>CAWUFW010005258.1:1237737-1370542 GCA_963921515.1 Calotriton arnoldi | reverse complement strand
CTGTTAGACCTGGCAGGTTGCAGGTCGAGACTCCTCGCAGTTGGCGTCGGCAGGCGTTGGGTGCTGCGGTGCAAAGTGCAGCGGTGCGGTGTGCGATGCCCTCCAGAGTCCTTGGTGCGAGCAGCGTGCTTCGAGTGGCGAGCGTCAGATGGCTTTATCGTCGGTGAAGAGACCAGGGTCGCGGTGCGAGCCAGTGCTGCGGTGCTCGTCGCGGTGCTGGCAGGTCACGGCCACAAGCAGCGGCGTCGTCGTTGCTGAAGAAGCGCTGTCGCCGGCTGACTAGCTGGGTCGATGGCGCAGGCGTCGGCCAGGCCAAGGTTTGCGGTGCGGGATGAGGGCGGTCGGTTGTGTAACTGCGGCCGGTGCCCTTGAACCCACTGGTTGCAAGCAGCGGCGTCAATTTTTGGCGTGGAAGCGGTGTCGTCGGGGGAATACCAAGGCGTGGGCGTCGGTAGAGACGCGGCGGTGCCCACAGGTCGCCCGGTGCGAGCACGCGGCCACCGGTGGCGGCATCAGCAGGCGTCGTCGGTGGTGGACCAGGGTTCGCGGTGCCCTCTGCGGGTGCCTTCCAGGACACGAGTCGGCAGCCAGACGTAGAGGCGGGCGTCAGGTTGCTTTTTTCTTGTTGCGGCACAAAACACACAGTCCCCAGTGCTGAGGCAGAAGAACTTGAAGTCTTTGCTGTTCCTGAGACTTCTTGAACAGGGAGGGCAAGCTCTGCCTCAAGGCCTTGGAGAAACTCACAGAAATAGATTGCAGAAAGTTCAGTCCAGTGCCTTTCACTGCCCAAGACAGAAGCAGCCACTGCAGGCCCAGCACAGCAAAGCACTCCAGCAAAGTGGTAGTTCCTCCTCCACAGCTTCTCTAGCTCTTCTTCTTTGCAGTCTTCTTGGTCCAGAGAGTTCTAAAGTTCAGAGGGTTTGGGCTCCACTTTTTATAGCCCAAAATCCTTTGTTCTCTCAGGCAGAGAGTGTCTGTGCCCAGCCAGAACCCAGTTCTGCCCTCTCGGGTGTGGCTTCCAGGCAGGAAGGTGGAGGCAGAAGGCATTGTCAAGAGGCAGATCCAGGCCCATTCAGGTGCAAAGGAAATCTCCTCCCCCTACTCTAAAATGCAGCCCAGGTCTATTCAGCTTCCCTTTCCCGGCCCACCTAGACTATCCGGGCCACTCCTGCTCCCCAGCCCCTGTCATCCAAAACCCAAGACAGTCAATCCACAATCCCAGCAGAGGCCTGCTGGATGAGCTGAGCCAAGAAAGTACCTACTTTCTAAAAGTGGTATTTTCAAATACAGAATCTAAAAAAATCACCTTCACTAAAAGATGCATCTTTAGATTCTGAGTTCAGGCAAATACTAAACTATATTTCCCATCTTGTTCCCGAGGGTCAGTTATGTTTATAAGATGTTTATAAACTAACTCCCCATTCTGACGACCTATGGGAACAGATAGCCTTTTGGCAATAGTGAAAAGCAGAAATTGGCAGTATTTCACTATCGGGACATGTTCACACACATCAGGGGCATGCCCTACCTTTCACATACAATGCACCCTGCCCATATGGGGTTTGCCTTGGGCCTACCTTAGGGGTGACTAATATGTAGAAAGGGGAAAGGTTTAGGGACTAGCAAGTGTGTGCACTTGCCAAGTCGACATGGCAGTCCCAGACTGCACAGGGTCTGCAATGGCAGGCCAGAGGATTACATTTACGGGCTGTTTGTGTGGGTGGCGCAATCCCGGTGCTTGCCAGTCCACTAACAGCATTTGATTCTACGGGCCCTGGCACACGCAGTGCTTTGCAGGGACTGACACGCACATCAAATGGGCCAGTCATGGAAACACCAATCCATAACACATTTTACCACAGGAGCACTTTGCCACTTGACCACGATCCGCAGTGAGAAAAGTCTTTAGCAAGAAACTACTAAGCCAGCACCAACAGAGTCAAAACCGGGAGGTCAGAAAGCAAAAACTCCAGGGAAACACGCCAAAGATGCCTAGTCTAACACATGTCCCCTCCTGCTGAAAGTAGGGGAGAACTACCCAACCTCCTGGGAGTTCTACTTTGTAGGAGAGTAGGATCTGCTTCACAGGGGTACCCCCACTTTTTGCTGATACTTCACTGGTTTTCGACATTAGTCTGGCTGGGGCCCTGCTATTCAGAACCCCAGCCTAGCTGTTTCCTCTTTAAAAGGGTCTCCATGTGCCTTAGGCACATCTCTGATTGGGATCTGGAGTGCCCTTGTAAGTCCCTAGTATATGGTATACTATGTACCAAGGGCATAGGTACCTCAGAGGCCTGCCAGGGGCTGCAGCATATATTATGCCACCCCTGGTAGGCCATCCAAACTGACACCACAGGTCTGCTACTGCAGCCTGGGTAAGGTGGTGCATGCACCCCTTGCTGTGGTATAGGTTACCTATATCACTAAATGCATACACACATATAAACCTATAAGTCACTCCTAAGGCAGGCCTTATCAATCCTAAAGGCAGAGTGCATGGTTCCTATGTGAGAGGGTGCCCCTGCATGAGCAGGGCCCCTCTGCAGCGTTCGGAGACCATCTCTGATGCTGTTTGTAGTGCAGCCTGACCATATACTCTTAAACGCATTATATCCTCGCGGTAAAATGCTAACTATGGAATGGCTGCACCGAAACATGTCGTGTTTGGTGTCAAACATCTTGGAATACTACCCCCCGCCAATTCTGGCGGCGGGGGTAGCATTCCACCCTTCTAGAGGGAAAGGCATGTTAACTCTGACGAGTCCGGTAACTTCTTTCCAGAGCCCTGGCATCACAAAATGGATGCTGCTGCCACAGACACGAGTCTGGCCTCCTGCTGCTGGACGAAACTCCGGCAGGGGAGGCCTGGACAATAGGTTTCCTGTCCCAGGGAGGTGTGACCACCTCCCCAGACAGGACAATGTGTATTGGGGCTGGGCGGGAGCACTTTCGGGTGCTTTGAAGTCCTGCACTGGGGGCACATTTGGTGTCCCTGTGCATACCCCAGTTCAAACCGGATCAGGGGCTTGCAGCCCCTGCTTTGGCGCGAACTGGACAAAGAGAAAGGGGTGTAGCCACCCCTCTGCCCTGACCCACCCATAGGTGGGGCCACAGAGTAGTCCATCCCCTATTTTTGGAATAAAGGTAGGAACCCAGTCCTTAGGACTTTAGATTATACCTGGACGAAACTCTGAAACAGAATCCTGGACCTTCGACGCTCTACTCACGATTAGAGGACTGAAGAATCTCCCTTGGGGTCAAGGAGTGACTCCCCTGCTTGGCAGGCACCAAAGAAGCATCTGTCCGGTTCGCATCACTGAAGCTCCCGTCGGACGCCGAAGTCATCGCATCACCAGAGGTGGATTCTCAGACTTCCCCGAGGCTACCCTGAGTCCCCAGCAAAGCTGAGGCCCGTGGCTATCGTGGGTAACGTGAGACCGTGACCCCTGGACACCGAGCACACTTGCAAGTGCACCATCTTCTGGGTCTCCCAAGAAGTCGTGCTTTGGGCTCCGAGTAGCCCTAGCCTCCAGCACCACCTGCACCGAAGATCACTGGCCCCCACTCCACGAGTGTCCTGTAAGCCAGCTCCACGTGCGGCGTCACGAGGCTCCTTCGCGGTCGCTAGCCCGTTGGCTAGTAGCCCTTACCGAAGGCCAATCTTTTCTTTACTTGGCAGTCTGGTTGCTCCAGGCCTGCCCTCACTTACCCTTGCTGGGTGAGTTCCCCAGACCTTGCTGGTCTGCACCATCGACGATCTTCAGCTACATCGAGACTTGCCGTTGCCAAGGCTTGTTGGGTCCAATCTGGTCGCCGACACCGCAGCACTCGACAGACATCGTGTACCAGCCCGAATCCTGCTCCTGGTCGCCGACAACGCCTCCTGGACCTCGTGGCTGCAGAAACGAGACGACCGTCAACGCACCTGAAGCACTCGACATCGGTGGGCATCTGTCCATCGCCTCCTGGTCACTGGCTAGTGACCCAGACTCTGTCCCCTCTGCTTTCAGGTTCTTCAGAACTCCGATCCACTCTTGGATCCACCCGGACACTTTTCTCCTGGTCGCCAGCAGCACTTTGCAGCAGATCGCCATAAGAACCGACGACGAAACCCGACCCCGAAAGGCACCTATGCACCCGGCTTCCCTGGGTGAGGTAACACGAGTACTCCGGTGCTCCCGTGGGTAGAGACTCTTCAAAGTCCTAGATCTCAAAGGGTTTTGTCCTAGTCCTCTTTAAAGTGTCCCTTTCCTCTATTTTCCCGATCCCGACTTTCTCCATAGAAGTTAACGGCGTATCGCGGTTGTGTATTTACACTGCACGCGTCTCCCGTGGGTCCCCTGTGTCACTACCTTGGGTGGTTCCTTGTGGTCCAAGCACTTCTAGAGGCTCTAGGCCTAGTGTCTAGTTCAGTCGTGGTTCGCATACCACTTTATTGGTATATGGTTTGGTACGCCCCTAGGGCCCAAACGTGTATTTGTGCTATTACTGTGATTTAAGATCTTATAACCTATGTACTTCGAACTCTAGCCTCATAAAGAGACTAGAGGGGTGTGTTTAGTAATAAATACATATATTTTGAATATATACCTGGTGTGGTGCTCTTTCATTTGGTCACTCAAGAGATTATAGACTGGTAAAACAAGCTGCTTTACATTCCTTCAAGACTTAGCCTGAAGGCTGCTCTCCACAGCTACCACTAGGATAGCTTTCAATAAGGTTGTCTTTAACCTACCTACCATAAGAGTCGATTTGGACTGGTGCAAGGTGCCCACTATAATTAGTGGACAGCATATGCCAGGCCAACTTCTCACATTGGTGTGCAGCGTGTGGGATTCCAGCTTGCTATTGTTTTACCAGATAATCTCAATTGAATTGATCAACTGAAAACCACTAAAGGTACCTAAGGTACATATAATTTAAGCTTAGAATATCAGTAAGTTCTACTGAACTTAGAGTTGTGTGTTAAGGGATAGCACAACCCTTTCTACAACTCAAGAGAGTTTAGTAGGCCACACTAGAGTAGGTAGTGCATACACCACACCACACTAGTAATGTCTTTAAAAGCAGGATCCAAAGATGCCCTGCAGGAAGCCATTGAGCTTCCCCCTCCAAGTATGACACACTCCCATTCTTGGAACTGAGAGCTTTGTGTAACGTGAGGAAATTAAGGACAGGCCAAAGTCCCACCACCCAACACCTCCAGGAGTTGTTGGTGGCTTATGATCTTAGTAAGTCCTCAGAGACTGAAGGGGTAGGAGCAGAGGGTGGGCCAGCAGATGAGGAAGGGACCAGGGGTACTACTACCCCCAGCCCCCCTCTGAAACTGACCAGGAGGGTGACAATGACCCTGACCTGGAAAACCCAATCCCTTCTGGGGAAGATGAAGATGAGGATCTGGAGAACCACACCTTTGTCCCCCAGGAAGGATTATGAGTGTGCTCAGAAAGTCTAGGTCTCCTTCTCAGGAGTCTAACCACTCTGGCACCTCAATAGGGAGCTCTGTTTCTTCTCACAGGAGGGAATCCTCTCATGAGAGAAGAAAGAGACTGGTCCAGTATGAGGAAACTCAACTGGAGATCAGGAAGAAGCAATTGGCTTTAGATAGAGAATCCCTAGATCTCCTTAAAGAGAGAAGAAAGTTGGGACTAGAGTCCCATGGTGGCAACCATATCCCTAGAGATAGGGAAAGGTCCTATGACCATAGGAACCTGAGCAAGATTGTCCCTCCCTACCAGAGTGGGGATGATATCCACAAATGGATAACTGCTTTAGAGAGGGCCTGTAAAGTACAGAAGGTCCCTCAGGAGCAGTGGGCAGCAATCTTGTGGCTCTCCTTTGCTGACAAAGGTAGAGACAAGCTCCTCACTGTTAGAGAGGAGGATGCTGACAATTACAAGGTCTTGAAGAGTGCTCTTATTGATGGGTTTGGCCTAACCACTGAACAGTACAGGTTGAAGTTCAGAGACACCCAAAAAGCACAGACTCAAGACTGGGTAGACTATGTGGATTGTTCTGCCAAGGCTCTGGAAGGCTGGTTGATGGGCAGCAAGGTGTGTGACTTCTCAGGATTGTATAATCTGATAATGAGGGAGCAGATTCTTAATAACTGTCAAAACCAGCTGTTGCATCAGTACCTGGTTGACTCTGATCTGACCTCTCCCCAAGAATTGGGAAAGAAGGCAGACAAATGGGTCAGAACCAGGGTGAAGCAGAAGGTACAGAACCAAGGTGGGGAAACCAAGAAGCAAGATGCTAAGAACTCTGACAAGGGTGGGGAGAAGGGTAAAGATCAAAAGTCTTCATCAGGCCCCCAAAAATCTTCTTCTGGTGGGGATTCCCAGTCTACCAAGGGTAAAGGCCAAAGAAAACCATGGTGCAAGGTCTGTAAGCAAAAGACCCACTGGACCAGTGATTGCACCAAGTCCAAAGACTCCAGTCCAGCCTCCACCAATGCCCCTAAGGCACCTGTTCCCCCTAGTACAGTTGGTGGAAGTGCTCCAGCCAAGGGTTTAGTAGGGTTCACCCTGGGAACTGAGTTGGGCTCTGACTTAGTCAGGGAACTGACCCAGGCTGTGTTAGTCTGTGATGGAGGCATGGATGTGACCTCCACTGTGAGTCCCAGTAATCTGGGCAAGTACAGACAACAGCCTTTAATCAATGGACGAGAGGCTTTGGCATTTAGGGACACAGGGGCAAGTGTCACAATGGTGACACAAGACCTTGTGCTACCTGGACAAGTTATACTTGGTGAAATGTACCAAGTGACCAATGCTAGCAATGTCAGAACAGACCATACTCTGGCAGTTGTTAACTTCTCCTGGGGAGGGGTAACTGGCCTTAAGAAGGTTGTGGTAAGTGCAAACCTACCAGTCGAATGCTTGCTTGGCAATGACTTAGAGACTTCTGCTTGGGCAGAAGTGGAGCTCAGGACCCATGCAGAAATGCTGGGGATCCCTGCAGATGTGTTTGCTGTGACCAGGTCACAAGCTAAACTGTCTAAAACTGAACAGGCCTTGGATTCTGGAAGAATGGACCAAGTGCCTTCCAAGAGGAGGAGTAGTAGGGTTAAGGCAGTGCCTTCCCCCTTGGCTCAGGAGGAAGATCAGTCCCTTGAGGGGGATGATCTCAGCCCTGAAGAAGGAACTGTCCCAGAGGAACTTGAGCCTGACCAGGTTGAGTTCTTGGGGACAGGGGGACCTTCTAGGGCAGATCTGAGCCAGGAGCAGCAGAGCTGCCCCTCCCTTGAACCCCTCAGACAGCAAGCTGCTGCTGAGGCTGCTGGGAAAGCTAGTGGTCCCCATACAGTGTATTGGGATGATGGACTCCTGTACTCAGAGAGTAGAGACCCCAAGCCTGGTGCTACCAGGAGGTTGGTAATACCTTTGAAGTTCAGGGGCTTCCTATTGACCCTAGCCCATGATATTCCCTTAGCAGGACACCTGGGCCAGAACAAGACTTGGGACAGAATTGTCCCTCACTTTCACTGGCCCCACATGTCTGAAGACAGTAAGGAGTTTTGTCGCTCCTGTGTAACCTGCCAAGCCAGTGGCAAAGCAGGTGGCACTACAAAGGCCCCCCTGATACCACTACCTGTGGTGGGGGTGCCCTTTGAGAGGGTGGGGATTGACATTGTTGGTCCCATGGATCCCCAAACAGCATCTGGGCACAGATTTATACTGGTGGTAGTGGATCATGCCACCAGGTATCCAGAGGCTATACCCCTTAGGACCACTACAGCACCTGTGGTGGCAAGGGCCCTCCTGGGAATTTTCTCAAGAGTGGGCTTTCCTAAGGAGGTGGTATCAGACAGGGGTGCAAACTTCATGTCTGGGTACTTAAAGGCAATGTGGAAGGAGTGTGGAGTTACTTATAAGTTCACCACACCCTATCACCCACAATGCAATGGTTTAGTTGAGAGATTCAACAAAACCTTGAAGGGCATGATTAAAGGGCTCCCAGAAAAGCTTAGGCGTAGATGGGACATACTCTTGCCCTGCCTTTTATTCGCATATAGGGAGGTGCCTCAGAAGGGGGTTGGTTACAGCCCTTTTGAACTTCTGTTTGGCCACCCTGTGAGGGGTCCACTGTGCTTGGTGAAGGAAGGATGGGAGTTACCTCTCAAGCCCCCAAAGCAAGATATAGTGGACTATGTACTTGGTCTCCGCTCCAGGATGGCTGAGTACATGAAAAAGGCAACCAAAAACCTTGAGGCTAGCCAGGAACTTCAAAAGGCCTGGCATGACCAAAGAGCTGTCCTAACTGTTTACCAGCCAGGACAGAAGGTGTGGGTGTTGGAGCCAGTGGCCCCAGCAGCTCTCCAAGACAAATGGAGTGGACCCCACACTATTGTTGAGCAGAAGGGTGAGGTCACTTACTTAGTAGACCTGGGAACACCCAGGAGTCCCCACAGGGTTCTCCATGTCAACAGACTTAAGCCATATGTGGACAGGGCAGACATGGGCTTGCTCATGGCTACTGATGAAGGGCAGGAGGAAGAGAGTGACCCACTCCCTGACCTGCTCTCACAGAACCCTGACGATGGGTCAGTTGATGGGGTAGCCTTGGCAGGCAGCCTCACTACCCAGCAACAAACTGATTGCAGGCAAGTCCTCAATCAGTTTAGACACATGTTTTCTCTGACACCCAGTCAGACCACCTGGTGCACTCATGAAGTGGACACTGGGGACAGTCTGCCTATTAAAAACAAGATTTATAGGCAACCTGACCATGTCAGGGACTGTATCAGGACTGAAGTCCAGAAGATGTTGGAATTGGGAGTGATTGAGCCCTCAGATAGCCCTTGGGCTAGTCCAGTAGTCCTAGTACCTAAACCTCACACCAGTGGTGGGAAAAGAGAGATGAGGTTTTGTGTAGACTACAGGGGCCTCAATGCAGTCACTAGGACTGATGCCCATCCAATACCCAGGGCAGATGAGCTCATAGATACTTTGGCCTCTGCCAAATATCTCAGCACATTTGACCTAACAGCTGGCTACTGGCAGATCAGACTAGCTGATGCTGCAAAGCCCAAAACAGCATTTTCAACCCCTAGTGGGCATTATCAATTTGTGGTGATGCCCTTTGGTCTGAAAAATGCACCTGCCACTTTCCAGAGGTTGGTGAACACAGTTCTCACAGGACTGGAGGCCTATAGTGCAGCTTATCTAGATGATATTGCTGTCTTTAGCTCCACCTGGGAGGATCACCTGGTCCACCTCAGGAATGTTTTACAGGCCCTGCAAAAGGCAGGCCTGACTATCAAGGCCACTAAGTGCCAGATAGGGCAGAGTCAGGTTGTGTACCTGGGCCACCTTGTGGGTGGAGGCCAGGTTCAACCTTTGCAGAGCAAGATCCAGACCATCATGGACTGGACTGCTCCCACTACCCAGACTCAGGTGAGAGCCTTCTTAGGCCTGACTGGGTACTATAGGAGATTTGTCAAGGGGTATGGATCAATAGTGACACCCTTGAATGACTTAACTTCTAAGAAAATGCCCAAAAAGGTTCAGTGGACAGTTAGCTGTCAAAAGGCATTTGATGACCTCAAGCAGGCCATGTGCACTGCTCCAATTCTGCAGAGTCCTGATTACTCCAAGAAGTTCATTGTTCAAACTGATGCATCTGAATTGGGGGTAGGGGCTGTACTGTCACAATTGAATGAAGAAGGTCAGGATCAGCCAGTAGCTTTTATTAGCAGAAGGCTGACCCCTAGAGAGAAACGTTGGTCAGCCATAGAGAGGGAGGCCTTTGCTGTGGTCTGGGCTCTGAAGAAGTTGAGGCCATACTTGTTTGGTACACACTTCCTGGTTCAGACAGACCATAAGCCCCTCTTATGGCTAAAACAAATGAAGGGTGAAAACCCCAAACTGCTTAGGTGGTCCATTTCCCTACAGGGGATGGACTTTACAGTGGAACATAGGCCTGGGAGTAACCATGCGAATGCAGATGGACTCTCTAGGTATTTCCACTTAGAACATGAAGACTTAACTGGGCAAGGTTAGTTTAATGTCCCTACGTTTGGGGGGGGTTGTGTAGGAGAGTAGGATCTGCTTCACAGGGGTACCCCCACTTTTTGCTGATACTTCACTGGTTTTCGACATTAGTCTGGCTGGGGCCCTGCTATTCAGAACCCCAGCCTAGCTGTTTCCTCTTTAAAAGGGTCTCCATGTGCCTTAGGCACATCTCTGATTGGGATCTGGAGTGCCCTTGTAAGTCCCTAGTATATGGTATACTATGTACCAAGGGCATAGGTACCTCAGAGGCCTGCCAGGGGCTGCAGCATATATTATGCCACCCCTGGTAGGCCATCCAAACTGACACCACAGGTCTGCTACTGCAGCCTGGGTAAGGTGGTGCATGCACCCCTTGCTGTGGTATAGGTTACCTATATCACTAAATGCATACACACATATAAACCTATAAGTCACTCCTAAGGCAGGCCTTATCAATCCTAAAGGCAGAGTGCATGGTTCCTATGTGAGAGGGTGCCCCTGCATGAGCAGGGCCCCTCTGCAGCGTTCGGAGACCATCTCTGATGCTGTTTGTAGTGCAGCCTGACCATATACTCTTAAACGCATTATATCCTCGCGGTAAAATGCTAACTATGGAATGGCTGCACCGAAACATGTCGTGTTTGGTGTCAAACATCTTGGAATACTACCCCCCGCCAATTCTGGCGGCGGGGGTAGCATTCCACCCTTCTAGAGGGAAAGGCATGTTAACTCTGACGAGTCCGGTAACTTCTTTCCAGAGCCCTGGCATCACAAAATGGATGCTGCTGCCACAGACACGAGTCTGGCCTCCTGCTGCTGGACGAAACTCCGGCAGGGGAGGCCTGGACAATAGGTTTCCTGTCCCAGGGAGGTGTGACCACCTCCCCAGACAGGACAATGTGTATTGGGGCTGGGCGGGAGCACTTTCGGGTGCTTTGAAGTCCTGCACTGGGGGCACATTTGGTGTCCCTGTGCATACCCCAGTTCAAACCGGATCAGGGGCTTGCAGCCCCTGCTTTGGCGCGAACTGGACAAAGGGAAAGGGGTGTAGCCACCCCTCTGCCCTGACCCACCCATAGGTGGGGCCACAGAGTAGTCCATCCCCTATTTTTGGAATAAAGGTAGGAACCCAGTCCTTAGGACTTTAGATTATACCTGGACGAAACTCTGAAACAGAATCCTGGACCTTCGACGCTCTACTCACGATTAGAGGACTGAAGAATCTCCCTTGGGGTCAAGGAGTGACTCCCCTGCTTGGCAGGCACCAAAGAAGCATCTGTCCGGTTCGCATCACTGAAGCTCCCGTCGGACGCCGAAGTCATCGCATCACCAGAGGTGGATTCTCAGACTTCCCCGAGGCTACCCTGAGTCCCCAGCAAAGCTGAGGCCCGTGGCTATCGTGGGTAACGTGAGACCGTGACCCCTGGACACCGAGCACACTTGCAAGTGCACCATCTTCTGGGTCTCCCAAGAAGTCGTGCTTTGGGCTCCGAGTAGCCCTAGCCTCCAGCACCACCTGCACCGAAGATCACTGGCCCCCACTCCACGAGTGTCCTGTAAGCCAGCTCCACGTGCGGCGTCACGAGGCTCCTTCGCGGTCGCTAGCCCGTTGGCTAGTAGCCCTTACCGAAGGCCAATCTTTTCTTTACTTGGCAGTCTGGTTGCTCCAGGCCTGCCCTCACTTACCCTTGCTGGGTGAGTTCCCCAGACCTTGCTGGTCTGCACCATCGACGATCTTCAGCTACATCGAGACTTGCCGTTGCCAAGGCTTGTTGGGTCCAATCTGGTCGCCGACACCGCAGCACTCGACAGACATCGTGTACCAGCCCGAATCCTGCTCCTGGTCGCCGACAACGCCTCCTGGACCTCGTGGCTGCAGAAACGAGACGACCGTCAACGCACCTGAAGCACTCGACATCGGTGGGCATCTGTCCATCGCCTCCCTGGTCACTGGCTAGTGACCCAGACTCTGTCCCCTCTGCTTTCAGGTTCTTCAGAACTCCGATCCACTCTTGGATCCACCCGGACACTTTTCTCCTGGTCGCCAGCAGCACTTTGCAGCAGATCGCCATAAGAACCGACGACGAAACCCGACCCCGAAAGGCACCTATGCACCCGGCTTCCCTGGGTGAGGTAACACGAGTACTCCGGTGCTCCCGTGGGTAGAGACTCTTCAAAGTCCTAGATCTCAAAGGGTTTTGTCCTAGTCCTCTTTAAAGTGTCCCTTTCCTCTATTTTCCCGATCCCGACTTTCTCCATAGAAGTTAACGGCGTATCGCGGTTGTGTATTTACACTGCACGCGTCTCCCGTGGGTCCCCTGTGTCACTACCTTGGGTGGTTCCTTGTGGTCCAAGCACTTCTAGAGGCTCTAGGCCTAGTGTCTAGTTCAGTCGTGGTTCGCATACCACTTTATTGGTATATGGTTTGGTACGCCCCTAGGGCCCAAACGTGTATTTGTGCTATTACTGTGATTTAAGATCTTATAACCTATGTACTTCGAACTCTAGCCTCATAAAGAGACTAGAGGGGTGTGTTTAGTAATAAATACATATATTTTGAATATATACCTGGTGTGGTGCTCTTTCATTTGGTCACTCAAGAGATTATAGACTGGTAAAACAAGCTGCTTTACATTCCTTCAAGACTTAGCCTGAAGGCTGCTCTCCACAGCTACCACTAGGATAGCTTTCAATAAGGTTGTCTTTAACCTACCTACCATAAGAGTCGATTTGGACTGGTGCAAGGTGCCCACTATAATTAGTGGACAGCATATGCCAGGCCAACTTCTCACATTGGTGTGCAGCGTGTGGGATTCCAGCTTGCTATTGTTTTACCAGATAATCTCAATTGAATTGATCAACTGAAAACCACTAAAGGTACCTAAGGTACATATAATTTAAGCTTAGAATATCAGTAAGTTCTACTGAACTTAGAGTTGTGTGTTAAGGGATAGCACAACCCTTTCTACAACTCAAGAGAGTTTAGTAGGCCACACTAGAGTAGGTAGTGCATACACCACACCACACTAGTAATGTCTTTAAAAGCAGGATCCAAAGATGCCCTGCAGGAAGCCATTGAGCTTCCCCCTCCAAGTATGACACACTCCCATTCTTGGAACTGAGAGCTTTGTGTAACGTGAGGAAATTAAGGACAGGCCAAAGTCCCACCACCCAACACCTCCAGGAGTTGTTGGTGGCTTATGATCTTAGTAAGTCCTCAGAGACTGAAGGGGTAGGAGCAGAGGGTGGGCCAGCAGATGAGGAAGGGACCAGGGGTACTACTACCCCCAGCCCCCTCTGAAACTGACCAGGAGGGTGACAATGACCCTGACCTGGAAAACCCAATCCCTTCTGGGGAAGATGAAGATGAGGATCTGGAGAACCACACCTTTGTCCCCCCAGGAAGGATTATGAGTGTGCTCAGAAAGTCTAGGTCTCCTTCTCAGGAGTCTAACCACTCTGGCACCTCAATAGGGAGCTCTGTTTCTTCTCACAGGAGGGAATCCTCTCATGAGAGAAGAAAGAGACTGGTCCAGTATGAGGAAACTCAACTGGAGATCAGGAAGAAGCAATTGGCTTTAGATAGAGAATCCCTAGATCTCCTTAAAGAGAGAAGAAAGTTGGGACTAGAGTCCCATGGTGGCAGCCATATCCCTAGAGATAGGGAAAGGTCCTATGACCATAGGAACCTGAGCAAGATTGTCCCTCCCTACCAGAGTGGGGATGATATCCACAAATGGATAACTGCTTTAGAGAGGGCCTGTAAAGTACAGAAGGTCCCTCAGGAGCAGTGGGCAGCAATCTTGTGGCTCTCCTTTGCTGACAAAGGTAGAGACAAGCTCCTCACTGTTAGAGAGGAGGATGCTGACAATTACAAGGTCTTGAAGAGTGCTCTTATTGATGGGTTTGGCCTAACCACTGAACAGTACAGGTTGAAGTTCAGAGACACCCAAAAAGCACAGACTCAAGACTGGGTAGACTATGTGGATTGTTCTGCCAAGGCTCTGGAAGGCTGGTTGATGGGCAGCAAGGTGTGTGACTTCTCAGGATTGTATAATCTGATAATGAGGGAGCAGATTCTTAATAACTGTCAAAACCAGCTGTTGCATCAGTACCTGGTTGACTCTGATCTGACCTCTCCCCAAGAATTGGGAAAGAAGGCAGACAAATGGGTCAGAACCAGGGTGAAGCAGAAGGTACAGAACCAAGGTGGGGAAACCAAGAAGCAAGATGCTAAGAACTCTGACAAGGGTGGGGAGAAGGGTAAAGATCAAAAGTCTTCATCAGGCCCCCAAAAATCTTCTTCTGGTGGGGATTCCCAGTCTACCAAGGGTAAAGGCCAAAGAAAACCATGGTGCAAGGTCTGTAAGCAAAAGACCCACTGGACCAGTGATTGCACCAAGTCCAAAGACTCCAGTCCAGCCTCCACCAATGCCCCTAAGGCACCTGTTCCCCCTAGTACAGTTGGTGGAAGTGCTCCAGCCAAGGGTTTAGTAGGGTTCACCCTGGGAACTGAGTTGGGCTCTGACTTAGTCAGGGAACTGACCCAGGCTGTGTTAGTCTGTGATGGAGGCATGGATGTGACCTCCACTGTGAGTCCCAGTAATCTGGGCAAGTACAGACAACAGCCTTTAATCAATGGACGAGAGGCTTTGGCATTTAGGGACACAGGGGCAAGTGTCACAATGGTGACACAAGACCTTGTGCTACCTGGACAAGTTATACTTGGTGAAATGTACCAAGTGACCAATGCTAGCAATGTCAGAACAGACCATACTCTGGCAGTTGTTAACTTCTCCTGGGGAGGGGTAACTGGCCTTAAGAAGGTTGTGGTAAGTGCAAACCTACCAGTCGAATGCTTGCTTGGCAATGACTTAGAGACTTCTGCTTGGGCAGAAGTGGAGCTCAGGACCCATGCAGAAATGCTGGGGATCCCTGCAGATGTGTTTGCTGTGACCAGGTCACAAGCTAAACTGTCTAAAACTGAACAGGCCTTGGATTCTGGAAGAATGGACCAAGTGCCTTCCAAGAGGAGGAGTAGTAGGGTTAAGGCAGTGCCTTCCCCCTTGGCTCAGGAGGAAGATCAGTCCCTTGAGGGGGATGATCTCAGCCCTGAAGAAGGAACTGTCCCAGAGGAACTTGAGCCTGACCAGGTTGAGTTCTTGGGGACAGGGGGACCTTCTAGGGCAGATCTGAGCCAGGAGCAGCAGAGCTGCCCCTCCCTTGAACCCCTCAGACAGCAAGCTGCTGCTGAGGCTGCTGGGAAAGCTAGTGGTCCCCATACAGTGTATTGGGATGATGGACTCCTGTACTCAGAGAGTAGAGACCCCAAGCCTGGTGCTACCAGGAGGTTGGTAATACCTTTGAAGTTCAGGGGCTTCCTATTGACCCTAGCCCATGATATTCCCTTAGCAGGACACCTGGGCCAGAACAAGACTTGGGACAGAATTGTCCCTCACTTTCACTGGCCCCACATGTCTGAAGACAGTAAGGAGTTTTGTCGCTCCTGTGTAACCTGCCAAGCCAGTGGCAAAGCAGGTGGCACTACAAAGGCCCCCTGATACCACTACCTGTGGTGGGGGTGCCCTTTGAGAGGGTGGGGATTGACATTGTTGGTCCCATGGATCCCCAAACAGCATCTGGGCACAGATTTATACTGGTGGTAGTGGATCATGCCACCAGGTATCCAGAGGCTATACCCCTTAGGACCACTACAGCACCTGTGGTGGCAAGGGCCCTCCTGGGAATTTTCTCAAGAGTGGGCTTTCCTAAGGAGGTGGTATCAGACAGGGGTGCAAACTTCATGTCTGGGTACTTAAAGGCAATGTGGAAGGAGTGTGGAGTTACTTATAAGTTCACCACACCCTATCACCCACAATGCAATGGTTTAGTTGAGAGATTCAACAAAACCTTGAAGGGCATGATTAAAGGGCTCCCAGAAAAGCTTAGGCGTAGATGGGACATACTCTTGCCCTGCCTTTTATTCGCATATAGGGAGGTGCCTCAGAAGGGGGTTGGTTACAGCCCTTTTGAACTTCTGTTTGGCCACCCTGTGAGGGGTCCACTGTGCTTGGTGAAGGAAGGATGGGAGTTACCTCTCAAGCCCCCAAAGCAAGATATAGTGGACTATGTACTTGGTCTCCGCTCCAGGATGGCTGAGTACATGAAAAAGGCAACCAAAAACCTTGAGGCTAGCCAGGAACTTCAAAAGGCCTGGCATGACCAAAAGAGCTGTCCTAACTGTTTACCAGCCAGGACAGAAGGTGTGGGTGTTGGAGCCAGTGGCCCCAGCAGCTCTCCAAGACAAATGGAGTGGACCCCACACTATTGTTGAGCAGAAGGGTGAGGTCACTTACTTAGTAGACCTGGGAACACCCAGGAGTCCCCACAGGGTTCTCCATGTCAACAGACTTAAGCCATATGTGGACAGGGCAGACATGGGCTTGCTCATGGCTACTGATGAAGGGCAGGAGGAAGAGAGTGACCCACTCCCTGACCTGCTCTCACAGAACCCTGACGATGGGTCAGTTGATGGGGTAGCCTTGGCAGGCAGCCTCACTACCCAGCAACAAACTGATTGCAGGCAAGTCCTCAATCAGTTTAGACACATGTTTTCTCTGACACCCAGTCAGACCACCTGGTGCACTCATGAAGTGGACACTGGGGACAGTCTGCCTATTAAAAACAAGATTTATAGGCAACCTGACCATGTCAGGGACTGTATCAGGACTGAAGTCCAGAAGATGTTGGAATTGGGAGTGATTGAGCCCTCAGATAGCCCTTGGGCTAGTCCAGTAGTCCTAGTACCTAAACCTCACACCAGTGGTGGGAAAAGAGAGATGAGGTTTTGTGTAGACTACAGGGGCCTCAATGCAGTCACTAGGACTGATGCCCATCCAATACCCAGGGCAGATGAGCTCATAGATACTTTGGCCTCTGCCAAATATCTCAGCACATTTGACCTAACAGCTGGCTACTGGCAGATCAGACTAGCTGATGCTGCAAAGCCCAAAACAGCATTTTCAACCCCTAGTGGGCATTATCAATTTGTGGTGATGCCCTTTGGTCTGAAAAATGCACCTGCCACTTTCCAGAGGTTGGTGAACACAGTTCTCACAGGACTGGAGGCCTATAGTGCAGCTTATCTAGATGATATTGCTGTCTTTAGCTCCACCTGGGAGGATCACCTGGTCCACCTCAGGAATGTTTTACAGGCCCTGCAAAAGGCAGGCCTGACTATCAAGGCCACTAAGTGCCAGATAGGGCAGAGTCAGGTTGTGTACCTGGGCCACCTTGTGGGTGGAGGCCAGGTTCAACCTTTGCAGAGCAAGATCCAGACCATCATGGACTGGACTGCTCCCACTACCCAGACTCAGGTGAGAGCCTTCTTAGGCCTGACTGGGTACTATAGGAGATTTGTCAAGGGGTATGGATCAATAGTGACACCCTTGAATGACTTAACTTCTAAGAAAATGCCCAAAAAGGTTCAGTGGACAGTTAGCTGTCAAAAGGCATTTGATGACCTCAAGCAGGCCATGTGCACTGCTCCAATTCTGCAGAGTCCTGATTACTCCAAGAAGTTCATTGTTCAAACTGATGCATCTGAATTGGGGGTAGGGGCTGTACTGTCACAATTGAATGAAGAAGGTCAGGATCAGCCAGTAGCTTTTATTAGCAGAAGGCTGACCCCTAGAGAGAAACGTTGGTCAGCCATAGAGAGGGAGGCCTTTGCTGTGGTCTGGGCTCTGAAGAAGTTGAGGCCATACTTGTTTGGTACACACTTCCTGGTTCAGACAGACCATAAGCCCCTCTTATGGCTAAAACAAATGAAGGGTGAAAACCCCAAACTGCTTAGGTGGTCCATTTCCCTACAGGGGATGGACTTTACAGTGGAACATAGGCCTGGGAGTAACCATGCGAATGCAGATGGACTCTCTAGGTATTTCCACTTAGAACATGAAGACTTAACTGGGCAAGGTTAGTTTAATGTCCCTACGTTTGGGGGGGGTTGTGTAGGAGAGTAGGATCTGCTTCACAGGGGTACCCCCACTTTTTGCTGATACTTCACTGGTTTTCGACATTAGTCTGGCTGGGGCCCTGCTATTCAGAACCCCAGCCTAGCTGTTTCCTCTTTAAAAGGGTCTCCATGTGCCTTAGGCACATCTCTGATTGGGATCTGGAGTGCCCTTGTAAGTCCCTAGTATATGGTATACTATGTACCAAGGGCATAGGTACCTCAGAGGCCTGCCAGGGGCTGCAGCATATATTATGCCACCCCTGGTAGGCCATCCAAACTGACACCACAGGTCTGCTACTGCAGCCTGGGTAAGGTGGTGCATGCACCCCTTGCTGTGGTATAGGTTACCTATATCACTAAATGCATACACACATATAAACCTATAAGTCACTCCTAAGGCAGGCCTTATCAATCCTAAAGGCAGAGTGCATGGTTCCTATGTGAGAGGGTGCCCCTGCATGAGCAGGGCCCCTCTGCAGCGTTCGGAGACCATCTCTGATGCTGTTTGTAGTGCAGCCTGACCATATACTCTTAAACGCATTATATCCTCGCGGTAAAATGCTAACTATGGAATGGCTGCACCGAAACATGTCGTGTTTGGTGTCAAACATCTTGGAATACTACCCCCCGCCAATTCTGGCGGCGGGGGTAGCATTCCACCCTTCTAGAGGGAAAGGCATGTTAACTCTGACGAGTCCGGTAACTTCTTTCCAGAGCCCTGGCATCACAAAATGGATGCTGCTGCCACAGACACGAGTCTGGCCTCCTGCTGCTGGACGAAACTCCGGCAGGGGAGGCCTGGACAATAGGTTTCCTGTCCCAGGGAGGTGTGACCACCTCCCCAGACAGGACAATGTGTATTGGGGCTGGGCGGGAGCACTTTCGGGTGCTTTGAAGTCCTGCACTGGGGGCACATTTGGTGTCCCTGTGCATACCCCAGTTCAAACCGGATCAGGGGCTTGCAGCCCCTGCTTTGGCGCGAACTGGACAAAGGGAAAGGGGTGTAGCCACCCCTCTGCCCTGACCCACCCATAGGTGGGGCCACAGAGTAGTCCATCCCCTATTTTTGGAATAAAGGTAGGAACCCAGTCCTTAGGACTTTAGATTATACCTGGACGAAACTCTGAAACAGAATCCTGGACCTTCGACGCTCTACTCACGATTAGAGGACTGAAGAATCTCCCTTGGGGTCAAGGAGTGACTCCCCTGCTTGGCAGGCACCAAAGAAGCATCTGTCCGGTTCGCATCACTGAAGCTCCCGTCGGACGCCGAAGTCATCGCATCACCAGAGGTGGATTCTCAGACTTCCCCGAGGCTACCCTGAGTCCCCAGCAAAGCTGAGGCCCGTGGCTATCGTGGGTAACGTGAGACCGTGACCCCTGGACACCGAGCACACTTGCAAGTGCACCATCTTCTGGGTCTCCCAAGAAGTCGTGCTTTGGGCTCCGAGTAGCCCTAGCCTCCAGCACCACCTGCACCGAAGATCACTGGCCCCCACTCCACGAGTGTCCTGTAAGCCAGCTCCACGTGCGGCGTCACGAGGCTCCTTCGCGGTCGCTAGCCCGTTGGCTAGTAGCCCTTACCGAAGGCCAATCTTTTCTTTACTTGGCAGTCTGGTTGCTCCAGGCCTGCCCTCACTTACCCTTGCTGGGTGAGTTCCCCAGACCTTGCTGGTCTGCACCATCGACGATCTTCAGCTACATCGAGACTTGCCGTTGCCAAGGCTTGTTGGGTCCAATCTGGTCGCCGACACCGCAGCACTCGACAGACATCGTGTACCAGCCCGAATCCTGCTCCTGGTCGCCGACAACGCCTCCTGGACCTCGTGGCTGCAGAAACGAGACGACCGTCAACGCACCTGAAGCACTCGACATCGGTGGGCATCTGTCCATCGCCTCCCTGGTCACTGGCTAGTGACCCAGACTCTGTCCCCTCTGCTTTCAGGTTCTTCAGAACTCCGATCCACTCTTGGATCCACCCGGACACTTTTCTCCTGGTCGCCAGCAGCACTTTGCAGCAGATCGCCATAAGAACCGACGACGAAACCCGACCCCGAAAGGCACCTATGCACCCGGCTTCCCTGGGTGAGGTAACACGAGTACTCCGGTGCTCCCGTGGGTAGAGACTCTTCAAAGTCCTAGATCTCAAAGGGTTTTGTCCTAGTCCTCTTTAAAGTGTCCCTTTCCTCTATTTTCCCGATCCCGACTTTCTCCATAGAAGTTAACGGCGTATCGCGGTTGTGTATTTACACTGCACGCGTCTCCCGTGGGTCCCCTGTGTCACTACCTTGGGTGGTTCCTTGTGGTCCAAGCACTTCTAGAGGCTCTAGGCCTAGTGTCTAGTTCAGTCGTGGTTCGCATACCACTTTATTGGTATATGGTTTGGTACGCCCCTAGGGCCCAAACGTGTATTTGTGCTATTACTGTGATTTAAGATCTTATAACCTATGTACTTCGAACTCTAGCCTCATAAAGAGACTAGAGGGGTGTGTTTAGTAATAAATACATATATTTTGAATATATACCTGGTGTGGTGCTCTTTCATTTGGTCACTCAAGAGATTATAGACTGGTAAAACAAGCTGCTTTACATTCCTTCAAGACTTAGCCTGAAGGCTGCTCTCCACAGCTACCACTAGGATAGCTTTCAATAAGGTTGTCTTTAACCTACCTACCATAAGAGTCGATTTGGACTGGTGCAAGGTGCCCACTATAATTAGTGGACAGCATATGCCAGGCCAACTTCTCACATTGGTGTGCAGCGTGTGGGATTCCAGCTTGCTATTGTTTTACCAGATAATCTCAATTGAATTGATCAACTGAAAACCACTAAAGGTACCTAAGGTACATATAATTTAAGCTTAGAATATCAGTAAGTTCTACTGAACTTAGAGTTGTGTGTTAAGGGATAGCACAACCCTTTCTACAACTCAAGAGAGTTTAGTAGGCCACACTAGAGTAGGTAGTGCATACACCACACCACACTAGTAATGTCTTTAAAAGCAGGATCCAAAGATGCCCTGCAGGAAGCCATTGAGCTTCCCCCTCCAAGTATGACACACTCCCATTCTTGGAACTGAGAGCTTTGTGTAACGTGAGGAAATTAAGGACAGGCCAAAGTCCCACCACCCAACACCTCCAGGAGTTGTTGGTGGCTTATGATCTTAGTAAGTCCTCAGAGACTGAAGGGGTAGGAGCAGAGGGTGGGCCAGCAGATGAGGAAGGGACCAGGGGTACTACTACCCCCAGCCCCCCTCTGAAACTGACCAGGAGGGTGACAATGACCCTGACCTGGAAAACCCAATCCCTTCTGGGGAAGATGAAGATGAGGATCTGGAGAACCACACCTTTGTCCCCCCAGGAAGGATTATGAGTGTGCTCAGAAAGTCTAGGTCTCCTTCTCAGGAGTCTAACCACTCTGGCACCTCAATAGGGAGCTCTGTTTCTTCTCACAGGAGGGAATCCTCTCATGAGAGAAGAAAGAGACTGGTCCAGTATGAGGAAACTCAACTGGAGATCAGGAAGAAGCAATTGGCTTTAGATAGAGAATCCCTAGATCTCCTTAAAGAGAGAAGAAAGTTGGGACTAGAGTCCCATGGTGGCAGCCATATCCCTAGAGATAGGGAAAGGTCCTATGACCATAGGAACCTGAGCAAGATTGTCCCTCCCTACCAGAGTGGGGATGATATCCACAAATGGATAACTGCTTTAGAGAGGGCCTGTAAAGTACAGAAGGTCCCTCAGGAGCAGTGGGCAGCAATCTTGTGGCTCTCCTTTGCTGACAAAGGTAGAGACAAGCTCCTCACTGTTAGAGAGGAGGATGCTGACAATTACAAGGTCTTGAAGAGTGCTCTTATTGATGGGTTTGGCCTAACCACTGAACAGTACAGGTTGAAGTTCAGAGACACCCAAAAAGCACAGACTCAAGACTGGGTAGACTATGTGGATTGTTCTGCCAAGGCTCTGGAAGGCTGGTTGATGGGCAGCAAGGTGTGTGACTTCTCAGGATTGTATAATCTGATAATGAGGGAGCAGATTCTTAATAACTGTCAAAACCAGCTGTTGCATCAGTACCTGGTTGACTCTGATCTGACCTCTCCCCAAGAATTGGGAAAGAAGGCAGACAAATGGGTCAGAACCAGGGTGAAGCAGAAGGTACAGAACCAAGGTGGGGAAACCAAGAAGCAAGATGCTAAGAACTCTGACAAGGGTGGGGAGAAGGGTAAAGATCAAAAGTCTTCATCAGGCCCCCAAAAATCTTCTTCTGGTGGGGATTCCCAGTCTACCAAGGGTAAAGGCCAAAGAAAACCATGGTGCAAGGTCTGTAAGCAAAAGACCCACTGGACCAGTGATTGCACCAAGTCCAAAGACTCCAGTCCAGCCTCCACCAATGCCCCTAAGGCACCTGTTCCCCCTAGTACAGTTGGTGGAAGTGCTCCAGCCAAGGGTTTAGTAGGGTTCACCCTGGGAACTGAGTTGGGCTCTGACTTAGTCAGGGAACTGACCCAGGCTGTGTTAGTCTGTGATGGAGGCATGGATGTGACCTCCACTGTGAGTCCCAGTAATCTGGGCAAGTACAGACAACAGCCTTTAATCAATGGACGAGAGGCTTTGGCATTTAGGGACACAGGGGCAAGTGTCACAATGGTGACACAAGACCTTGTGCTACCTGGACAAGTTATACTTGGTGAAATGTACCAAGTGACCAATGCTAGCAATGTCAGAACAGACCATACTCTGGCAGTTGTTAACTTCTCCTGGGGAGGGGTAACTGGCCTTAAGAAGGTTGTGGTAAGTGCAAACCTACCAGTCGAATGCTTGCTTGGCAATGACTTAGAGACTTCTGCTTGGGCAGAAGTGGAGCTCAGGACCCATGCAGAAATGCTGGGGATCCCTGCAGATGTGTTTGCTGTGACCAGGTCACAAGCTAAACTGTCTAAAACTGAACAGGCCTTGGATTCTGGAAGAATGGACCAAGTGCCTTCCAAGAGGAGGAGTAGTAGGGTTAAGGCAGTGCCTTCCCCCTTGGCTCAGGAGGAAGATCAGTCCCTTGAGGGGGATGATCTCAGCCCTGAAGAAGGAACTGTCCCAGAGGAACTTGAGCCTGACCAGGTTGAGTTCTTGGGGACAGGGGGACCTTCTAGGGCAGATCTGAGCCAGGAGCAGCAGAGCTGCCCCTCCCTTGAACCCCTCAGACAGCAAGCTGCTGCTGAGGCTGCTGGGAAAGCTAGTGGTCCCCATACAGTGTATTGGGATGATGGACTCCTGTACTCAGAGAGTAGAGACCCCAAGCCTGGTGCTACCAGGAGGTTGGTAATACCTTTGAAGTTCAGGGGCTTCCTATTGACCCTAGCCCATGATATTCCCTTAGCAGGACACCTGGGCCAGAACAAGACTTGGGACAGAATTGTCCCTCACTTTCACTGGCCCCACATGTCTGAAGACAGTAAGGAGTTTTGTCGCTCCTGTGTAACCTGCCAAGCCAGTGGCAAAGCAGGTGGCACTACAAAGGCCCCCTGATACCACTACCTGTGGTGGGGGTGCCCTTTGAGAGGGTGGGGATTGACATTGTTGGTCCCATGGATCCCCAAACAGCATCTGGGCACAGATTTATACTGGTGGTAGTGGATCATGCCACCAGGTATCCAGAGGCTATACCCCTTAGGACCACTACAGCACCTGTGGTGGCAAGGGCCCTCCTGGGAATTTTCTCAAGAGTGGGCTTTCCTAAGGAGGTGGTATCAGACAGGGGTGCAAACTTCATGTCTGGGTACTTAAAGGCAATGTGGAAGGAGTGTGGAGTTACTTATAAGTTCACCACACCCTATCACCCACAATGCAATGGTTTAGTTGAGAGATTCAACAAAACCTTGAAGGGCATGATTAAAGGGCTCCCAGAAAAGCTTAGGCGTAGATGGGACATACTCTTGCCCTGCCTTTTATTCGCATATAGGGAGGTGCCTCAGAAGGGGGTTGGTTACAGCCCTTTTGAACTTCTGTTTGGCCACCCTGTGAGGGGTCCACTGTGCTTGGTGAAGGAAGGATGGGAGTTACCTCTCAAGCCCCCAAAGCAAGATATAGTGGACTATGTACTTGGTCTCCGCTCCAGGATGGCTGAGTACATGAAAAAGGCAACCAAAAACCTTGAGGCTAGCCAGGAACTTCAAAAGGCCTGGCATGACCAAAGAGCTGTCCTAACTGTTTACCAGCCAGGACAGAAGGTGTGGGTGTTGGAGCCAGTGGCCCCAGCAGCTCTCCAAGACAAATGGAGTGGACCCCACACTATTGTTGAGCAGAAGGGTGAGGTCACTTACTTAGTAGACCTGGGAACACCCAGGAGTCCCCACAGGGTTCTCCATGTCAACAGACTTAAGCCATATGTGGACAGGGCAGACATGGGCTTGCTCATGGCTACTGATGAAGGGCAGGAGGAAGAGAGTGACCCACTCCCTGACCTGCTCTCACAGAACCCTGACGATGGGTCAGTTGATGGGGTAGCCTTGGCAGGCAGCCTCACTACCCAGCAACAAACTGATTGCAGGCAAGTCCTCAATCAGTTTAGACACATGTTTTCTCTGACACCCAGTCAGACCACCTGGTGCACTCATGAAGTGGACACTGGGGACAGTCTGCCTATTAAAAACAAGATTTATAGGCAACCTGACCATGTCAGGGACTGTATCAGGACTGAAGTCCAGAAGATGTTGGAATTGGGAGTGATTGAGCCCTCAGATAGCCCTTGGGCTAGTCCAGTAGTCCTAGTACCTAAACCTCACACCAGTGGTGGGAAAAGAGAGATGAGGTTTTGTGTAGACTACAGGGGCCTCAATGCAGTCACTAGGACTGATGCCCATCCAATACCCAGGGCAGATGAGCTCATAGATACTTTGGCCTCTGCCAAATATCTCAGCACATTTGACCTAACAGCTGGCTACTGGCAGATCAGACTAGCTGATGCTGCAAAGCCCAAAACAGCATTTTCAACCCCTAGTGGGCATTATCAATTTGTGGTGATGCCCTTTGGTCTGAAAAATGCACCTGCCACTTTCCAGAGGTTGGTGAACACAGTTCTCACAGGACTGGAGGCCTATAGTGCAGCTTATCTAGATGATATTGCTGTCTTTAGCTCCACCTGGGAGGATCACCTGGTCCACCTCAGGAATGTTTTACAGGCCCTGCAAAAGGCAGGCCTGACTATCAAGGCCACTAAGTGCCAGATAGGGCAGAGTCAGGTTGTGTACCTGGGCCACCTTGTGGGTGGAGGCCAGGTTCAACCTTTGCAGAGCAAGATCCAGACCATCATGGACTGGACTGCTCCCACTACCCAGACTCAGGTGAGAGCCTTCTTAGGCCTGACTGGGTACTATAGGAGATTTGTCAAGGGGTATGGATCAATAGTGACACCCTTGAATGACTTAACTTCTAAGAAAATGCCCAAAAAGGTTCAGTGGACAGTTAGCTGTCAAAAGGCATTTGATGACCTCAAGCAGGCCATGTGCACTGCTCCAATTCTGCAGAGTCCTGATTACTCCAAGAAGTTCATTGTTCAAACTGATGCATCTGAATTGGGGGTAGGGGCTGTACTGTCACAATTGAATGAAGAAGGTCAGGATCAGCCAGTAGCTTTTATTAGCAGAAGGCTGACCCCTAGAGAGAAACGTTGGTCAGCCATAGAGAGGGAGGCCTTTGCTGTGGTCTGGGCTCTGAAGAAGTTGAGGCCATACTTGTTTGGTACACACTTCCTGGTTCAGACAGACCATAAGCCCCTCTTATGGCTAAAACAAATGAAGGGTGAAAACCCCAAACTGCTTAGGTGGTCCATTTCCCTACAGGGGATGGACTTTACAGTGGAACATAGGCCTGGGAGTAACCATGCGAATGCAGATGGACTCTCTAGGTATTTCCACTTAGAACATGAAGACTTAACTGGGCAAGGTTAGTTTAATGTCCCTACGTTTGGGGGGGGTTGTGTAGGAGAGTAGGATCTGCTTCACAGGGGTACCCCCACTTTTTGCTGATACTTCACTGGTTTTCGACATTAGTCTGGCTGGGGCCCTGCTATTCAGAACCCCAGCCTAGCTGTTTCCTCTTTAAAAGGGTCTCCATGTGCCTTAGGCACATCTCTGATTGGGATCTGGAGTGCCCTTGTAAGTCCCTAGTATATGGTATACTATGTACCAAGGGCATAGGTACCTCAGAGGCCTGCCAGGGGCTGCAGCATATATTATGCCACCCCTGGTAGGCCATCCAAACTGACACCACAGGTCTGCTACTGCAGCCTGGGTAAGGTGGTGCATGCACCCCTTGCTGTGGTATAGGTTACCTATATCACTAAATGCATACACACATATAAACCTATAAGTCACTCCTAAGGCAGGCCTTATCAATCCTAAAGGCAGAGTGCATGGTTCCTATGTGAGAGGGTGCCCCTGCATGAGCAGGGCCCCTCTGCAGCGTTCGGAGACCATCTCTGATGCTGTTTGTAGTGCAGCCTGACCATATACTCTTAAACGCATTATATCCTCGCGGTAAAATGCTAACTATGGAATGGCTGCACCGAAACATGTCGTGTTTGGTGTCAAACATCTTGGAATACTACCCCCCGCCAATTCTGGCGGCGGGGGTAGCATTCCACCCTTCTAGAGGGAAAGGCATGTTAACTCTGACGAGTCCGGTAACTTCTTTCCAGAGCCCTGGCATCACAAAATGGATGCTGCTGCCACAGACACGAGTCTGGCCTCCTGCTGCTGGACGAAACTCCGGCAGGGGAGGCCTGGACAATAGGTTTCCTGTCCCAGGGAGGTGTGACCACCTCCCCAGACAGGACAATGTGTATTGGGGCTGGGCGGGAGCACTTTCGGGTGCTTTGAAGTCCTGCACTGGGGGCACATTTGGTGTCCCTGTGCATACCCCAGTTCAAACCGGATCAGGGGCTTGCAGCCCCTGCTTTGGCGCGAACTGGACAAAGGGAAAGGGGTGTAGCCACCCCTCTGCCCTGACCCACCCATAGGTGGGGCCACAGAGTAGTCCATCCCCTATTTTTGGAATAAAGGTAGGAACCCAGTCCTTAGGACTTTAGATTATACCTGGACGAAACTCTGAAACAGAATCCTGGACCTTCGACGCTCTACTCACGATTAGAGGACTGAAGAATCTCCCTTGGGGTCAAGGAGTGACTCCCCTGCTTGGCAGGCACCAAAGAAGCATCTGTCCGGTTCGCATCACTGAAGCTCCCGTCGGACGCCGAAGTCATCGCATCACCAGAGGTGGATTCTCAGACTTCCCCGAGGCTACCCTGAGTCCCCAGCAAAGCTGAGGCCCGTGGCTATCGTGGGTAACGTGAGACCGTGACCCCTGGACACCGAGCACACTTGCAAGTGCACCATCTTCTGGGTCTCCCAAGAAGTCGTGCTTTGGGCTCCGAGTAGCCCTAGCCTCCAGCACCACCTGCACCGAAGATCACTGGCCCCCACTCCACGAGTGTCCTGTAAGCCAGCTCCACGTGCGGTGTCACGAGGCTCCTTCGCGGTCGCTAGCCCGTTGGCTAGTAGCCCTTACCGAAGGCCAATCTTTTCTTTACTTGGCAGTCTGGTTGCTCCAGGCCTGCCCTCACTTACCCTTGCTGGGTGAGTTCCCCAGACCTTGCTGGTCTGCACCATCGACGATCTTCAGCTACATCGAGACTTGCCGTTGCCAAGGCTTGTTGGGTCCAATCTGGTCGCCGACACCGCAGCACTCGACAGACATCGTGTACCAGCCCGAATCCTGCTCCTGGTCGCCGACAACGCCTCCTGGACCTCGTGGCTGCAGAAACGAGACGACCGTCAACGCACCTGAAGCACTCGACATCGGTGGGCATCTGTCCATCGCCTCCCTGGTCACTGGCTAGTGACCCAGACTCTGTCCCCTCTGCTTTCAGGTTCTTCAGAACTCCGATCCACTCTTGGATCCACCCGGACACTTTTCTCCTGGTCGCCAGCAGCACTTTGCAGCAGATCGCCATAAGAACCGACGACGAAACCCGACCCCGAAAGGCACCTATGCACCCGGCTTCCCTGGGTGAGGTAACACGAGTACTCCGGTGCTCCCGTGGGTAGAGACTCTTCAAAGTCCTAGATCTCAAAGGGTTTTGTCCTATGTAGGAAGGTGGAATCTGACTATATGGTTGCCCCCACTTTTTATGGTGTTTTGCTGGTTTATGACTTAGTTGGACTGGGATCCTGCTATTCAGGGCCCCAGTCTATCTGCTTTCTCTGTAAAATGGATTCCATGTGCCTTAGGCACATCTCTGATTGGGATCTGGAGTGCCCTTGTAAGTCCCTAGTATATGGTATACTATGTACCAAGGGCATAGGTACCTCAGAGGCCTGCCAGGGGCTGCAGCATATATTATGCCACCCCTGGTAGGCCATCCAAACTGACACCACAGGTCTGCTACTGCAGCCTGGGTAAGGTGGTGCATGCACCCCTTGCTGTGGTATAGGTTACCTATATCACTAAATGCATACACACATATAAACCTATAAGTCACTCCTAAGGCAGGCCTTATCAATCCTAAAGGCAGAGTGCATGGTTCCTATGTGAGAGGGTGCCCCTGCATGAGCAGGGCCCCTCTGCAGCGTTCGGAGGCCATCTCTGATGCTGTTTGTAGTGCAGCCTGACCATATACTCTTAAACGCATTATATCCTCGCGGTAAAATGCTAACTATGGAATGGCTGCACCGAAACATGTCGTGTTTGGTGTCAAACATCTTGGAATACTACCCCCCGCCAATTCTGGCGGCGGGGGTAGCATTCCACCCTTCTAGAGGAAAGGCATGTTAACTCTGACGAGTCCGGTAACTTCTTTCCAGAGCCTGGCATCACAAAATGGATGCTACTGCCACAGACACGAGTCTGGCCTCCTGCTGCTGGACGAAACTCCGGCAGGGGAGGCCTGGACAATAGGTTTCCTGTCCCAGGGAGGTGTGACCACCTCCCCAGACAGGACAATGTGTATTGGGGCTGGGCGGGAGCACTTTCGGGTGCTTTGAAGTCCTGCACTGGGGGCACATTTGGTGTCCCTGTGCATACCCAGTTCAAACCGGATCACGGGCTTGCAGCCCCTGCTTTGGCGCGAACTGG
Organism: Calotriton arnoldi; assembly: GCA_963921515.1. Taxonomy (NCBI): domain Eukaryota; kingdom Metazoa; phylum Chordata; class Amphibia; order Caudata; family Salamandridae; genus Calotriton; species Calotriton arnoldi. The sequence continues at coordinate 1,341,408 of CAWUFW010005258.1, read as the reverse complement.
ACAAAGGGAAAGGGGTGTAGCCACCCCTCTGCCCTGACCCACCCATAGGTGGGGCCACAGAGTAGTCCATCCCCTATTTTTGGAATAAAGGTAGGAACCCAGTCCTTAGGACTTTAGATTATACCTGGACGAAACTCTGAAACAGAATCCTGGACCTTCGACGCTCTACTCACGATTATAGGACTGAAGAATCTCCCTTGGGGTCAAGGAGTGACTCCCCTGCGTGGCAGGCACCAAAGAAGCATCTGTCCGGTTCGCATCACTGAAGCTCCCGTCGGACGCCGAAGTCATCGCATCACCAGAGGTGGATTCTCAGACTTCCCCGAGGCTACCCTGAGTCCTCAGCAAAGCTGAGGCCCGTGGCTATCGTGGGTAACGTGAGACCGTGACCCCTGGACACCGAGCACACTTGCAAGTGCACCATCTTCTGGGTCTCCCAAGAAGTCGTGCTTTGGGCTCCGAGTAGCCCTAGCCTCCAGCACCACCTGCACCGAAGATCACTGGCCCCCACTCCACGAGTGTCCTGTAAGCCAGCTCCACGTGCGGCGTCACGAGGCTCCTCCGCGGTCGCTAGCCCGTTGGCTAGTAGCCCTTACCGAAGGCCAATCTTTTCTTTACTTGGCAGTCTGGTTGCTCCAGGCCTGCCCTCACTTACCCTTGCTGGGTGAGTTCCCCAGACCTTGCTGGTCTGCACCATCGACGATCTTCAGCTACATCGAGACTTGCCGTTGCCAAGGCTTGTTGGGTCCAATCTGGTCGCCGACACCGCAGCATTCGACAGACATCGTGTACCAGCCCGAATCCTGCTCCTGGTCGCCGACAACGCCTCCTGGACCTCGTGGCTGCAGAAACGAGACGACCGTCAACGCACCTGAAGCACTCGACATCGGTGGGCATCTGTCCATCGCCTCCCTGGTCACTGGCTAGTGACGCAGACTCTGTCCCCTCTGCTTTCAGGTTCTTCAGAACTCCGATCCACTCTTGGATCCACCCGGACACTTTTCTCCTGGTCGCCAGCAGCACTTTGCAGCAGATCGCCATAAGAACCGACGACGAAACCCGACCCCGAAAGGCACCTATGCACCCGGCTTCCCTGGGTGAGGTAACACGAGTACTCCGGTGCTCCCATGGGTAGAGACTCTTCAAAGTCCTAGATCTCAAAGGGTTTTGTCCTAGTCCTCTTTAAAGTGTCCCTTTCCTCTATTTTCCCGATCCCGACTTTCTCCATAGAAGTTAACGGCGTATCGCGGTTGTGTATTTACACTGCACGCGTCTCCCGTGGGTCCCCTGTGTCACTACCTTGGGTGGTTCCTTGTGGTCCAAGCACTTCTAGAGGCTCTAGGCCTAGTGTCTAGTTCAGTCGTGGTTCGCATACCACTTTATTGGTATATGGTTTGGTACGCCCCTAGGGCCCAAACGTGTATTTGTGCTATTACTGTGATTTAAGATCTTATAACCTATGTACTTCGAACTCTAGCCTCATAAAGAGACTAGAGGGGTGTGTTTAGTAATAAATACATATATTTTGAATATATACCTGGTGTGGTGCTCTTTCATTTGGTCACTCAAGAGATTATAGACTGGTAAAACAAGCTGCTTTACATTCCTTCAAGACTTAGCCTGAAGGCTGCTCTCCATAGCTACCACTAGGATAGCTTTCAATAAGGTTGTCTTTAACCTATCTACCATAAGAGTCGATTTGGACTGGTGCAAGGTGCCCACTACAATTAGTGGACAGCATATGCCAGGCCAACTTCTCACATCCTAGTCCTCTTTAAAGTGTCCCTTTCCTCTATTTTCCCGATCCCGACTTTCTCCATAGAAGTTAACGGCGTATCGCGGTTGTGTATTTACACTGCACGCGTCTCCCGTGGGTCCCCTGTGTCACTACCTTGGGTGGTTCCTTGTGGTCCAAGCACTTCTAGAGGCTCTAGGCCTAGTGTCTAGTTCAGTCGTGGTTCGCATACCACTTTATTGGTATATGGTTTGGTACGCCCCTAGGGCCCAAACGTGTATTTGTGCTATTACTGTGATTTAAGATCTTATAACCTATGTACTTCGAACTCTAGCCTCATAAAGAGACTAGAGGGGTGTGTTTAGTAATAAATACATATATTTTGAATATATACCTGGTGTGGTGCTCTTTCATTTGGTCACTCAAGAGATTATAGACTGGTAAAACAAGCTGCTTTACATTCCTTCAAGACTTAGCCTGAAGGCTGCTCTCCACAGCTACCACTAGGATAGCTTTCAATAAGGTTGTCTTTAACCTACCTACCATAAGAGTCGATTTGGACTGGTGCAAGGTGCCCACTATAATTAGTGGACAGCATATGCCAGGCCAACTTCTCACACTCTTCACTAAGGCGGAAGAACCTGGACAGACCATCTGCATTGGCGTGTTCTGTGCCAGGCCGTAAGTCCATTCCCTGTAGGGAGATGGACCACCTCAGCAGTTTTGGATTCTCACCCCTCATTTGCATCAACCATCTGAGGGGCCTGTGGTCTGTCTGAACCCGGAAGTGAGTCCCAAACAGGTAGGGCCTCAGCTTCTTCAGTGCCCAGACCACAGCGAAAGCTTCCCTTTCTATGGCACTCCACCTCTGTTCCCTGGGGAGTAGTCTCCTGCTAAGGAAGACTACAGGCTGGTCTAGGCCCTCTTCCTTCAGTTGTGAGAGCACCGCTCCCACACCATGCTCTGAAGGGTCAGTCTGCACGACAAATTCCTTGGAGAAGTCGGGCACCTTGAGCACGGGCGACGTGCACATGGCGGCCTTCAGGGAATCAAAAGCCTTCTGGCAGGACTCAGTCCAGATCACCTTCTTGGGCTGCTTCCTGGAAGGGGGCAACAATGGTGCCATACCCCTTAACAAACCTCCTGTAGTACCCGGTGAGGCCTAAAAAGGCTCTCACCTCTGTCTGGGTCTTGGGGGGCTCCCAAGCCAGAATGGTGTCAATCTTGGGTTGTAGGGGCGCCACCTGGCCGCTCCCTACCTGGTGCCCCAAGTACACCACAAAACCCTGCCCGATCTGGCACTTACTGGCCTTGATCGTGAGGCCTGCCCTCTGCAGTGCCCTCAACACTTCCCGAGGTGCTGCAAGTGTTCTTCCCAGCTGGAACTGAACACTGCAATGTCATCCAGGTAGGCGGCACTGAAATCCTCCAGTCCAGCCAACACCTGGTTGACCAACCTCTGAAAGGTGGCAGGGGCATTCTTCAACCCAAAGGGCATCACCCAGAACTGGTAATGTCCTTCTGGGGTTGAGAATGCTGACCTCTCCTTGGCCCCATTGGTTAAGGCAATCTGCCAGTACCCAGACGTTAAATCAAACGTGCTGAGGAACTTGGCAGCTCCCAACTGATCAATGAGCTCATCAGCTCTGGGGATGGGGTGCGCGTCAGTCCTGGTGACGGCATTGAGCCCATGGTAGTCCACACAAAACCGCAGTTCTGTAGTGGCACCGGGTGCAGCAGCCTTTGGGACCAAGACCACTGGGCTGGCCCAAGGACTGTGGGAGGGCTCAATCACCCCTAACGCCAACATCTTAGAGACCTCCTCTTTGATGCTGGCCCGGACCCTGTCAGTCAACCTGTAAATTTTGTGCTTCACAGGAGGGCTGTCACCGGTGTCCACGTCATGGGTACACCAGTGAGTAACACCTGGGGTCAGAGAGAACAGTGGGGCAAACTGTCCCAACAACTGGTGACAGTCGCTCTGCTGCTCTGGGGTCAGGGTAGGGTAGAGGATCACACCTTCCACTGACCCATCGTGCTCCTTGGTAGACAGGAGGTCAGGGAGTGGTTCACTCTGCTCTTCCACCTCATCATCTGTCGCCAAGAGCATGCTCACTTCGGACCTCTCGAAGTGGGGCTTGAGGCGGTTTACGTGCAAGACCCTCAAAAGGTTCCTTGGAGTCCGCAAATCCACCAGGTAGGTGACATCATTTTTGAACTCCACCACCTCAAATGGCCCAGTCCACTTGTCCTGCAAGGCACAAGGTTCCACTGGGGCCATGACCCACACTTTTTGCCCAGGTTGAAATTCGACCAGAGTGGCATTCTGGTCATACCACTTCTTCATTTCTTCCTGGCTTGCTGCTAGGTTCGCCTGAGCGAGTTTCCTGAAGCGGGCAGTGTGGTTTCTGAAGGCCAGCATGTAACTAAACACATCCTGGTGAGTTTTCCTGGGAGCTGCCTCCCAGCCTTTCTTCACCAAACTCAGAGGTCCTCTCACAGGGTGACCATACAGAAGCTCAAAGGCACTGAACCCAAGAGACTTCTGTGGCACCTCCCTGTATGCAAAGAGAAGGCATGGCAAGAGGACGTCCCACTTACGCCTCATGGGTTCTGTTAGACCCTTAATCATGCCCTTCAAGGCCTGGTTGAATCTCTCCACCAGACTGTTACCTTGTGGGTGGTAAGGAGTGGTGGATTTGTAGGTTACACCACACTCCTTCCACAGGGATGTCATATACTTGGATATGAAATTGGTCCCCCTGTCAGAAACTACCTCTCTGGGGAACCCCACACGGGAAAAGATCCCCATTAATGCCCGGCCCACCACTGGTGCCGTCGTTGTCCTGAGAGGGATTGCCTCCGGGTACCGGGTGGCATGGTCCACCAAGACCATGATGTACCTGTTGCCCATGGCTGTCTTAGGATCCAGTGGCCCCACAATGTCCATCCCTACCCTTTCAAAGGGTGTTCCAACAACTGGAAAAGGTTGGAGAGGAGCTTTGACCTTCCTCCCACTCTTACCAATTGCCTGGCAAGTTTGGCAAGACCTGCAATGTCCATCTGACTGACTCCGCATTTGGGGCCAGAAGAAGTGGGTGACAAGCCTGTCAAAGGACTTGCCCCGCCCCAAATGTCCTGCCAAAGGCACGTCATGAACCAGACCCAGTAGGAAGGTCCTGAAGCGCTGGGGGTACCACCAGCACACGGGCTGACCCAGGCTCAGCGACCTTAGGCTCACTATACAGGAGACCATTCTACCAGTAGATCCAATGTGATCCAGACTGATCACCAGCTGCCTGGTCTGTAGCCTGCCGCCGCAGACCCTCCAGAAAAGGGCACTCTTTCTGCTCCCTGCAGAATTCCTCCCTGGTGGGACACCCTTCTTGCTGCCAATGGGTCAGCTCAGAGATGTCCCCCAGTTCAGCTACCTGCTCCCTGTAGGCACCGGGGCGTCCCCCTCAAGGTCTGCCTCCTCCCGGTCCGTGGGAACTTCAGGGGCCGGTGTCCCGCGCCCCTTGCCCTTTCTCTTGGCAGGGACTTGGGCCACTGTTTCAGGCTCCAAGTCCTTCTGATCACCCTTTCTGGCCGCCATTGACCGAGTAGACACGCATGCCCACTCTGGCAACCCAAGCATCTCCAAGTGAGACCTGAGCTGAACATCCTTCCATAAGGACTGCTCCAGGTCGTTACCTAGCAGACAATCTACAGGCATGGTAGGGCTCACAACTACCCTCAAGGGACCTGAGACCCCCCCCCCCACTCAAAGGGAACCTGCACCACCATACACTGGCGCTCCGAGTTGTCCACAGCAACTACTTGGTGGAATGCCCTGGGGACTACTTGCTCCTCAGGGACCAGGTGACACCAGACTGAGGTCACACTGGCTCCCGTATCTCTGAGAGCCTCTACCCTTTTCCCATTGATGGTCATCCAGGTGCTATATTTCTTTGTGTTAGGGTGCGCCTGGTTTCCTGGAACCATCCCACTGTCCCCTAGTGAGACGAGGGTCATTTCTGCGGGATCCCCACCCTCCTGTGGGTACCCCTCCTCCCCAAGTGCTACACTAGCCAATACCTTGGTCTGCCCACCAGTGGGTGGCCGTGCATTTTTGGGACACTTGGGATTCCCCTTCATGTGACCCACCTGCTCACAGGCAAAGCACTTGCTAGGCCGGCCTCTGCAGTCTTTCCTGAAGAGACCACTGCTTTCTTGTCTCCTGGGGGATGGGAACCTTTACCCTGGGTATTAGTTTGGGGCCCTTTAGAGAACTCCTGCATTTTACCCTCGTCCCCCCCACTCTTCTGCTGGGGACCCTGCCCACCTTTGGCTGAGTCTCCCCCAAACGCTTTCTTGTGGACCCTGATACTCACCCAGCAGTCCGCCTCCATAGCAAGCTTCCTGGGGTCAGTCAGCTTACTATCAACTAGGTGCTGGCGCAGATCTGTAAAACATAGACTAGACAAGTGCTCCCATGCAATCAAATTGTTGAGCCCCTGAAAATCTGTCACATTACTGCCCTTCACCCAGCTATCCAGTGACCTGCAAAACTAATCTACACACGCCAACCAAGTGTTGGCATCAGACTTCTTATTGGACCTGAACTGATCCCTGTGCCTTTCAGGAGTAAGACCATACTTAGTGAGAAAGGCGTCCTTCATGTCAGCATAGGTGAGGTTATACCCCTTACCCAAAGCTATTAAAGTATCCCTTGCTTCTTCTGGAAAGAAAGGCCACAATCCTGCTCCCCAATTCTTCTCAGGGACCCCATTCATGTGTATTGCTGCCTCGTAACCCTGAAACCACCTTTGTATGTCATCCCCCTTCTTGAATTCCTTGCCTACATTCTTAGGGATGTGCACGATTCTGTCTGCCTGTCCTGACGGGTTGCTGCCACCATCTGAGCTGGTTCTACTCCTCTGATCCAGCTCCTTTATCCTGATCTCATGGTCTAACATCATCCTTTTCTCCCCCATGGATAACTTAAGCTTCTCTAGTTCTACTGCAACTCTCCTTGCTTCCCGCCTGTCCTCTAGCTCCTCTGGGGACAAACTGCTGCTGCCTGGTTTAGAGGGTGCCCCCCTCCCAAAAGCACATCCACCCTTGGAATAGGCTCCTCCGCCTCCAGGCCAAGATCCCCAGACTGCTCACTAGCATTTCTGGCCGCTACCCAGACCCTCAGCGCTTTTTGTAGCTCCTCTTTGCTGGTGAGACCCCTGATTTGGACTTTGAGGTTCTTGCAGATAGCCTTCAACTCCTTAACATTGTAGGTTTCTAACCTCTCCTCCTCAAAGGCCACTTCCAAGGATGCAACAGATGATGCAATTGATTCAGGCATGTTGTACTAGAAAGTTCAAGTTCAAGACCAAATGGAAAGGCAAAAATAGACCCAAAAAAATAGTATGTGGTATGTAATGGTCTGCGATATGGCAGTAGTGCACACCAATTACTGTAAGTCAAGTGCAAACACAAGTCCTCTCCTCACCACTGACAACCAATGTTAGAAATGGGGTCTCTAGTTGGCAGAGGTAGGTACCTTTGACAAATAGGGACCCTTCTTCCTAGTCAGGATAAGGGAGTTACACTCCTAAAATAACCCCTACTCACCCCCTTGGTAGCTTGGCATGAGCAGTCAGGCTTATTCTAGAGGCAGTGTGTAAAGCATTTGCACATAATCAACAGTAATACAGTGTAAGCACTACAAAAGGACACCACACCAGTTTAGAAAAATATCCAATATTTTTATATACTCAAGACAAGACCAAAAACGATAAAAATCCACAATACAGTACTTAGAAATCTTCAGTTATCAAAATAACCTTTAAAAACAGTTCCTTGAAGTCGATAGCTCCCTCTGGGGCTATCACGGCATCGTGAACAAACAAATCCAAACAGTTCTGTCTGACCGCAGCGTCGCAGGCCAGCTACGGTGTTGGGAAGACCCGCAAAACAGTACCTTTTAGAAATGCAGGGCGTCGGCGACCTCTCGTTGAGCTTCTGAAAGCATGGCGTCAGCAGGCGTCGGTTCCGGAGGTCGGTGCAGGAGTCGTCGGGCCCTCGAAGTCACACGCGTTGCAGATCGAACTCCTCGCGGTTGAAGTCAGGAGCGCTGGCCTCGGCAGGCGTCGGGTGCTCTGGTGTGAAGTGCAGCGGTGCTGAGGTGATGCCCTCAGGTCGCGGTGCGAGCAGCGGCTCGGTGGCGGCGTCAGATGGCGTCGTCAGTGAGACCAGGGTCGCGGTGCGAAGTGATGCGGTGCTCGTCGCAGTGCTGGCAGGTCACGGTGCAAGCAGCGGCGTCGTCGTTGCTGAAGCGCTGTCGTCGGCTGACGAACTGGAGTCGATGGCGCCGGCGTCGGTAGGCCAAGGCTGCGGGATGAGGGCAGTGCGTCGTGTAACTTTACGAGCGGTGCCCTCGAACCACGGTGCAAGCAGCGGCGTCGATTTTGGCGTGGAGCGGCGTCGTCGGGGATACCAAGGCGTCGTCGTGAAGCGAGGCGGTTCGGAGTGCCGTGCCCACAGGTCGCGATGCGAGCAGCGGCTCAGTGGCGGCGTCAGCAGGCGTCGTCGGTGAGACCAGGGTCACGGTGTGGCGTTGCGGCAGTGTCCTCTGCGGTGCCTTCAGGACGCGGAGTCGTAGACGGCGTTGGGTTGCTTTTTCTTCTGTTGCAGCACAAAACACAGTCCCCAGTGCTGAGGGCAGAAGAACTTGAAGTCTTTGCTGTTCCTGAGACTTCTTGAACAGGGGGCAAGCTCTACCTCAAGGCCTTGGAGAAACTCACAAAAATAGATTGCAGAAAGTTCAGTCCAGTCCTTTCACTGCCCAAGACAGAAGCAGCCACTGCAGGCCAACACAGCAAAGCACTCAGCAAAGTGGTAGTTCCTCCTCACAGCTTCTCCAGCTCTTCTTCTTGGCAGTCTTCTTGGTCCAAAAGAGTTCTAAAGTTCAGGGGTTTGGGCTCCACTTTTTATAGCCCAAAATCCTTTGTTCTCTCAGGCAGAGAGTGTCTGTGCCCTGCCAGAACCAGTTCTGCCCTCTCTGGTGTGGCTTCCTGGCAGGAGGTGGAGACGGCTTTGTCAGAGGCAGACCAGGCCCATTCAGGTGCAAGGAAATCTCCTCCCCCTACTCTAAATGCAGCCCAGGTCTATTCACCCCTTTCCTGACCCACCTAGACTATCCGGAGCCACTCCTGCTCCCCAGCCCCTGTCATCCAAAACCCAGACAGTCAATTCACAATCCCAGCAGAGGCCTGCTGGATGGGTGAGCAAGAAAATACCTACTTTCTAAAAGTGGTATTTTCAAACACAGAATGTAAAAATCACCTTCACTAAAAGATGCATCTTTAGATTCTGAGTTCAGGCATACTAAACTTTATTTTCCTATCTTGTTCCCGGGGTCAGTTATGTTTATAAGATGTTATAAACTAACTCCCCATTCTGGTCTATGGGAACAGATAGCCTTGCAATAGTGAAAAACGAAATTGGCAGTATTTCACTATCAGGACATGCCACACACATCAGGGCATGTCCTACCTTTCACATACAGTGCACCCTGCCCATAGGCGTACGTTGGGCCTACCTTAGGGGTGATTAATATGTAGAAAAGGGAAGGTTTAGGGACTAGCAAGTGTGTGCACTTGCCAAGTCGACATGGCAGTCCCAGACTGCACACAGGCTCTGCAATGGCAGGACAGAGTTACATTTACGGGCTGTTTGTGTGGGTGGCACAATCCAGTGCTGCAGCCCACTAACAGCATTTGATTTACAGGCCCTGGAACACGCAGTGCACTTTACTAGGGACTGACACATAAATCAAATAGGCCAATCATGGAAACACCAATTTATAACACATTTTACAATTGGAGCACTTGCACTTTACCACTGATCAGCAGTGAGAAAAGTGCGCAGAAACACTAAGCCAGCACCAACAGAGTCAAAACCGGGAGGTCAGAAAGTAAAAACTCAGGGGAAACACGCCAAAAGATGCCAAGTCTAACAGGGATGCTTCGAGAGCTCAGGCTATTGATGTATCTCCATAACTTGATCTTTAATTAAGGAGAACACTTTAAGCCAGTTCTTTTCCGTGCGCTGTCTTTTCAACTCCCACACTTTCTTCTTATATATGGTTCGCAGGGCTGAGATGGGGTCACCTGTGACGAGTGGACTCCTTTCTTTTTTGCCTTAATTGCCTTCTTAAGACGCGTTTACATTGTTTCAGGCACTTCGGTGCTCTTAGTTCCAGCAAAGGTTATTTTGAATTGGGGCTCCTTCTTATTTGGAGGGCATTTCCCAGGTTCTTCTGTAAGTCCGCTGTCAGCATTTCCCAGTTCCTTATGATGTTCATTGTCTGCCGTGTCTGATTTGCCTCCTCCCTTGCAGCTACATACTCCAGCAGTCTGTTACTAAGGTTGGCGGTCCATTTTAGTCTTTTAAGGGCTGTATGTTGTTCCTCGCCCGAGGTTACGCCAATTGTTTCCTGGGCTTCCGCTGGTTCCAGGGCCAGATTAAAGGTGGCACGAAGTGGCCTGTAGTCGCTTTCCTCTCTGTCATCCACTACAAAGTCGCTCAGCTTATGTGCCTGCCCTTCATTAATTAAAATGTACTCTGTGGTGGATATGTTCCTAAAGGTCGGCTTGGGGATCCATGAGGGGCAGCTGATTTTTTTTATTCCATGAATGGATTGTAACTTAAAGTTTTTGAGAAGGGAGATCAGAGGGCCCGACTTCTTCCCGTTGCTGGCTGCAGCTGGGACGCGATCCATCACCTTATGATGGTCGAATTTAATGAGTATATCTTCCAGAATGCTGATAAATGATTTCATGGCCAGTTGTTGGGTTAATATAGCAATTCATTAGTAACAGGCGATGAGGCTGTTGCCCGTCACTTGTCCTGACTTGGAGGTCAGGTGTTTCCACTTTTATGATTGTGGTTTTAAGTTTAGAAGCGTGATTTAGAAAAATGGATAAACCTCCTGACGGGCGTCCAAAGATGGTCTTTTTAGTCGCTGTTATGTGATGTTCATAGAAGCCGCCAATTGGGGCTGTTGACTTAGCCCAGGTCTCCTGGAAGCACAAAATATCCCCCTTTGCCAGGTAGTCTTGTGTGGCCTTGTCCCTAAAGATGTTGCTTAACCCTGCGATGTTCAGTGAGATGAGGCTTAGCTTGCGTTGTTGGTGTTAAGCATCATCTACTGTCATTCTATATCTTTGGTTAGGGATGCTGTCGCCATGGAGCCTCCATATAGACCTGCTCTTGCTGGAGCATCTGCACTCTCTCTGCGCTGTGTGTCTCTGTACGAGATGCTGATTTTTATAAGAGTTCTTGGTCGTTCGGGTTTAACTCTCCCTCCTGGGTTTTTGTTCATTGTGCCTTTGAGGATTGATGTAGGCTCCTGTCTATCATGTTTGGGTATGAGAGCGTGTGGGTATTTTTCGACGTGCTGAGTGCGGTGACTTCTATGCCCCAGTTTGTGAGATGTGGTGCTTCGCCGAGAACCGCCTGTTGTATTTGCTGTTGGGTGAAGCCGACTAAGGTGGAGTCTCCGTGGGTGTCGCTGTCTAACCTTCTGAACTTTACCCACTCTATGATATCAGAGGTTATCTGTGCCAAGGAGTCAATATGTCCAAATAGACATAAGATGTTGGACCTGCTCAGAATGTCGTAGGAGCCTTTGGCTGTGTATCTGGGGCTGAGCAACACCTTGTGAATTGCTGGATGGTTTTTGTGCTTGGAGGTGAGCAGTGTTGATCTGTCCTCCCCCAGGGAGGGCCTCTGGTAGTTCTGATTTAGTGGGTTATTGTGAGCGGCTCTTACCTGGTGTCTGCCTATTACCCCGTTTGGCAGTCCAACCTTCTTTCCTCTTCATGCCGCTCAGCCTGGTTGCTTTTAGGGTGCTTCACCGCACTGTATAAGAGCTCCGAACCCGGGGAGGCGGCAGCCCTGACTTGTGTGCTGGCAGCCTCCTATGATGTGGGCTGCCCGACTGCCTCTTCCTGAGTCTTCTCTGTTGTTTGCCCTGCTATTTGTGGACCCTCCCAATATGTGTTCCGTCGGCTTCGATCCTCATTTACCTCGACGTTTTCTTCCCTTGTCACCTGGGCCTCATTTGGCTGTTTGAAGTTGAAGATGGGTAAAAGTGGTTTCGGATTGTTTATATTCGCTGTGCTGCCAAAATTCAACATTGCTGGTAATAATGATCTTCTTTTAAGTTTAGATTTCTTCAGCTTTTTCTTGGCCCTCCTTGACAGAGGGGCTTCCGCCCCTACTGCTGCTCCTTCTGCCTTTTCCACAGGAGCTGCTTCTTCATGTGGGACGTTGATTATTGTGCCGATTGATCATGCCTCAGGCAGTGCTTAGGCAGAGGCAGAGACAGTCTGGAGGGAGGGAGACCGTATGCCTCTTGCTAGCATGAGCGGGGCACACCGGGAACACCCACAGCCCACAAGCTGCACCAGGCTCCGGCCCAGCCGCCTCCGCAGAACCTCCCGGGGGCACACGCTCTGCAGCGGCCCCCTTAAGCTTTTCCGAGCTGCTGCCCATTCTCTGCTCGGTGCGGCGCTCCGTTTCGACAGCGCTTGACTTGCTGCCTTGCGGGCGACGGCGCAGAACTTCTCTGGGGATTGCCTGGGGCTGCAACTGCGGTGGCTCAGCGTTACTCCTCCGCGGCGCCGACAGCTCAGCGTGGCTCCCATGCGACACAACTGGGCACGGCTCAGCTCGGCTCCTCCACTTCTGCGTCAGCTCCGGATCTGGGTAAAGCATCACAGTGGTCAGCACACATGCGCAGTAAAGGGAAAAGCGAAAGACAAGCCAGGAATTGTAGGTTTACATTCAATATGTGAAGGTGTCAGTAGAGTGGGGTCCGGGAGCACCACAGGGGCTGGATGGGAGGGCCTAGGGGGAGGCACCCCTGGGGTGATAGGGTTTTGGGATGATGATTCGTGGGTGTCAGCTCCTGTAAGTGTGGGTTAGTGTTCCTTCTTTGATGCATCCCCACCTCCCTTGGTGGGGTTAATGGGGGGGACTCTTCATCCCGCTGCCCCCGCCCCAAGGTCTGTCTTCCTGGAGCTCGAGAGAGAGAAATGTCACACGAGCATCTATCTCTTCAGCACTCTTCAACAGCACCCTCCTTCTGTTCTCCCCACCATCTCTGGTCTGGGTCCTCACCTCTGCTTTAGGCTACACCCCCGAACCCCCCCCCCACACCCTCCTTCTTTCCTCCTAATGTATGTGATCTCCCTCCTCTAGTCTCTCCCCCTCTGCACTCACCCCAACACCCAGCTTCTTTCCTCGCTCTGGATGTGATCTCCCTCCCATACCCCCCCCCCCTGTAGTGAGCTACCTGGCCTGTTCTCAACATTGTAGCGCACTCAACCTCCTGGGCCTGGCGCGGACCAGGAGGTGACGTCAGCGCTCGTGGCTGACGGCATAGACCGTAGTACTAGTGTGAGCGTCCTGTTGTTCCCTGCTGCTGGGTAGGCCTTAGGCCTGGGTGTCCCATCGGCCAGTAGCCATCCTTATCCCCTTAGGCCACCCCTTAGCCTCCCTACTACATTGGCGACAAGGCGGAAGGACCGCCGATGCGTGGAGGGCAGAGCTTACCGTGGGACCAGTGTGCGGCGCCCCAACAGCGATACTCCATCGACGCCTCCACTGGCGCAGTGAGGAGCGCGGACCAACTGAGCGGAGGAGCGGTGGACGGCACGCCGGACAAGCCTGCTGGTGACGGGTGGCACCGCGAGTGTGGCCGCTGCATGAAGGAGTCGGAGCGCAAACGTGCACAGCGGGTCAGTGCGCGACCACGCCTGGGGTGTGTGGAGCAGCAGGCGTCGCTCGGGAGTAGGGCCATGCCCCAAGTCATCGGAAGCAGCGCGGAGGACGCTTGTGCAGACCACGTGGCAGCAGCGAGTGGGGGCAATTGTCTGGAGAGCAGCATGACCCTACACGAACAGACAGGCAGTGGGGGTCGCATTTCAACAAAAGTGGACTAAAAAAAAACCATAAAGGTGCAAAACAGCACATGTCACACGTGTATAAGAGGGAGTGCCTGACACAAGGAGAAAAATGTGGGCAGCTGGCGGCAGAAAGAGGCCTGTGCAAAACCCACATGAGGCAGTGCAACCCACGTGGAGAGCACCACTGAGGGACTGCAGTACGGAGAGGCCTGCTGCACGCACGTGCACACGCTGAACTCAGGGTCACAGCATCCGGCTGAATCAAGTGCAGCACTGCGAAGGGCACAACAGCAAACAGCACGATGTCGGTGCAGGCAGAGGGTGGTGGGCAGGAAGCTGCGGAACAAAGCCCACGCACCACGCTGAATGCGCTGCCACCATTCAGCCAAAGGGCCGATCCAGCCACAGCGGCACCGAGATGGCGCAAGTGGATAGGTCAATTAGAAAACTATTTCATAGCAGTGTGGGAAACTAATGGCGCAGTCAAGAGGTCCAATATGTTACACATGGGTGGAGATGAACTTTACAAGCTATTTCAAGACCTACCAGACACCGGAGACAGGAATGACTATGATAAGCAGGTAAGAGCCCTGGACTGTTACTTTGACACGCATGTAAATCCTGACTTTGAACACTTCAAATTGCGTCAAGCAAAGAGAGGAAGAATCCGTCGATATGTTCTTCGCGCGGCTGCGTAAGTTGGCTAGTTCCTGCACGGGCATCGTCGACAAGCAGCTAGAGATCAGGGCTCAGCTAATTCAGGGCTGCAAGTCGTCGGATCTTCGGAAACCAATTCTGAGATAACCCGGAATATCTATGGATGACATCTTAGTCCTACGGAGGTCTCATGAGTTGGCTGTCGCACGTGCAGGGGAAATGGAGTCGGCGCTAGCGCGAAGATCAACGGGAGGCCTGCAAGGGCACACAGTCGTAATTAAGGAAGAGAGGGTGGAAGCCATTCGAAGACGGTCCAGCAGAGGAAGAGGGGGCGCAAGTGGACGCACAGGAAGTCGAGGCTGTGGAAGCTGCGGACTGGACAGCCACCCGCCGCGATGATGTCCTGCACAGGGCAAACAGTGTCTGAGGTGTGGCAAGGTCGGACACTTCGCCAAGGTGTGCATGAGTGCGACAAGAACACCTGCTCCAGGTGGCAGAACGAAGAAGTTCGGGTCCCACAAGCAAGTAGTTCACGCAGCGGAAGTCACAGACGAGGTGGAGAGTCGGTGCCAAAACATGAGGATCACGGAAGACAACGAAGAAGACGAGGTATTTGTCATCTCCTACACGGGAAGGACAAGTTTAAGGAGGAGACCGCCGCTGATGTGCCAAATCTGCATAGGGGAAAACAAAGTCTCGGCATTGATAGACACCGGAGCTTCAGTGAACATTCTAGATGCCAAGCAAGATGAACAGCTCACTCCCAAACCGCCGCTTAGCAGCACGAAGGTGAAGATCTTCACGTATGGGGGGACACCCCATTCCGTTGCAGGAAATGATCGAATTGGAGGTCACCCATGGGGGTATATCCGCGAAGACGAAGTTTCATGTGACGAAGGACAGCGCGGGAACCCTGTTGGGCTGCATCTCAGCGGAGGACCTGGGATTGGTCATGTTTGCACGGCAGATACACCAGTCGCACGCAGACAAGATCATGGAATAGTTTCCAGGTCTTTTCGAAGGGTTGGGGTGCTTCAAAGGAGTAAAAGTCATGTTGCATATCAACAGAACCATCAAGCCTGTAGCCCTACGACACAGGAGAGTGCCTTTTTCCACCGGCTGTTGATCGAGGTGGAGTTGGAAAAGTTGTAAAAGGCAGGGGTGATCGAGAAGGTTAGAACCAAGTCCCGGGCACACGTTCAGAGTATTGTGTTCAGAGTAACAACACACAGTTATGGTACTTCCTGTGAAAGAATGTAAGGATTCGACACCAGTAGGTTCTTTATGTTGAATTTTTTTATCTACTTCTTGAAATAGGTAAAGAAAGAAAAACCAGCCGACACGTGTTTCGTCACCTGGGATTTAACCCGTGACTCTTCAGGGCTGGGAAAGACATAAGAAGTGTAGTATAATACAAGGAAATGGGCATACAGTCTATGCAACATAAGGGTAAACATATGTGCGGTGACGTAACAGAAAGCACCCCTCTAAATGTGAAAACCCTATAAGAGTCGTGAAGAAAAGGGCAAAATAAGTGACTTCACAGCAAACGGGAGAGAAACGTCACGTGGGAAAGTGAGCTTAAAAACGTATAAATGTAAGAAAAAACAAAAAACAAAAACACAGGATGGTCATAGACGTATTCAAAGCATACCTAAATACATGGAGGCGCTGGTGAAGCAACGTGTAGGTGAGTGACAACATAGTGACTTTATAAAGATGTTAACATCATCAAGGCATTTATAACTCATACACGAGTCAGAAGTAGATTAGATAAGAAAGGGAGGATTCCAAAGTTTCAGGAGCAGGTTTACAGGAAAGCACGCGAGGGTCAGGCAGAATGGAGAAGCACTATGAGAGTTAACTTCCGGAAAATGTACAAAAAGCACATGTGGTGTATCGCAGTAGACAAGGTTTATAAAGTGTTAAAAAATTAAGGAGATCTACCTGTAAGGTGAGAAATGGTAACGTGCGAAATCTGGGAAAAGAAATTGGGAGTAACGGCATGAAGGGAAGGCAAACCGGTAATCTAAACGAAAAGTAACATACACGGTCTGGTCGGGCTGTAAAAGAAGGGGATTGAAAAACAATAAATAGACTCACCGCTGGACCGGTGATAATTCCAACCCGGTCTTAACACGGGTTTCTTGTGAACAGAAATGGTAGAAAAAACGCCAAGTTGAATAAATGGGGAGGACGGGTCTGTCATTACCCCCGAATGTTCAGAGTCCCATGGCAGTAAGCGGACGGGTATGTCCGTCTTACAAGAAGTCCTGTCGGGCAAAGTATTATGAGCTTTAAAAGAATGAGTCACTAGAAATTCACAGGCTAAAAATTAAAGCGTGGAGCGTTAGTGGCGTGCTTACCCGTAGTGACAGGAGAGTCGGTCAAATGTTCCGTCTCGCTTTCCGGTAGTGGAAGGAGACGAAGAAACATGAAGTGCTAAATATAGCACAATCCTGAAGGAGACTAGAGCGCTGAACTTAATAGAAACGCGTGGCGCGCCGGAAGTGAGTGTGCGCGTACGTCGAGTAGTCAATAATATAACAAAGGGAGAGAAATGAGGTAAAGACAGAGGAGAATTCGAGGCAGGAAAAAAAAGGAAAAGGAGTCAGAGTAAATATTGTTCAAATTGCGTCATTGTAATTTAAGACATATATATTAGAAAGTTGCATAATCACAAGGAAAAGTTAATAAAATGAAAATACTAAAGAGTGGCAAACAATAATAAGTAAAATATCGTGGAGTGGCAAACAATAATACACTAATTTTTTTAAATAGTGAAAAGTTCAGTATCACTTGACACCATACGTAAAGGTAGAAAAATTCTGTACATTAACAAACAGCAGAAATTAGGATAAGAAATGGATAATGTTCTGTTTAGCATTCGGTTATCACCTAATCAAACCTTCTCAGGCACCCTTACTTATAGACCCCCAGGGCCCTGTCACTCCTTCTTAGAAAGTTTTCCTGATATGCTGACAGAGAGCATCATGTCAAAAAGTTTTATAACCATTCTAGGCGATCTCAATATTTACCTAGACAAAAAGGATGATCCTACTACCTCTAGATTCATCCACGACATGGATGCTATGCAGCTGAGTCTAAAGATACAAGCCGCAACACACGAAAAAGGGCATATCCTAGATGCGATATTTACTAACGATCCCACACTCACAGTAGCTCCCCCCTCGCCACTGCCCTGGACAGACCATTTTTTTATCCCTTTCTCCTTAAGCAATACACACCCCCAGAATACAAGACACGTCTCCTCTAATCTGAGCAGGAAATGGACAAGAACCATTCCAGAAAAACTAATAGAAACCCTAAAAAAAGGTGCTCCCACGATAACTGGGGAAGTGGAGAGCGCTGACAGGAGGTGGGATGACTGGCTCACTAAAGCGGCAGAACAGAGGGAACAAAAAGGGAGAATTTGTTCTAATCACCCTCGGAAGGGACCAGCATGGTTTAACAGCCACCTGGCAGCTTTAAAGAAAGCCTGTAAAAAAACAGAAAGGAAATGGAGGAAGTCCTACGACAATTCACTAAAGAAACAATACAAAATAGAGATCAGACTTTATCATAATGAAATTAAAATCGCTCAAGCCAAGCACTTGCAGGAGAAAATTGAGGCAGCCACTAACTCCTCGAGAGAACTTTTCAAAATTGTAAAATCCCTCACAACATTAGCACCGGAGGCTCCTACGATACCCCCATCTATAGAAAGATGTAACGAACTAGCTATCTACTTTAAAAATAAGATTGACACCATCTACAATTCCATGTCAGAGAATGTTCACATCCGAAACCTGCAGGATAACTCAGCGGACACGGAGACCTGGGGGAAACCCACCCTCGAGGCCTTCCCTGAATTGGATCTAGACATTACATCCAAGATCCTACAAGGAATAAAATCTGGCTCCCCTCTGGATCCCATTCCCCCCCACATACTGGTACAGGCGGGGGACACAGTCATAACACCTGCTACAACACTACTCAACCTCTCCCTCAGCCAGGGTACAGTACCAAAAACCTGGAAACACACCATAGTACCTCCGTTAATTAAAAAACCACATTTAGATCCAACAGACCTTGCCAACTTTCGCCCTATCTCGCTTCTTCCCACGTTGGGTAAGATAGCCGAAAAGCATGTCAACTCCGCACTGTCCCAGTTTCTGGAGGAGAATGCGATCCTCCATCCGACCCAAATGGGCTTCAGACCCACTCATAGTACCGAATCCGCCCTACTGCTGGTAACAGAAAAATTGCAGGGCATTCTAGACATGGGGGGCCAGGCTGCTATCCTGCTGCTAGACCTGAGCGCAGCGTTCGATACTGTGGACCACTCGGCGCTCGCAATCCAGGCTTGAAAGGGCAGGGATTCAAGGCCAGGCACTAAAATGGATCATATCTTTTCTGAATGACCGGTCCTTCCAAACCACCGAAGGAGGACTGTTATCAGATAACTTCAAAGTCACATGTGGGGTTCCTCAGGGCTCTTCCCTGAGCCCCACACTGTTTAACTTGTACATGCAGCCACTGGCTGACATTGTCCAGGAATTTGGACTGTCAATAATCACCTACGCAGATGATACCCAACTGGTAATTTCTGTGGTAAAGGATGCCGAATCAAAAAATAACTCGGTAGCCCCGTGCTTGGAAAAAATAGCCAGCTGGATGACCTACAGCAGGCTAAAACTTAATGGGGACAAGACAGAACTTATGTTTTTGGGTAACAATATAAATCAACAAATTTCTGTGAACTGGCCAAAAGTACTAGGGCAGCCACCAGGACACAAAAACTCCATAAAAAACCTGGGAGTATGGTTAGACTGCCACCTCACGATGGAAACTCAAGCCAGCAAACTGGCGGGCACCTGTTTCGGAATCCTGAGGATGCTCCGAAAAATCTTGGACCTCATCCCAGAGAAATCACGGAGAACCATGGTTCAGGCACTGGTGGTGTCCCGCCTGGACTATGGGAACATTCTCTTCCTGGGGTCACCTAAATACGTTCTTAACAGACTGCAGGTGGTGCAGAATTCGGCAGTCAGACTTCTTCGAAAAATTCCTCGACATGAATCCACTAAGTCAGCTATAAAATCATTGCACTGGCTGCCCGTGCACGCAAGGATCAAGTTTAAAGCGCTATGTATAGCGCATAGGGCCTTGAAGGGAAAAGGCCCAACCTTACTGAAAACCGTGATCACTCCATACATACCAGACAGAACTCTGAGATCCTCCTCGGAACATCTTGCCACAACAACTAGAATAAGGAGATCCAGATGGGGGGGAAGATCCTTCTCACATCTGGCGCCGAAATTATGGAACTCAATGCCATTAGAGCTAAGAATGACCACGGAGGAACGAACCTTCAGAAAGAAATTGAAGACCTGGCTTTTTCCAGGCTGAGAGGCATCCACACCCACTCCTGTTCCGTAGCGCTGGGAAGCCCGTGGGCAGCCACGCGCTCTATAAATCCATAAACATAAACATAAAAGGTTCGGTGTCAAATAGCGTAAATATTATTAATGCTTGTGGTTCAGTGCATGGCATCAGGTGGTAGGGCAAACCGTAGTTCAGAGTGGACAGCAGATCGACAGTTCCTAGACGGTTCAGTGAGGGACATCCAGTGATGAGGCATGATGTGGTGTTTTTTTCATTGCGGTCCGCAAATTGGCAGTTCATAGGGCTTCGGAAGGGGCATTGTATTTTATCAGGATCATGGTTCATTGTGAGGAGAAAATTGATAGTTCAAAAAGCGCCAGGTATGGCATCAAGTGCCTAGGAAATAATGTAGTTCGTGGTCAATGTTTAGTCCGTGTTTCACGGTATGGAGACGCATGATCCAGGTTGCCTCCAGGCGTCTCAATCTGAGTTCGCGATTTCCACCTCTGATGCTTGGTTGGGTCACATCCATGCCAAAGAATGTGAACCTTTGTGTGGACCTTGTGAGGGACAGGATGCTACATGCAAAGCCATGGGATATCTTGCATCTTCGTGATGCATTGCTCTGACATGCTCCATGATTCGTTCTTTCAAGGGTCTGATGGTGCTCCCAACGTATTGGCTCTTGTATGTGCATTCCAGAATGTACACAACATACTTGGTATTGCAGTTGATGTTGCAATTGATTTGATAGTTACGTTTGTTAGAACCAGTGAAATTCTTGACACCATTTCGGGCCCATTTGCAGATTCCACTGCAGCCACATTTGAAGAAACCTTTCATGTGTGGAGTGAGCCAAGAAGAAGTTATTGTGGTGCCTGGAACTGTGGGGCTGAGTCTGTTTCTCAGTGTTCTACCACGTCTGTAGGTGATCTGGGGCCTAGTGGTAATGAACCCCCTTAGTGTTTTGTCAGCAAGTAGAATGTCCCAGTGCTTATTGAGGCTTTTCCTGATCACAAAGCTCATGTCATTATAGTCTGTAATTAGTCGTACTGGTTGGGTTTGTGATTTGCGCAAGTTTTTTTCACGAAGTGTGGTGTCTCTCTTTGTTTTACCAATTCTCTGTGCGGCTTTATGTATGGTGTGTGGTTTGTATCCCCTTCTTAAAAACCTGTTTTTCATATCAGCAATGCAGGTCTGAAATTCTGTGTCCTCGCTGCAGTTTCTTCTCGCTCTAGTAAATTCACCGTATGGAATGGCCTGTATTTGATGTATAGGGTGGGAACTTTCCGCATGTAGGATAGCATTGCAAGAGGTTTCCTTGCGATAGAGTCGGCTGTGAAGCATGTTCTCTTTCACATAAAGTTCCACGTCCAGGAATGTGACATTGGTTGTGCTGGAGTTACATGTGAACCTCATATCCATGTCATTGGAATTGAGGTGGTCACAAAAGGCCTCAAACATTTCTTGTGAGCCTGACCAGAGTAGAAGACAATCGTCGATGTAACATCCCCACTAAATGATACAGTCTATCCATGGGGCACCCCTCCTACCCCAAATCCATTCAGATTCTAGTGAGCCCATGCATAGGTTGGCAAAAGAGGGCGAAAATCTCGAGCACATGGCTACACCCTTGATCTGTTTGTACCATTGTCTGTCGTACATGAAAAAGTTGTTGTTGAGTATGATATCCATCATGGATATGAGCAGCTTTGTGTGTAGCCAGAGGGTAGCGGGCCTGTTGTGTAAGAAATGCGCGACTGCCTTAAGACCTAAATCAGGTTTAATGCAGGTGTAAAGTGATACCACATCCAAAGTGGCCATGATCATGCCCGGTTGCCATTGAACATCAGCAAGGACACTCAAGATGTATTTGGTGTCCTGAATGAAGGAAGGAAGGTTCTTGACCATAGGGCTTAGGAACAAGTCGACATACTGTGCTAGTCTCTCTGTGGGCCCCCCTATACCAGACACAATGGGTCTCCCCGGTGGAAATGCAGCCTGTTTATGTATTTTTGGGAGGGTATACATCCATGGAAAGGTGGGTCTCACTACCTTCATATAAAGCACCTCATCTTCATCTATGAGACCTAGAGTGTGCCAGTCAGTCAGGTGTTTATTGATAAGGCGAGTCAAGGGGCCTGTTGGATTACCATTGAGAAGTTCATAGCAAGTGGTGTCTTGTAGTTGTGTCATTATCTCGTTGTGATAGTCCGTTCTATTCATGACTATCACATTTCCCCCTTTGTCCGCCTCTCTAATGCTAATGTCCTGGTCTGTGCTTAATGTTTTTAGGGCCAGTCGCTCACTTCTAGATAGGTTGTCCTTTGTTCTCTGTTTAGTTTTGACAGCCTTGTTTTCATATCTGTCTATGTCCTCTAAAACCAAGTTGTAGAAGGTGTCTACAGAGTTGCCCCCTGGTAGTGTGGGCGTCCATTTCGATTTTACTTTGAGGCCACTAGAAATGGTTAGGTCAGTGTCTATGTCTAGTTCGTGCATAAGATGTTCCAAGGTGTTGGGTGGATCATCCGTGTCCGTGAGTGACAGAAGTAGGTGTGTGTCCTTAATATCCTTAATACTCTGGAAGTTGGAGGGATTGTCACTGTAGATGTTCATGATATTGTTGTTAGCAGTAGGTATCCCAGAAAAGTATTGTTTGAGTCCCCTGATAAATTTAAACAGATCTATTTTGAATCTGCACAGGTCACCTAATTCATGGGGATTAAAGTTTAAGCCTTTGCTTAATAAGGAAATCATGTAATTGGTGAGTGGTTTGGAGGAGAGATTGACTACCTGGACCTCTTCCCTGGTGACTATTGTTTCTTCCCGTCCCCGGACCTCAATTTCCTTTTGTACTCTTCTTTGTCCAGATCTCTTCCCTCTGCGGGTTTTCTGTCTAGTGTACCTTGTCTTTGTTGTGTTCTGTTCTCCCGTCTTATGGTCTGTACCTCTCGTAAAAAATTGGATGTAGTCAGTCCTGGTCCCTGTGCTAAGTTACTCTGGTTCTCTGACTCGCTATCACTCGTGAGAATAGTGTTGAGTGAGGAGGAGATGGAGGATGTTTCTACTCTTATTGTCTTTTCCCCACGTTGTGCGTTGTGAACTAGTTGGTCGTACTTCCTAGCAAATGTAAAGACTCGTCCCTCTCTATAGTATGCCTCATCCCTCTTTAATTGTCTCGTCTTCCTGTCTTTGATATCATTCTGGTGTTTGGTGAGAATTTCATTCAAAATGGTATAGTTTTACTCAGTGGCTTCTTTAAGATCAAGATCTCGGATTTCTTTTTCTAAATTTGAAATCTTTAACTGTAGTTTGACTACCTTGCGTTCAGCGTTTTCAATAAGTATGTGAATGAGTGTGTTTGAGTTCACTGTGAGGGCCTCCTCCCATTTCCCTAGTAAGTCGTCGTCAAGATCGTCAAACGTGGGGAAGATCTGTGAACCTATTAAGCCTCAGGTACTGTTTAAGGGTGGCACTGTCCCACCATCTGGAGTTTTCGGTCTTTTTTAATCTTTCATGTACGACAGACAATGGTACAAACAGATCAAGGGTGTAGCCATGGGCTCGAGATTTTCGCCCTCTTTTGCCAACCTATGCATGGGCTCACTAGAATCTGAATGGATTTGGGGTAGGAGGGGTGCCCCATGGATAGACTGTATCATTTACTGGGGACGTTACATCGACGATTGTCTTCTACTCTGGTCAGGCTCACAAGAAAAGTTTGAGGCCTTTTGTGACCACCTCAATTCCAATGACATGGATATGAGGTTCACATGTAACTCCAGCACAACCAATGTCACATTCCTGGACGTGGAACTTTATGTGAAAGAGAACATGCTTCACAGCCGACTCTATCGCAAGGAAACCTCTTGCAATGCTATCCTACATGCGGAAAGTTCCCACCCTATACATCAAATACAGGCCATTCCATACGGTGAATTTACTAGAGCGAGGAGAAACTGCAGCGAGGACACAGAATTTCAGACCTGCATTGCTGATATGAAAAACAGGCTTTTAAGAAGGGGATACAAACCACACACCATACATAAAGCCGCACAGAGAATTGGTAAAACAAAGAGAGACACCACACTGCGTGAAAAAAACTTGCGCAAATCACAAACCCAACCAGTAAGACTAATTACAGACTATAATGACATGAGCTTTGTGATCATGAAAAGCCTCAATAAGCACTGGGACATTCTACTTGCTGACAAAACACTAAGGGGGTTCATTACCACTAGGCCCCAGATCACCTACAGACGTGGTAGAACACTGAGAAACAGACTCAGCCCCACAGTTCCACGCACCACAATAACTTCTTCTTGGCTCACTCCACACATGAAAGGTTTCTTCAAATGTGGCTGCAGTGGAATCTGCAAATGGGCCCGAAATGGTGTCAAGAATTTCACTGGTTCTAACAAACGTAACTATCAAATCAATTGCAACATCAACTGCAATACCAAGTATGTTGTGTACATTCTGGAATGCACATACAAGAGCCAATACGTTGGGAGCACCATCAGACCCTTGAAAGAACGAATCATGGAGCATGTCAGAGCAATGCATCACGAAGATGCAAGATATCCCATGGCTTTGCATGTAGCATCCTGTCCCTCACAAGGTCCACACAAAAGGTTCACATTCTTTGGCATGGATGTGACCCAACCAAGCATCAGAGGTGGAAATCGCGAACTCAGATTGAGACGCCTGGAGGCAACCTGGATCATGCGTCTCCATACCGTGAAACACGGACTAAACATTGACCACGAACTACAGTATTTCCTAGGCACTTGATGCCATACCTGGCGCTTTTTGAACTATCAATTTTCTCCTCACAATGAACCATGATCCTGATAAAATACAATGCCCCTTCCGAAGCCCTATGAACTGCCAATTTGCGGTCCGCAATGAAAAAAACACCACATCATGCCTCATCACTGGATGTCCCTCACTGAACCGTCTAGGAACTGTCGATCTGCTGTCCACTCTGAACTACGGTTTGCCCTACCACCTGATGCCATACACTGAACCGCAAGCATTAATAATATTTACGCTATTTGACACCGAACCTTTTATCCATTTCTTATCCTAATTTCTGCTGTTTGTTAATGTACAGAATTTTTCTACCTTTACGTATGGTGTCAAGTGATACTGAACTTTTCACTATTTAAAAAAATTAGTGTATTATTGTTTGCCACTCCACGATATTTTACTTATTATTGTTTGCCACTCTTTAGTATTTTCATTTTATTAACTTTTCCTTGTGATTATGCAACTTTCTAATATATATGTCTTGAATTACAATGACGCAATTTGAACAATATTTACTCTGACTCCTTTTCCTTTTCTTTCCTGCCTCGAATTCTCCTCTGTCTTTACCTCATTTCTCTCCCTTTGTTATATTATTGACTACTCGACGTACGCGCACACTCACTTCCGGCGCGCCACGCGTTTCTATTAAGTTCAGCGCTCTAGTCTCCTTCAGGATTGTGCTATATTTAGCACTTCCTGTTTCTTCGTCTCCTTCCACTACCGGAAAGCGAGACGGAACATTTGACCGACTCTCCTGTCACTACGGGTAAGCACGCCACTAACGCTCCACACTTTGATTTTTAGCCTGTGAATTTCTAGTGACTCATTCTTTTAAAACTCATAATACTTTGCCCGACAGGACTTCTTGTAAGACGGACATACCCGTCCGCTTACTGCCATGGGACTCTGAACATTCGGGGGTAGTGACAGACCCGTCCTCCCCATTTATTCAACTTGGCGTTTTTTCTACCATTTCTGTTCACAAGAAACCCGTGTTAAGACCGGGTTGGAATTAACACCGGTCCAGCGGTGAGTCTATTTATTGTTTTTCAATCCCCTTCTTTTACAGCCCGACCAGACCGTGTATGTTACTTTTCGTTTAGATTACCGGTTTGCCTTCCCTTCATGCCGTTACTCCCAATTTCTTTTCCCAGATTTCGCACGTTACCATTTCTCACCTTACAGGTAGATCTCCTTAATTTTTTAACACTTTATAAACCTTGTCTACTGCGATATACCACATGTGCTTTTTGTACATTTTCCGGAAGTTAACTCTCATAGTGCTTCTCCATTCTGCCTGACCCTCGCGTGCTTTCCTGTAAACCTGCTCCTGAAACTTTGGAATCCTCCCTTGTAGGAGAGTAGGATCTGCTTCACATGGGTACCCCCACTTTTTGCTGATGCTTCACTGTTTTTCGACATTAGTCTGGCTGGGGCCCTGCTAATCAGAACCCCAGCCTAGCTGCTTCCTCTCTAAAATGGTTTCCATGTGCCTTAGGCACATCACTGATTGGGATCTGGAGTGCCCTTATAAGTCCCTAGTATATGGTATACTATGTACCAAGGGCATAGGTACCTCAAAGGCCTGCCAGGTGCTGCAGCATGTATTATGCCACCCCTGGAAGGCCATCCAAACTGACACCACAGGTCTGCTACTGCAGCCTGGGTAAGGTGGTGCATGCACCCCTTACTGTGATATAGGTTACCTATATCACGAAATACATACACACATATAAACCTATAAGTCACTCCTAAGGCAGGCCTTATCAATCCTAAAGGCAGAGTGTGTGGTTCCTATGTGAGAGGGTGCCCCTGCATGAGCAGGGCCCCTCTGCAGCGTTCGGAGACCATCTCTGATGCTGTTTGTAGTGCAGCCTGACCATATACTCTTAAGCGCATTATATCCTCGCGGTAAAATGCTAACTTTGGAATGGCTGCACCTAAACATGTCGTGTTTGGTGTCAAACATCTTGGAATACTACCCCCCCGCCAATCCTGGCGGCGGGGGTAGCATTCCACCCTTCTAGAGGGAAAGACATGTTAACTCTGACTAGTCCGGTAACTTCTTTCCAGAGCCCTGGCATCACAAAATGGATGCTGCTGCCACAGACACGAGTCTGGCCTCCTGCTGCTGGACGAAACTCCGGCAGGGGAGGCCTGGACAATAGGTTTCCTGTCCCAGGGAGGTGTGACCACCTCCCCAGACAGGATAATGTGTATTGGGGCTGGGCGGGAGCACTTTCGGGTGCTTTGAAGTCCTGCACTGGGGGCACATTTGGTGTCCCTGTGCATACCCCAGTTCAAACCGGATCAGGGGCTTGCAGCCCCTGCTTTGGCGCGAACTGGACAAAGGGAAAGGGGTGTAGCCACCCCTCTGCCCTGACCCACCCATAGGTGGGGCCACAGAGTAGTCCAACCCCTATCTTTAGAATAAAGGTAGGAACCCAGTCCTTAGGACTTTAGATTATCCCTGGACGAAACTCTGAAACTGAATCCTGGACCTTCGACGCTCTACTCACGATTAGAGGACAGAAGAATCTCCCTTGGGGTCAAGGAGTGACTCCCCTGCTTGGCAGGCACCAAAGAAGCATCTGTCCGGTTCGCATTTCTGAAGCTCCCGTCGGACGCCGAAGTCATCGCATCACCAGAGGTGGATTCTCAGACTTCCCCGAGGCTACCCTGAGTCCCCAGCAAAGCTGAGGCCCGTGGCTATCGTGGGTGACTTGAGACCGTGACCCCTGGACACCGAGCACATTTGCAAGTGCATCCTCTTCTGGGTCTCCCAAGAAGTCGTGCTTTGGGCTCCGAGTAGCCCTAGCCTCCAGCACCACCTGCACCGAAGACCACTGGCCCCCACTCCACGAGTGTCCTGTAAGCCAGATCCACGTGCGGCGTCACGAGGCTCCTTCGCGGTCGCTAGCCCGTTGGCTAGTAGCCCTTAACGAAGGCCAATCCTTTTCTTACTGGGCATCCTGGTTGCTCCA
Organism: Calotriton arnoldi; assembly: GCA_963921515.1. NCBI lineage: Eukaryota > Metazoa > Chordata > Amphibia > Caudata > Salamandridae > Calotriton > Calotriton arnoldi. The sequence goes on along the minus strand of CAWUFW010005258.1, from coordinate 1,313,881 downwards.
GGCCTGCCCTCACTTACCCTCGCTGGGTGAGTTCCACAGACCTTGCTGGTCTGCACCATCGACGATCTACATCTTCACCGAGACTTGCCGTTGCCAAGGCTTGTTGGGTCCAATCCGGTCGCCGACACCTCAGCACTCGACAGACATCGTGTACCAGCCCGAATCCTGCTCCTGGTCGCCGACAACGCCTCCTGGACCTCGTGGCTGAAGAGTCAAGACGACCGTCAACGCACCTGAAGCACTCGACATCGGTGGGCATCTGTCCATCGCCTTCCTGGTCACTGGCTAGTGACCCAGACTCTGTCCCCTCTGCTTTCAGGTTCTTCAGAACTCCGATCCACTCTTGGATCCACCCGGACACTTTTCTCTTGGCCGCCAGCAGCACTTTGCAGCAGATCGCCATTCGAATCGACGACGAAACCCGACCCCGAAAGGCACCTATGCACCCGGCTTCCCTGGGTGAGGTAACACGAGTACTCCGGTGCTCCCGTGGGTAGAGACTCTTCAAAGTCCTAGTTCTCAAAGGGTTTTGCTCCTAGTCCTCCTTTAAGTGTCCCTTTTCTCTATTTTCCCGATCCCGACTTTCTCCATAGAAGTCAACGGCGTATCGCGGTTGTGTATTTACACTGCACGCGTCTCCCGTAGGTCCCCTGTGTCACTACCTTGGGTGGTTCCTTGTGGTCCAAGCACTTCTAGAGGCTCTAGGCCTAGTGTCTAGTTCAGTCGTGGTTCGCATACCACTTTATTGGTATATGGTTTGAGTACGCCCCTAGGGCCCAAACGTGTATTTGTGCTATTACTGTGATTTAATAACTTATAACTTATGTACTTGAACTCTAGCCTCATAAAGAGACTAGAGGGGTGTGTTTAGCAATAAATACATATATTTTGAATATATACCTGGTGTGGTGCTCTTTCATTTGGTCACTCAAGAGATTATAGACTGGTAAAACAAGCTGCTTTACATTCCTTCAAGACTTAGCCTGAAGGCTGCTCTCCATAGCTACCACTAGGATAGCTTTCAATAAGGTTGTCTTTAACCTATCTCCAATAAGGGGTTGTTTGGACTGGTGCAAGGTGCCCACTATAATTAGTGGACAGCATATGCCAGGCCAACTTCTCACATTGGTGTGCAGCGTGTGGGATTCCAGCTTGCTATTGTTTTACCAGATAATCTCAATTGAATTGATCAACTGAAAACCACTAAAGGTACCTAAGGTACATATAATTTAAGCTTAGAATACAGTAAGTTCTACTGAACTTAGAGTTGTGTGTTAAGGGATAGCACAACCCTTTCTACAACTCAAGAGAGTTTAGTAGGCCACACTAGAGTAGGTAGTGCATACACCACACCACACTAGTAATGTCTTTAAGGGCAGGATCCAAAGAATCCTTGCAGGAAGCCATTGAGCTTCCACCCTCCAAGTATGATACACTCCCATTCTTGGAATTGAGAGCTTTATGTAACTTGAGAAAAATAAGGACAGGCCAAAGCCCCACCACCCAACACCTCAAGGAGTTGTTGGTGGCTTATGACCTTAGTAAGCCCGTGGGGACTGAAGGGGTAGGAGCTGAGGGTGGGGCAGAAGAAGAGGACGAGGCCAGGGGTACCAATACCCCCAGCCCCCCTCTGAAACTGGCCAGGAGGGTGACAATGACCCTGACCTGGATAACCCAATCCCTCCTGTGGACGATGATGAGGATGATCAAGATGACACCCTCTTTGTCCCCCAGGAAGGATTAAGAGTGTGCCCAGGAAGTCTAGATCTCCTTCTCAGGAGTCTAACCACTCTGGCACCTCTATAGGGAGCTCTGTCTCCTCTCACAGGAGGGAATCCTCTCATGAGAGGAGAACCAGACTGGTCCAGTATGAGGAAACTCAGCTGGAAATCAGAAAAAAGCAATTGGCTTTAGATAGGGAATCCCTAGATCTCCTTAGAGAGAGAAGAAAGTTGGGACTAGAGTCCCATGGTGGCAACCATGTCCCTAGAGACAGGGAAAGGTCCTATGACCATAGGAACCTGAGCAAGATTGTCCCTCCCTACCAGAGTGGGGATGATATCCACAAATGGATAACTGCATTAGAGAGGGCCTGTAAGGTACAGAAGGTCCCTCAGGAGCAGTGGGCAGCAATCTTGTGGCTCTCCTTTGCTGACAAAGGTAGAGATAAGCTCCTCACTGTTAGAGAGGAGGATGCTGATAATTACAAGGTCTTGAAGAGTGCTCTTATTGATGGGTTTGGCCTAACCACTGAACAGTACAGGTTGAAGTTCAGAGACACCCAAAAGCACAGACTCAAGACTGGGTAGACTATGTGGATTGTTCTGCCAAGGCTCTGGAAGGCTGGTTGATGGGCAGTAAGGTGTGTGACTTCTCAGGATTGTACAATCTGATAATGAGGGAGCAGATTCTTAATAACTGTCAAAATCAGCTGTTGCATCAATACCTGGTAGACTCTGATCTGACCTCTCCCCAAGAATTGGGAAAGAAGGCAGACAAATGGGTCAGGACCAGGGTGAAGCAGAAGGTACAGAACCAAGGTGGGGAAACCAAGAAGCAAGATGCTAAGAACTCTGACAAGGGTGGGGAGAAGGGTAAAGATCAAAAGTCTTCATCAGGCCCCCAAAAATCTTCTTCTGGTGGGGATTCACAGTCTACCAAAGGGAAAGGCCAAAGAAAACCATGGTGCAAGGTCTGTAAGCAAAAGACCCACTGGACCAGTGATTGCACCAAGTCCAAAGACTCCAGTCCAGCACCCACCAATGCCCCTAAGGCACCTGTTCCCCCTAGTACAGTTGGTGGAAGTGCTCCAGCAAAGGGTTTAGTAGGGTTCACCCTGGGAACTGAGTTGGGCTCTGACTTAGTCAGGGAACTGACTCAGGCTGTGTTAGTCTGTGATGGAGGCATGGATGTGACCTCCACTGTGAGTCCCAGTAATCTGGGCAAGTACAGACAACAGCCTTTAATCAATGGACGTGAGGCTTTGGCATTTAGGGACACAGGGGCAAGTGTCACAATGGTGACACAAGACCTTGTGCTTCCTGGGCAAGTTATGCTTGGTGAGATGTACCAAGTGACCAATGCTAGCAATGTCAGAACAGACCATACTCTGGCAGTTGTTAACTTCTCCTGGGGAGGGGTAACTGGCCTTAAGAAGGTTGTGGTAAGTGCAAACCTACCAGTCGAATGCTTGCTTGGCAATGACTTAGAGACTTCTGCTTGGGCAGAAGTGGAGCTCAGGACCCATGCAGAAATGCTGGGGATCCCTGCAGATGTGTTTGCTGTGACCAGGTCACAAGCCAAAATGTCTAGCACTGAACAGGCCTTGGATTCTGGAAGAATGGACCAAGTGCCTTCCAAGAGGAGGAGTAGTAGGGTTAAGGCAGTGCCTTCCCCCTTGGCTCAGGAGGAAGATCAATCCCTTGAGGGGGATGATCTCAGCCCTGAAGAAGGAACTGTCCCAGAGGAACTTGAACCTGACCAGGTTGAGTTCTTGGGGACAGGGGGACCTTCTAGGGCAGATCTGAGCCAGGAGCAGCAGAGCTGCCCCTCCCTTGAACCCCTCAGACAGCAAGCTGCTGCTGAGGCTGCTGGGAAAGCTAGTGGTCCCCATACAGTGTATTGGGATGATGGACTCCTGTACTCAGAGAGTAGAGACCCCAAGCCTGGTGCTACCAGGAGGTTGGTAATACCTTTGAAGTTCAGGGGCTTCCTATTGACCCTAGCCCATGATATTCCCTTAGCAGGTCACCTGGGCCAGAACAAGACTTGGGACAGAATTGTCCCTCACTTTCACTGGCCCCACATGTCTGAAGACAGTAAGGAGTTTTGTCGCTCCTGTGTAACCTGCCAAGCCAGTGGCAAAGCAGGTGGCACTACAAAGGCCCCCTGATACCACTACCTGTGGTGGGGGTGCCCTTTGAAAGGGTAGGGATTGACATTGTTGGTCCCATGGATCCCCAAACAGCCTCTGGGCACAGGTTTATCCTGGTGGTAGTGGATCATGCCACCAGGTACCCAGAAGCTATTCCCCTCAGGACCACTACAGCACCTGTGGTGGCAAGGGCCCTCCTGGGAATCTTCTCAAGAGTGGGCTTTCCTAAGGAGGTAGTATCAGACAGGGGTGCTAACTTCATGTCTGGGTACTTAAAAGCAATGTGGAAGGAGTGTGGAGTGACTTATAAGTTCACCACACCCTATCACCCACAATGCAATGGTTTAGTTGAGAGATTCAACAAAACCTTGAAGGGCATGATTAAAGGGCTCCCAGAAAAGCTTAGGCGTAGATGGGACATACTCTTGCCCTGCCTTTTATTCGCATATAGGGAGGTGCCTCAGAAGGGGGTTGGTTACAGCCCTTTTGAACTTCTGTTTGGCCACCCTGTGAGGGGTCCACTGTGCTTGGTGAAGGAAGGATGGGAGTTACCTCTCAAGCCCCCAAAGCAAGATATAGTGGACTATGTACTTGGTCTCCGCTCCAGGATGGCTGAGTACATGAAAAAGGCAACCAAAAACCTTGAGGCTAGCCAGGAACTTCAGAAGGCCTGGCATGACCAAAGAGCTGTTCTGACTGTTTACCAGCCAGGACAGAAGGTGTGGGTGTTGGAGCCAGTGGCCCCAGCAGCTCTCCAAGATAAATGGAGTGGACCCCACACTATTGTTGAGCAGAAGGGTGAGGTCACTTATTTAGTAGACCTAGGAACACCCAGGAGTCCCCACAGGGTTCTCCATGTCAACAGGTTAAAACCATATGTGGACAGGGCAGACATGGGCTTGCTCATGGCTACTGATGAAGGGCAGGAGGAAGAGAGTGACCCACTCCCTGACCTGCTCTCACAGAACCCTGACGATGGGTCAGTTGATGGTGTAGCCTTGGCAGGCAGCCTCACTACCCAGCAACAAACTGATTGCAGGCAAGTCCTCAATCAGTTTAGACATATGTTTTCACTGACACCCAGTCAGACCACCTGGTGCACTCATGAAGTGGACACTGGGGACAGTCTGCCTATTAAAAACAAGATTTATAGGCAACCTGACCATGTCAGGGACTGTATCAGGACTGAAGTCCAGAAAATGTTGGAATTGGGAGTCATTGAACCCTCAGATAGCCCTTGGGCTAGTCCAGTAGTCCTTGTACCGAAACCTCACACCAGTGGTGGAAAAAGAGAGGTGAGGTTTTGTGTGGACTACAGGGGTCTCAATGCAGTCACTAGGACTGATGCCCATCCAATACCCAGGGCAGATGAGCTCATAGATACTTTGGCCTCTGCCAAATATCTCAGCACATTTGACCTAACAGCTGGCTACTGGCAGATCAGACTAGCTGATACTGCAAAGCCCAAAACAGCATTCTCGACCCCTAGTGGACATTATCAATTTGTGGTAATGCCCTTTGGTCTGAAGAATGCACCTGCCACTTTCCAGAGGTTGGTGAATACAGTTCTCACAGGGCTGGAAGCTTATAGTGCAGCATATCTAGATGATATTGCTGTCTTTAGCTCCACCTGGGAGGATCACCTGGTCCACCTGAGGAATGTTTTACAGGCCCTGCAAAAGGCAGGCCTGACTATCAAGGCCACTAAGTGCCAGATAGGGCAGAGTCAGGTTGTGTACCTGGGCCACCTTGTGGGTGGAGGCCAGGTTCAACCTTTGCAGAGCAAGATCCAGACCATCATGGACTGGACTGCTCCCACTACCCAGACTCAGGTGAGAGCCTTCTTAGGCCTGACTGGGTACTATAGGAGATTTGTCAAGGGGTATGGATCAATAGTGACACCCCTGAATGACTTAACTTCTAAGAAAATGCCCAAAAAGGTTCAGTGGACAGTTAGCTGTCAAAAGGCATTTGATGACCTCAAGCAGGCCATGTGCACTGCTCCAATTCTGCAGAGTCCTGATTACTCCAAGAAGTTCATTGTTCAAACTGATGCATCTGAATTGGGGGTAGGGGCTGTACTGTCACAATTGAATGAAGAAGGTCAGGATCAGCCAGTAGCTTTTATTAGCAGAAGGCTGACCCCTAGAGAGAAACGTTGGTCAGCCATAGAGAGGGAGGCCTTTGCTGTGGTCTGGGCTCTGAAGAAGTTGAGGCCATACTTGTTTGGTACACACTTCCTGGTTCAGACAGACCATAAGCCCCTCTTATGGCTAAAACAAATGAAGGGTGAAAACCCCAAACTGCTTAGGTGGTCCATTTCCCTACAGGGGATGGACTTTACAGTGGAACATAGGCCTGGGAGTAACCATGCGAATGCAGATGGACTCTCTAGGTATTTCCACTTAGAACATGAAGACTTAACTGGGCAAGGTTAGTTTAATGTCCCTACGTTTGGGGGGGTTGTGTAGGAGAGTAGGATCTGCTTCACATGGGTACCCCCACTTTTTGCTGATGCTTCACTGTTTTTCGACATTAGTCTGGCTGGGGCCCTGCTAATCAGAACCCCAGCCTAGCTGCTTCCTCTCTAAAATGGTTTCCATGTGCCTTAGGCACATCACTGATTGGGATCTGGAGTGCCCTTATAAGTCCCTAGTATATGGTATACTATGTACCAAGGGCATAGGTACCTCAGAGGCCTGCCAGGGGCTGCAGCATGTATTATGCCACCCCTGGAAGGCCATCCAAACTGACACCACAGGTCTGCTACTGCAGCCTGGGTAAGGTGGTGCATGCACCCCTTACTGTGATATAGGTTACCTATATCACGAAATACATACACACATATAAACCTATAAGTCACTCCTAAGGCAGGCCTTATCAATCCTAAAGGCAGAGTGCGTGGTTCCTATGTGAGAGGGTGCCCCTGCATGAGCAGGGCCCCACTGCAGCGTTCGGAGACCATCTCTGATGCTGTTTGTAGTGCAGCCTGACCATATACTCTTAAGCGCATTATATCCTCGCGGTAAAATGCTAACTTTGGAATGGCTGCACCTAAACATGTTGTGTTTGGTGTCAAACATCTTGGAATACTACCCCCCCGCCAATCCTGGCGGCGGGGGTAGCATTCCACCCTTCTAGAGGGAAAGACATGTTAACTCTGACTAGTCCGGTAACTTCTTTCCAGAGCCCTGGCATCACAAAATGGATGCTGCTGCCACAGACACGAGTCTGGCCTCCTGCTGCTGGACGAAACTCCGGCAGGGGAGGCCTGGACAATAGGTTTCCTGTCCCAGGGAGGTGTGACCACCTCCCCAGACAGGATAATGTGTATTGGGGCTGGGCGGGAGCACTTTCGGGTGCTTTGAAGTCCTGCACTGGGGGCACATTTGGTGTCCCTGTGCATACCCCAGTTCAAACCGGATCAGGGGCTTGCAGCCCCTGCTTTGGCGCGAACTGGACTTAAGGGAAAGGGGTGTAGCCACCCCTCTGCCCTGACCCACCCATAGGTGGGGCCACAGAGTAGTCCAACCCCTATCTTTAGAATAAAGGTAGGAACCCAGTCCTTAGGACTTTAGATTATCCCTGGACGAAACTCTGAAACTGAATCCTGGACCTTCGACGCTCTACTCACGATTAGAGGACAGAAGAATCTCCCTTGGGGTCAAGGAGTGACTCCCCTGCTTGGCAGGCACCAAAGAAGCATCTGTCCGGTTCGCATTTCTGAAGCTCCCGTCGGACGCCGAAGTCATCGCATCACCAGAGGTGGATTCTCAGACTTCCCGAGGCTACCCTGAGTCCCCAGCAAAGCTGAGGCCCGTGGCTATCGTGGGTGACTTGAGACCGTGACCCCTGGACACCGAGCACATTTGCAAATGCATCCTCTTCTGGGTCTCCCAAGAAGTCGTGCTTTGGGCTCCGAGTAGCCCTAGCCTCCAGCACCACCTGCACCGAAGATCACTGGCCCCCACTCCACGAGTGTCCTGTAAGCCAGATCCACGTGCGGCGTCACGAGGCTCCTTTGCGGTCGCTAGCCCGTTGGCTAGTAGCCCTTAACGAAGGCCAATCCTTTTCTTACAGGGCATCCTGGTTGCTCCAGGCCTGCCCTCACTTACCCTCGCTGGGTGAGTTCCACAGACCTTGCTGGTCTGCACCATCGACGATCTACATCTTCACTGAGACTTGCCGTTGCCAAGGCTTGTTGGGTCCAATCCGGTCGCCGACACCTCAGCACTCGACAGACATCGTGTACCAGCCCGAATCCTGCTCCTGGTCGCCGACAACGCCTCCTGGACCTCGTGGCTGAAGAGTCAAGACGACCGTCAACGCACCTGAAGCACTCGACATCGGTGGGCATCTGTCCATCGCCTTCCTGGTCACTGGCTAGTGACCCAGACTCTGTCCCCTCTGCTTTCAGGTTCTTCAGAACTCTGATCCACTCTTGGATCCACCCGGACACTTTTCTCTTGGCCGCCAGCAGCACTTTGCAGCAGATCGCCATTCGAATCGACGACGAAACCCGACCCCGAAAGGCACCTATGCACCCGGCTTCCCTGGGTGAGGTAACACGAGTACTCCGGTGCTCCCGTGGGTAGAGACTCTTCAAAGTCCTAGATCTCAAAGGGTTTTGTCCTAGTCCTCTTTTAAGTGTCCCTTTTCTCTATTTTCCCGATCCCGACTTTCTCCATAGAAGTCAACGGCGTATCGCGGTTGTGTATTTACACTGCACGCGTCTCCCGTAGGTCCCCTGTGTCACTACCTTGGGTGGTTCCTTGTGGTCCAAGCACTTCTAGAGGCTCTAGGCCTAGTGTCTAGTTCAGTCGTGGTTCGCATACCACTTTATTGGTATATGGTTTGGTACGCCCCTAGGGCCCAAACGTGTATTTGTGCTATTACTGTGATTTAATAACTTATAACTTATGTACTTCGAACTCTAGCCTCATAAAGAGACTAGAGGGGTGTGTTTAGCAATAAATACATATATTTTGAATATATACCTGGTGTGGTGCTCTTTCATTTGGTCACTCAAGAGATTATAGACTGGTAAAACAAGCTGCTTTACATTCCTTCAAGACTTAGCCTGAAGGCTGCTCTCCATAGCTACCACTAGGATAGCTTTCAATAAGGTTGTCTTTAACCTATCTCCAATAAGGGGTTGTTTGGACTGGTGCAAGGTGCCCACTATAATTAGTGGACAGCATATGCCAGGCCAACTTCTCACATCCCTTTCTTATCTAATCTACTTCTGACTCATGTATGAGTTATAAATGCCTTGATGATGTTAACATCTTTATAAAGTCACTATGTTGTCACTCACCTACACGTTGCTTCACCAGCGCCTCCATGTATTTAGGTATGCTTTGAATACGTCTATGACCATCCTGTGTTTTTGTTTTTTGTTTTTTCTTACATTTATACGTTTTTAAGCTCACTTTCCCACGTGACGTTTCTCTCCCGTTTGCTGTGAAGTCACTTATTTTGCCCTTTTCTTCACGACTCTTATAGGGTTTTCACATTTAGAGGGGTGCTTTCTGTTACGTCACCGCACATATGTTTACCCTTATGTTGCATAGACTGTATGCCCATTTCCTTGTATTATACTACACTTCTTATGTCTTTCCCAGCCCTGAAGAGTCACGGGTTAAATCCCAGGTGACGAAACACGTGTCGGCTGGTTTTTCTTTCTTTACCTATTTCAAGAACTAGATAAAAAAATTCAACATAAAGAACCTACTGGTGTCGACCCTTACATTCTTTCACAGGAAGTACCATAACTGTGTGTTGTTACTCTGAACACAATACTCTGAACGTGTGCCCGGGACTTGGTTCTAATTTTCAGTGTGGGTCCGTACCCACACATTTCCAGGGGTTTGTTTGGGTTTGTTTCCCCTGACCGGGCAGCACCGTAACCATTCTTTTGCATCCCATACTCTACCGCGAATCATCTTGAGCACCATTCTTCCTGCCTTATTCAAAACCCTACACAGAAGCAGTGATCGAGAAGGTGTCGGGGCCCACCCCATGGGTGTCACCACTTGTGATTGCACCGAAACCTAAACAACCGGGTGCCATACGGTTGTGCGTAGATATGCGCTTGCCGAAGAAAGCCATCAGAAGAGAAAGGCACATCACCCTTACAATAGATGAGATAGTGGCAGACATAAACGGTGCACAGTGGTTCTTGAAGGTCGATCTCAACTCGGGATACCACCAGCTGCTGCTTGATGTGCCAGTCGCTACATCACTACATTTTCCACACATGTAGGATTGAGGAAGTTTAAGCGACTCAGCTTTAGGGTATTGTCAGCGGTGGAGGTTTTTCAAGACGCCATTCGCGGAACCCTCTCTGGCCTGGTGGGGGTGATAAATGTCAGTGACGATGTGCTGATATTTTCAAAGTCCCTTGAGGAACACCATGAACGTCTGCGAGCTACACTCCAAAGGCTAGTAGACCAAGGACTGACATTACACAAAGAAAAGTGTAAGTTCTACGCCAACGAAGTAGATCCGGCGAAAGTGGAGGCGATTCGGGCTGCAGCGACTCCCCAGAACCAAACAGAAATGAGAAGCTTCTTGAGAATGGCGAATTACTGCCGCCGGTTCATTCCACACCTGGCTACAATATCAGAACCGCTGAGAGCGCTCACCAAGAAGGACATAAAGTGGCAGTGGACTAGTGAGGCCGCAAAAGCTTTTCAGGACATCAAAGTAGCACTGCTGCAGGGGGCGACGGCATCGTACTTCAAACCAGGGTGCCCCACCAAACTGGTAGTGGACGCTTGCCCAGTTGGCCTTGGGGGCGGTACTTCTTCAGCAAGATGTCGATGAAGAGTGGGTGCCCATAGCATATGCCAGCAGGGCTTTAACAGCGGTGGAGACTAGGTACGCACAGATCAAGAGAGAGGCGTTGGCGATACAATGGGCATGTCAGCCCTTCGACATATATCTGTGCGGGCACCAGTTCAGAGTAGTGACTGACCACAAGCCACTGGTTCCATTGTTTACCGGGACCGCAAGAAGTGGACCACCCCGCATTGAAAGGTGGGCCGTACAGATCCTGCACTACAACTTTGAGGTGGTATACAGGCCAGGAGTTCACAACCCGGCGGATTACCTGTCTCGCTATCCCATGGCCATAGACCCAAGTCAGCAGAGGGAAGTGGATGATGGTGCTGAGTCGTTCATTAAACAGATCACTGGGGCCTCATGTCCTCGAGCACTGTCACTAGAGGAGATCATGGTGGCAACGGATGAGGATGCATGTCTATCGGCAGTAAAGGAAACACTACGCAATCATTCATGGAAGAATTTCTTGGAAGGCGTGAGCAGACTGACGGAGGAGGAGAGAGAAGCACGAATGGGGGTGTGGAGGTGCCGAGAGGAACTCAGTGAGAGCAGTGAGGGAGTAGTACTCAGAGGAACAAAAATCGTGATGCCGGCAAAACTATGGAGAAGGACAATCGACCTAGCACACCAAGGTCATCAAGGAATCGAAAATACCAAAGCTCGCCTGCGAGCCAAAGTGTGGTTTCCGGGAGTGGATCGCATGGTCGAAGAAAAGGTGCGAAGTTGTCACAAGTGTTTGATCACTGGAAGCGAGGCACCGGTTCCCCCAGTAATCACAGAGCCGCCGCCACCGAAACCATGGGCAGCGATAAGCATGGACTTCGGAAGCTTCCCGGATGGAAGGTCAACGCTGGTCATGCTGGACAGCTATTCTAAGTTCCCAGTTGTGGAGGTAGTACGATCAAAAGCCTTTGAAGTCGTTAAACCAGCGATGGACAAACGTTTGCTTTGTTAGAAACAACGAAAGAAATACGTACGGATAATGGACCACCATTTCACAGGCAGGAATTCAGGGAATACCTTGAGCAATACAACATCCACCATCGGAAGGTAACTCCACAATGGCCCCAAGCCAACAGCGAAGTGGAGAGATTTATGAGGACGATCAACAAGGCTTTGAGAATTGGAGTTGATCAACGTGAGGACCTGGGGGGGGGGGGCGCTGTATCGTTTTCTGAGAGCTTACCGGCAAACGCCACACAGCACAACGGGGTGTTCACCCAGCGATCTCATCATGAAGAGAGCTGTAAGGGATGTCGTACCGGTGAGCGAACACTGGGAGCCGACAACAATGGACAGCGTGGTGTCACAATCTAAGAGAGCAAACAACAACGACCAGGCCAGTAAGAAGAGGAGAGCCAGAACGGTTGAATTCTGTCCAGGAGACTAAGTAGTTGTGAAAGACAGACATCCAGGATGGAAAATTAGAACACCGTTCGAAAAGGAGCCATGGGAAGTAGTCGAGGTGCAAGGAACGATGGTAACTGCACAAAGAGGGGAGAGGAGAATAGCGAGAAATGTGTCCTGGTTTAAGAAGCTAGTACTTCCCACACAGGGAGACAACGAGGAAAGGGAGCCGAGAAGCTCACAGAACGATCTAAGTGAAACAGCAGAGAGTGGAGCAACATCAAGGGAAGAACATGCAGAAGATGGAGAGAGAGAGGGAGCAACAAAGACAGGGGGTAGAAACGCCAAGGAGGTCAGAGGAAATGGCACCCCAGCGAGGACATCCCTATCAGCTGAGAAATAACCCCAGACCAAGTCAAAAGCTGAGAGACTTTCTGTGTTAAGGAACATTTGAAGCAAAGGAACATGCAGAGACTTTGTGGCATAACTGTTTATTATGTTAATTCATTTTGTTAATTTTTTATTTTAGTTTTTTGTTTGAACAAATGTGGATAAGGAGGGATGTAGTGAGCCACCCGGCTTGTCCCCAACATTGTATCGCGCTCAACCTCCTGGGCAGGGCGCGGACCAGGAGGTGTATAATAAAGGTGACGTCAGCGCTCATGGCTGACGGCACAGACCGTAGTACTAGTGTGTGAGAAGTTGGCCTGGTATATGCTGTTCACTAGTTAAAGTGGACACCTTGCACCAGTACAATTCGACTCTTATGGTAGGTAGGTTTAAGACAACCTTTATAGAAAGCTATCCTAGTGGTAGCTGTGGAGAGCAGCCTTCAGGCTAAGTCTTGGAGGAATGTAAAGCAGCTTGTTTTACCACACAATCTCTTGAATCACCAAATGAAAAGACACCACACAGGTATATACATCAAATATATATGTATTTATTATTAAACAACTCTCTACTAATCTCTTGTGAGATTAGAAGTCAGGAACATATGCACAAATCAACGTTTCACAATAAATTACCACAAATATGGCTGGGGCCCTAGGGGCGTACCAGACCATATACTAAACAAGCATTGGCATAGCCAATAGGTCTCGCCTTTGGGACCTTATAAGTGTTTAGCTGTGCAACATTTGATGTTGTTGACGAAAGGATATTGTGCTGCAGAAGTAAATACTTATAAGGTCATAAAGGGGAGATATATTGGATATGGTAATGATTGGTTTTTTTTAAGGACAAGAAGTGATTTTAGGATGCGGCTGCCACTTAGTGTACCGTATTATACGTAGACGTTGTAGCTATATTTGAGAGAGGTAGAGAGAGAGCTAGACAGATGTAGAGATGTAGAGAGAGGTAGAGAGGTGGACAGAGGTAGAGAGGTGGACAGAGGTAGAGAGGTGGACAGAGGTAGAGAGGTAGACAGAGGTAGAGAGGTAGAGAGGTGGACAGAGGTAGAAAGAGGTAGAGAGGTGGACAGAGGTAGAGAGGTGGACAGAGGTAGAGAGGTAGAGGTAGAGAGAGACTTAGAGAGGTGGAGAGAGAGAGGTGGAGAGAGAGAGGTAGAGGTAGAGAGAGACTTAGAGAGGTGGAGAGAGAGAGGTGGAGAGAGAGAGGTGGAGAGAGAGAGGTAGAGAGGGGTAGAGAGAGAGGTAGAGAGAGGTAGAGAGAGGTAGAGAGAGAGGTAGAGAGGGGTAGAGAGAGGTAGAGAGAGAGGTAGAGAGAGAGGTAGAGAGAGACAGTTAGAGAGAGAGAGAGGTAGAGAGAGACTTAGAGAGGTGGAGAGAGGGAGAGGTAGAGAGAGAGAGGTAGAGAGAGAGAGGTAGAGAGAGAGGTAGAGAGAGAGAGAGAGGTAGAGAAAGAGGTAGAGAGAGAGAGGTAGAGGGAGAGAGGGAGAGAGAGAGAGGGAGAGAGGGAGGGAGGTAGAGAGGGAGGTAGAGAGGTAGAGGTAGAGAGGTAGAGAGGTAGAGAGGTGGAGAGGTGGAGAGGTAGAGAGGTAGAGAGGTAGAGAGGTAGAGAGGGAGAGAGGTAGAGAGGGAGAGAGGTAGAGAGGTAGAGGTAGAGGTAGAGAGAGAGAGGTAGAGAGAGAGAGGTAGAGAGAGAGGTAGAGAGTTAGAGAGGTAGAAGGAGATGGTAGAGTGGTAGTGAGGTAGAGAGAGAGGTAGAGAGTTAGAGGTAGAGAGTTAGAGGTAGAGAGTTAGAGGTAGAGAGTTAGAGGTAGAGAGGTAGAGGTGGAGAGGTAGAGAGGTGGAGAGGTAGAGAGGGAGAGAGGTGGAGAGAGGGAGAGGGAGAGAGAGAGGTCGAGAGTTAGAGGGGTAGAGGGAGAGGTAGAGTGGCAGTGAGGTAGAGAGAGAGGTAGAGAGAGAGGTAGAGAGAGAGGTAGAGAGAGGTAGAGAGAGAGGTAGAGAGAGAGGTAGAGAGAGGTAGAGAGAGGTAGAGAGAGAGGTAGAGAGAGAGGTAGAGAGAGGTAGAGGGGTAGAGAGAGAGAGGGGTAGAGAGAGAGGGGTAGAGCGAGAGAGGGGTAGAGAGAGAGAGAGGGGTAGAGAGGGAGAGGTAGAGAGGGAGAGAGGTAGAGAGGGAGAGGTAGAGAGGGAGAGGTAGAGAGAGAGAGGTAGAGAGAGAGGTAGAGAGAGACAGGTAGAGAGGTAGAGAGTTAGAGAGGTAGAAGGAGATGGTAGAGTGGTAGTGAGGTAGAGAGAGAGGTAGAGAGAGAGGTAGAGAGAGAGTTAGAGAGGTGGAGAGAGGGAGAGGTAGAGAGAGAGGTAGAGAGAGAGGTAGAGTGGCAGTGAGGTAGAGAGGGAGAGGTAGAGAGAGAGGTAGAGTGGCAGTGAGGTAGAGAGAGAGAGGTAGAGAGAGAGGGGTAGAGGGGTAGAGAGGGAGAGAGGGAGAGGTAGAGAGAGGGAGAGAGGGAGAGAGAGAGGGAGAGGGAGGGAGAGAGGGAGGGAGAGAGGGAGAGAGAGAGGGAGAGAGAGAGGGAGAGAGAGAGAGGTAGAGAGAGAGGTAGAGAGTTAGAGAGGTAGAAGGAGATGGTAGAGTGGTAGTGAGGTAGAGAGAGAGGTAGATAGAGAGGTGGAGAGAGAGTTAGAGAGGTGGAGAGAGGGAGAGGTAGAGAGAGAGGTAGAGAGATAGAGGGGTAAATCGAGAGGTAGAGTGGCAGTGAGGTAGAGAGAGAGAGGTAGAGAGAGAGAGGTAGAGAGAGGTAGAGAGAGAGAGGCAGAGAGAGGTAGAGAGAGAGAAAGGTAGAGAGAGAGAGAGGTAGAGAGTTAGAGAGGTAGAAGGAGATGGTAGAGTGGTAGTGAGGTAGAGAGAGAGGTAGATAGAGAGGTGGAGAGAGAGTTAGAGAGGTGGAGAGAGGGAGAGGTAGAGAGAGAGGTAGAGAGATAGAGGGGTAAAGGGAGAGGTAGAGTGGCAGAGAGGTAGAGAGAGAGAGGTAGAGAGAGAGAGGTAGAGAGAGAGAGGTAGAGAGAGAGGGGTAGAGAGAGAGAGGGGTAGAGAGAGAGGGGGAGAGAGAGAGAGAGGGGTAGAGAGAGAGAGAGAGAGAGGGGTAGAGAGGGAGAGGTAGAGAGGTAGAGAGAGAGGTAGAAAGAGAGGTAGAGAGAGAGGTAGAGAGAGAGGTAGAGAGTTAGAGAGGAGATGGTAGAGTGGTAGTGAGGTAGAGAGAGAGGTAGAGAGAGAGGTAGAGAGGTAGAGAGAGAGTTAGAGAGGTGGAGAGAGGGAGAGGTAGAGAGAGGGAGAGGTAGAGAGAGAGGTAGAGAGAGAGGTAGAGTGGCAGTGAGGTAGAGAGGGAGAGGTAGAGAGAGAGGTAGAGAGAGAGGTAGAGTGGCAGTGAGGTAGAGAGAGAGAGGTAGAGAGAGAGGGAGAGGTAGAGAGAGAGGGGTAGAGAGGGAGAGAGGGAGAGGTAGAGAGAGGGAGGGAGAGAGGGAGGGAGAGAGAGCGGTAGAGAGAGAGGTAGAGAGAGAGGTAGAGAGTTAGAGAGGTAGAAGGAGATGGTAGAGTGGTAGTGAGGTAGAGAGAGAGGTAGATAGAGAGGTGGAGAGAGAGTTAGAGAGATAGAGGGGTAAAGGGAGAGGTAGAGTGGCAGTGAGGTAGAGAGAGAGAGGTAGAGAGTTAGAGGTAGAGAGGTAGAGGTAGAGAGGTAGAGAGAGAGAGGTAGAGAGAGAGAGGTAGAGAGAGAGGTAGAGAGAGAGGTAGGTAGAGGGAGAGGTAGAGAGAGAGGTAGAGAGTTAGAGAGGTAGAAGGAGATGGTAGAGTGGTAGTGAGGTAGAGAGAGAGGTAGAGAGAGGTAGAGAGAGAGGTAGAGAGAGAGAGGTAGAGAGAGAGGTAGAGAGGTGGAGAGAGAGAGGTAGAGAGAGAGAGAGGTAGAGGTAGAGAGATAGAGGGGTAGGGGTAGAGGCAGAGGTAGAGTGGCAGTGAGGTAGAGAGAGAGAGGTAGAGAGGTAGAGAGCGAGGTAGAGAGGTAGAGAGCAAGGTAGAGAGGTAGAGAGCGAGGTAGAGAGAGAGGTAGAGAGAGAGGTAGAGAGAGAGGTAGAGAGAGGTAGAGAGAGAGGTAGAGAGCGAGGTAGAGAGAGAGAGGTAGAGTGAGAGGTAGAGAGTGAGAGGTAGAGAGAGTGAGAGGTAGAGAGAGTGAGAGGTAGAGAGTGAGAGAGAGTGAGAGGTAGAGAGAGTGATAGGTAGAGAGTGAGAGGTAGAGAGAGGTAGAGAGTGAGAGGTAGAGAGTGAGAGGTAGAGAGAGTGAGGTAGAGAGAGTGAGAGGTGTAGAGAGAGAGAGAGGTGTAGAGAGAGAGGTAGAGAGAGAGAGGTAGAGAGAGAGAGAGAGAGAGAGAGAGAGAGGTAGAGAGAGAGGTAGAGAGAGAGAGGTAGAGAGAGAGAGGTAGAGGTAGAGAGGTAGAGGTAGAGAGAGAGGTAGAGAGGGAGAGAGAGAGGTAGAGGGAGAGGGAGAGGGAGAGGTAGAGAGTTAGAGAGGTAGAAGGAGATGGTAGAGTGGTAGTGAGGTAGAGAGAGAGGTAGATAGAGAGGTGGAGAGAGAGTTAGAGAGATAGAGGGGTAAAGGGAGAGGTAGAGTGGCAGTGAGGTAGAGAGAGAGAGGTAGAGAGGTAGAGGTAGAGAGGTAGAGGTAGAGAGGTAGAGAGAGAGAGGTAGAGAGAGAGAGGTAGAGAGAGAGGTAGAGAGAGGGAGAGGTAGAGGGAGAGGTAGAGAGAGAGAGAGGTAGAGAGAGGTAGAGAGTTAGAGAGGTAGAAGGAGATGGTAGAGTGGTAGTGAGGTAGAGAGAGAGGTAGAGAGAGGTAGAGAGAGAGAGGTAGAGAGAGAGAGGTAGAGAGAGAGAGAGAGGTAGAGAGGTGGAGAGAGAGAGGTAGAGAGAGAGAGAGAGAGAGAGAGGTAGAGGTAGAGAGATAGAGGGGTAGGGGTAGAGGCAGAGGTAGAGTGGCAGTGAGGTAGAGAGAGAGAGGTAGAGAGGTAGAGAGCGAGGTAGAGAGGTAGGGAGCAAGGTAGAGAGGTAGAGAGCGAGGTAGAGAGAGAGGTAGAGAGAGAGGTAGAGAGAGGTAGAGAGCGAGGTAGAGAGAGAGGTAGAGTGAGAGGTAGAGAGTGAGAGGTAGAGAGAGTGAGAGGTAGAGAGAGTGAGAGGTAGAGAGAGTGAGAGGTAGAGAGTGAGAGAGAGTGAGAGGTAGAGAGAGTGAGAGGTAGAGAGTGAGAGGTAGAGAGAGGTAGAGAGTGAGAGGTAGAGAGAGTGAGAGGTAGAGAGAGTGAGAGGTAGAGAGAGTGAGAGGTGTAGAGAGAGAGAGAGGTAGAGAGAGAGGTAGAGAGAGAGAGAGAGGTAGAGAGAGAGAGAGAGAGAGAGGAGAGAGAGAGAGAGGTAGAGAGAGAGAGGTAGAGAGAGAGAGGTAGAGAGAGAGAGAGGTAGAGGTAGAGAGGTAGAGGTAGAGAGAGAGGTAGAGAGGGAGAGAGAGAGGTAGAGGGAGAGGGAGAGGGAGAGAGGTAGAGGGAGGTAGAAGGAGATGGTAGAGTGGTAGTGAGGTAGAGAGAGGGGCAGAGAGAGAGGTAGAGGGTGGTGGGCACGGAACTCGTTTTGGGCGACCAGTGCTTTTTTTCCATAATCGGATTTCGACCCAATGCAGGCGAGAGAGAGAGAAAGTTAGACAAGAAGGGCTGAGCGAGAAGGGAGGGGGGAATGCCAGCAGCAGAGGCAGGCGAGAGAGAGAGAAAGTTAGACAAGAAGGGCTGGGCGAGAAGGGAGGGGGGAATGCCAGCAGCAGAGGAGCTAGATCAAAGCTCACGAAAAGGGAGGGGGAGAAGGGAGGAGGGAGTGCGAGCAGCAGCTGTGCACGTGCAAGCAGGCTGGCAAATGGTGTGCGATGTGCGCGCACCATGACGAAAGAGGAAAGCCATATGGTGCCTCTGCTCGTCATTGTGCGCGTACTCGCACGCTCTAGGCAAGCCCAAAAAAAAGTGGTCGCATTTCTAAATGCCCACTTACAAAATGTCTCGCCCAGACCAGCGCAAGCGCTGGCTTCAGGGCGAGACCTAAAAAGAGACTTAGGAACAACGACTTGCAGGGAGACAAGGCCTAGGGCCTTCAGAAGTGCTGGGGCCTCACGAAACCACCCAAGGCAGGTAAGTAAAGGACCCACGGGGGACGCGTGCAGTGAGTGAACACAGGCGCGGGTCGCCGTTGACTTCAATGGGGCAAGTCGCGGTTGGAAATTAAGAGTTTCAGGGCACTTCGGGAGTAGCTACAAGCAAGTCACTTACAGGGTAAGTAGTTCTAGGGCCAACACCCACAGGAGCACCATAGTGCTGGAGTTACCTCACCCAGGGAGGCCGGGTGCATAGGTGTCCTTTGGTGTCGGGTCGCGGCGTCGTTTTCAATGGGAGCCAATGAAGACTTGCTGCGTGTGAAGACAGAAGAAGTGTCCGGTGGAATCCAAGCCTGGATTCGGAAGAAGGAAGACCTGAAAGCAGAGGGGACAGTGTTCAAAGTCACTGGGCAGTGACCCGGGGCAAGGAAGATGAATGCCCACCGTCGTCGACAGATTCAGGTCGTTCACGGGTGTCTTGACTCTTCGGCCACGAGGTCCAGGAGGCGTCGACGACGACCGGGAGCTGGATTCGGCGTGTCCCACGAAGTCTGCAGCTGACTGCGGTGTCGGCAACCCGATTGGAGCCAACAAGCCTTGGTAGCAGCAAGTCTCGTGGAAAGCGTAAAAAGTCAATGGTGCAGACCAGCAAGGTCTGGGGAACTCACCCAGCGAGGGTAAGTCAGGGCAGGCCTGGAGCAACCAGGGGAGCCCTTTGGTTCTTTAGAAAAGTCTTCAGGGGACCCACAAGTCGGCTGGCAAGGGATCGCGAAGACGCCTCAGGAGGATTCCTTCAACAGGGGCCCACGGTCACTCGGGACGGGGTAGGCCTCTGATCTTCGGAGGGATTCCTGCTAGAGGCTGGGACCACACATGGTCCAAAGCACAGGTTCGTAGAAAGTCGTGAAGGGGTTGCACTCGACAATAGTGCACGGTACCCAGGGACTGCGGTTCCTCGTCACTCGTGGGGTCCACTTGCCTCAGCTTCGCTGGGGACTCACGATGGCCTTGGAGAAGTCAGGAAATCCTCTTCCTGGGCTGCAGGGACTTCGGGCTCCGGCGGGAGCGGCGTAGTTTGCGACCGTCGTTGTAGTTTTTGGTGCCTGCCAAGCAGGGGAGTCACTCCTTGACTCCAAGGGAGATTCTTCAGTCTTCCAGAGGTAGTGGAACGTCGAAGGTCCAGGATTCTTCTTAAGAGCGTCGTCCAGGGAGATCTAGTTTGCAATGCACAGGTTCCCCCTCTTATACTAAAAGGAAGGGAGGGACTAGCTCTATGACCCCACCTATGGGAGGGTCAGGGGAGGGGGTGGCTACACCCACTTCCCTTTGTCCAGTTTCGCGCCTGAGCAGGGGCAGGTAGCCCCTGAGCTGGTTTGAACTGGCATATGCACAGAGGAGCCTTCTGCTCCCCAGTGCAGGACTTCAAAGCACTCTAGGAGTGCACCCACCCAGCCCCAATACACTAAACCCTGTCTGGAAGGTGGTCACACCCTCCTGTGACAGGATACCTATTGTTGGGCTTCCTCCACTGCGAGTTTCGGTCATCAGCAGGAGGGCAGCCCAGTGTCTGTGACTGGTGGCATCCATTTTGTGATGCCAGGGCTCTTCAGGATTCTACCGCGTTTCCACAGTAGGTACATGTCTATCCCTCTAGAAGGGTGGAATGCTACCCCCGCCGCCAGAACTGGCGGGGGGTAGTATTCCAAGATGTTTGACACCAAACACGACATGTTTCCGTGCAGCCATCCCAAAGTTAGCATTTAACGCGAGGTTATAATGCGCTTAAGAGTATATGGTCAGGCTGCACTACAAACAGCCTCAGAGAAGGGTCTCCGAATGCTGCAGAGGGGCTCTGCTCAGGCAGGGGCACCCTCTCACATAGGAACCAAGCACTCTGCCTTCAGGATTGATAAGGCCTGCCATAGGAGTGACTTATAGGTTTATATGTGTGTATCTATGTAGTGATATAGGTAGCCTATATCACAGTAAGGGGTGCATGCACCACCTTACCCAGGCTGCAGTAGCAGACCTGTGGTGTCAGATTTAGTCTGCTTCCCAGGGGTGGCATAATACATGCTTCAGCCCCTGGTAGGCCTGTGAAGTACCTATGCCCTTGGCACCTAAGGTACCATATACTAGGGACTCATAAGGTACCACAGTATCCAATCACTAGTGCACCTAGAGTGCACTCCAAGTCGTTTAGAGAGAACAGAGAGGCTGGGGCCCTGATTGGCAGGGTCCCAGCCTGACTATAGCCAGAAACCAGTGTAAACATCAGAAAAAAAGTGGGGGCAACATAAGAGGCAGATCCTACTCTCCTACACAAACCCCCCAAACGCAGGGACACTAAACTAACCTTGACCAGTTGAGTCTTCGTGCTCTAAGTGGAAATACCTTGAGAGTCCATCTACATTGGCATGTTGGGTCCCAGGCCTATGTTCCACTGTATAGTCCATCCCCTGTAGGGAAATGGACCACCTCAAAAGTTTTGGGTTTTCACCTTTCATCTGTTTAAGCCATAGGTGGGGCTTGTGGTCAGTCTGAACTATGAAGTGAGTGCCAAACAAGTATGGCCTCAGCTTCTTCAGGGCCCACACCACAGCAAAGGCCTCCCTCTCTATAGCTGACCAACGTTTCTCTCTAGGGGTCAGCCTCCTGCTAATAAAAGCTACTGGCTGGTCTTGACCTTCATCATTCAGTTGAGACAGTACAGCTCCCACACCCAGCTCAGAAGCATCTGTTTGGACAATGAACTTTTTGGTGTAGTCTGGACTCTGTAAGATGGGGGCAGTGCACATGGCCTGCTTTAGGTCTTCAAATGCCTTCTGACAGCTAGCTGTCCACTGAACCTTTTTTGGCATTTTCTTTGAGGTCAGATCATTCAAGGGGGTCACTATAGATCCATATCCCTTCACAAACCTCCTAAAGTACCCAGTCAGGCCTAAGAAGGCTCTCACCTGTGTCTGGGTGGTTGGAGCAACCCATTCCATTATGGTTTGGATTTTACTCTGTAAAGGCTGAACCTGGCCTCCACCCACAAGGTGGCCCAGGTATACAACCTGACTGCCCTATCTGGCACTTAGTGGCCTTGATAGTGAGGCCTGCTTTCTGCAGAGCCTCCAAAACATTTCTGAGGTGGACCAGGTGATCCTGCCAGGAGGAACTAAAGACAGCAATATCATCTAGATAAGCTGAGCAATAAGTTTCTATCCCTGCCAGAACTTTATTCACCAACCTCTGAAAAGTGGCAGGTGTATTTTTCAATCCAAAGGGCATCACCACAAAGTGGTAGTGCCCACCAGGGTCGAAAATGCTGTTTTGGCTTTTGCATCATCAGCTAACCTGATCTGCCAGTAGCCAGCTGTTAGGTCAAATGTACTTAGATACTTGGCTGAGGCCAAAGTATCAATCAGCTCATCTGCCCTTGGTATGGGATAGGCATCAGTCCTGGTGACTGCATTTAGGCCTCTGTAGTCTACACAAAACCTCATTTCTTTCTTACCACCCTGGGTATGAGGCTTGGGTACTAGGACTACTGGGCTAGCCCAAGGGCTATCTGAAGGCTCAATCACACCTAACTCCAACATTTTCTGGACTTCAGTCCTGATATAGTCCCTGACATGGTCAGGTTGCCTGTAGATTTTACTCTTGACAGGCAGACTGTCTCCAGTGCCCACCTCATGGGTGCACCAGGTAGTCTGACTAGGGGTCAGGCTAAACATATGTCTGTACTGTTGCAGAACTTGTCTGCACTCAGTTTGCTGATGGTCAGTGAGGCTGCTTGCCAAAGCAACACCATCTACTGACCCATCATCAGGGTTCTGTGAGAGCAGGTCAGGGAGAGGGTCACTCTCCTCCTCCTGGTCCTCATCAGTTGCCATGAGCAAGCCCATGTCAGCCCTGTCAACATATGGCTTTAATCTGTTGACATGGAGCACCCTCAGGGGGCTCCTGGGAGTTCCAAGATTCACCAGGTAGGTGACTTCTCCCTTTTGCTCAACTATGGTATGGGGGCCACTCCACTTGTCTTGGAGGGCTGCTGGGGCCACAGGCTCCAACACCCACACTTTCTGTCCTGGCTGGTACACAGTCAGCACAGCCTTTTGGTCATGCCAAGCTTTTTGTAATTCTTGGCTGGCCTCCAGGTTTTGGTTGCCTTTTTCATGTATTCGGCCATCCTGGAGCAGAGACCAAGTACATAGTCCATCACATCTTGTTTGGGGGTTTGAGAGGTAACTCCCAGCCCTCTTTTACCAAACATAATGGACCTCTTACAGGATGCCCAAACAGAAGCTCAAATGGGCTGTAACCAACCCCCTTCTGTGGAACCTCTCTGTATGCAAACAACAGGCAGGGAAGAAGAAGGTCCCATTTCCGCCTAAGCTTCTCTGGGAGTCCTTTAATCATTCCCTTCAGGGTTTTGTTGAAACGTTCAACCAACCCATTGCATTGTGGGTGATAGGGGGTGGTGAATTTATAAGTTACACCACACTCCTTCCACATTGCTTTAAAATATCCTGACATGAAGTTTGTACCTCTGTCAGAGATGACCTCCTTTGGGAAACCCACTCTGGAGAAAACTCCAATGAGGGCTCTTGCCACCACAGGGGCTGTGGTGGTCCTCAGGGGAATTGCCTCTGGGTACCTGGTGGCATGATCCACTACCACCAGGATAAATCTGTGCCCAGATGCAGTTTGAGGGTCAAGGGGACCAACAATGTCAATCCCTACCCTTTCAAAGGGTACCCCCACCACAGGTAGTGGTATCAGGGGGGCCTTTGTGGTGCCACCTGCCTTGCCACTGGCTTGGCATGTGACACAGGAGCGACAAAACTCCTTTGTGTCCTCTGACATATGTGGCCAATGAAAATTTGGAACAAGCCTGTCCCAGGTCTTGTTTTGGCCCAAGTGACCTGCTAAAGGGATATCATGTGCTAGGGTCAAGAGGAACTCCCTAAACTTCTGAGGTATTACCAACCTCCTGGTGGCTCCAGGGGCTGGATCTCTACCCTCAGAATATAGGAGTCCCTCATCCCAATAAACTTTATGGGACCCACTAGCACTCCCAGCAGCCTCAGCAGCAGCAGCCTGCTGTCTGAGGGGTTCAAGAGAGGGGCAGCACTGTTGCTCCTTACTCAGATCTTCCCTAGAAGGGCCCCCTGCCCCCAATAACTCAACCTGATCAGGCTCAAGTTCCTCTGGGGCAGTTCCTTCTTCAGGATCTGCTCCTTCTCCCTTAAGAGGGGAATCAGTGATCTGAGACAGAGGGGAAGGCACTGCCTTAACCCTACTGCTCCTCTTCTTGGAAAGCATCTGGTCCATGGTTTCAGGATCCAGAGCTGGTTCAGTGTCATGCATTTTGGCCTGTGACCTGGTCACAGCAAATACCTCTACAGGGATGCCTAACATCTTAGCATGAGTCCATAACTCTACTTCAGACCAGGCTGAAGTTTCTAGATCATTGCCCAATAGACATTCTACAGGGAGGTCTGCACTGACTACAACCTTCTTGAGGCCAGTTACCCCTCCCCAGGAGAAATTCACAACTGCCAGACTATGGTTGGTCCTGACATTGCTTGCATTGGTCACCTGGTACATTTTGCCCAGGATGATCTGTCCAGGGTCCACAAGATCCTCTGCCACCATGGTGACACTAGCACCTGTGTCCCTAAATGCCAAAGCCTGTTTGCCATTTATTACAGGCTGCTGTTTGTATTTGCCCAGATTACTGGGGCTCACCAGGAAGGACATGTCAATGTCTCCATGTCGGGACGTTAGTAGTATCAAACCATAAAAACCACTAACCTCTCAGGCCGGCCAGCAGAGACGATGGCGTGAAGATAATTCCCTTCCTCCCATGGACACAACCATACACAGAGGAATGAAAACACACCCCTGAGCTAGGGAGCACCCCAGGGGAAAAGGGAAATGGATAAAATAATAAACACTGCGGTTTATGGATAGCGTCCTGACTGCGCCTGGTCTGAAGAGTCTCCAGCGTCTAGTCACTATCCTTTTTGGTTGACTGCAAAGGGAATAAACAACAAGGAAACGACCGTGAGGTGGAGGGAATTCAATATACTCAGACATACAACACTCCCCCCTACTATTGTCTAGGAACCCTTACTCACTTTACCAGACCACAAAGACTCTGGAGTATGATGAAATCAGGATGACGTATACATCAATTGTCACCCACAGGAGAATGCGGAAGAACCACCGGTCTCACCGATCTCCAGGGAGGGGAGATGCTTGTTAGGTCACAGCACCTCCTACAAATCATATATTTAGAGGGAGGAAGTCAGGCGCGGTAATGAGTCTGTTGATAATCCTTCTGGTGCCCGCTCTCGCTGTTCAAGTCACAGCAAGCACGGATTCCATTTAAACAACACAAGAGGAACAGCCCCCGTCAGAGTTCGGGAGACTGCTCTGATACCAAGAAGTCCGGGATACTGAAGAGCGCGGTCCACGCCACTCCTCCAAATTGCCTAAATACCTGAAAAGGGCGTTCGCGCCCTGCAGAGTGCACCGAAAACGGGAGCTCCAGCTTCCCGAGCGTGAGAGAATCCACAAAGGCACCAACTCCAGCGAAGAACTGGAAACGGACTTCTCCGGGTGCAGAAATGCAGGAAGAACACAGTGCTCGTCCTCCAGCGGGGAATACCATCCGCTAAGCGCTGTTTCCTCGAGGCAGAACGGGAAGTTTGTCAAGCCCCGAGTACAGGAAGGGGTGGGGCTTTATAGAAGCCGGAAAGGCAGTCGGCTCCTACCGCGGTGCGCGGGTCGTTGTCCCTTGGCATTCTGGACCTTGTAGTTCTTTGGGACCTGCGCTGTTTTAGGTGGCGCCCTATTCTTTTCAGATCGCAACAAACATGCATAACATGGCTCGAGAGGAGCATACACAGCACAATCCCCTCCTTGGCTCAGGATCGCGACAGAACCCCCTCTCGAGGACCGCCGTCTCGGCGGTCGCCCTGGTTTGCCTGGGTACTTGGCATGGAACCGGTCCAACAACCTAGGGCAATGTAGGTTGTCGACGGGTTCCCATGTCCTGTCCTCCACTCCAAACCCCTCCCAGTCCACTAAATACTGCACTCGTCCCTTCACGAGTCTATAATCCAACAATTCTCGAACCTCGTATTCCTCTTGTCCGTCTACTTCTACTGGCAAAGGTGTAGAGGGTAACCTCATACCGACTGGACAGGGTCTGAGCAAGGACACGTGGAACACGGGATGGATGTTCCACGACTCGGGCAAAGATAACCTCATGGCAACAGGATTGATGATCTGCTCGATGCTATAGGGCCCTACATACTTGGGAGCTAGTTTACCCACCCCTTTCAGATGGAGATTCTTTGTTGCCAACCACACTTTATCTCCCACCTGATAGGCAGGTTCAGGGGTTCTCCTTTTATCAGCGTGATGTTTTTGTGCAGTCTGTGATGCCTTCAGCTGGCTTTTCGCTTCAAGGAGCACAGCTCTGAGATGGGTGTGGTGTTCCTGTATGGTGGGATGCTTTGAGATCACTGGCCATTCGATAGGGAGCATGTTCGGATGGAACCCATAGAGACAGAAAAAGGGGGAACATCCTAGCGTGGAATGTTCTGCATTGTTGTAGGCGAACTCCGCCATCCAAATCAACGGGTACCAGTCAATGGTGTTTTGGAGGGTAAAGCAACGTAGGTATTGTTCAAGCGTTTGGTTGAGTCGTTCCGTCTTGCCATCCGTCTGGGGGTGGTAGCTGGTAGACAATCGGGCTTCCACTCCCATGGTATCACACAAAGCCTTCCAGAACCGAGAGGTGAATTGGGTGCCCCGGTCTGTTATGAGTACCCGGGGTAACCCGTGAGACTTAACCACATGCTGGAGGAAGACGACAGCCAGTTCGGCGGAAGTAGGCAGCCGTTTCAGTGGGATGAAGTGTCCCATTTTAGTCAAGTGATCGATCACCACTAGGATGGTGGTGTATCCTTCACAGGGTGGCATTTCAACAATAAAATCCATCGACACGGTATGCCAAGGGATGGGAGGTATGGGTATCGGGCGTAATAACCCCACGGGTTTGGAATGGCTGGCCTTGCTTTGAGCACATATGGCACAGTTCTTTAGATAGTTCTTAGTGTCATTTTGTAGGGAGGGCCACCAAAAGGATCTCTCGATGCTGGCAATGGTTTTGTGTTCCCCTAAGTGTCCTCCTAACGTGGAATCGTGGGCCCAAGCTAACACCTGTAGTTGTTGAGCCGTTTGGGGGACGTACAAGGCATGGTAGTGGTACAATAGGTTTTCGTTTGTGGTCCTATGTTCTGGGTCTTCTTGAATCCAGGCGTGACCATCCAAGTTTGCCAAGGATGTCTTCAGGTCTTCTAGGAAGTCATTAGCCGTGATCAATGCTAAGGTTTTGTGCTGGAAGGCGTTTTCAGGGAGGATGGAGGGAGGTTCCTGAGTCTCCTCCTGTTCAGCTTCCATGGGTTCGTCCAAGCATGACAGTGCATCGGCCTTACCGTTCTGGGGTCCGGGTCTGTACTTTATGATGAAATCAAAATCCGAGAAGAACAAAGACCACCGTAGCTGACGTGGTGTAAGGGCTCTAGCGGATTTTAGGAACAACAGATTCCGATGGTCTGTGAACATTTCAACTGTGTGACATGCTCCCAGGAGATAGTGCCTCCATTCCTCACACGCTCTTTTGATCGCCAACAGTTCTTTGTCTGTGATGGAGTAATTTATCTCGCTAGGGGTGAGCTTCTTGGAATAGTACGCCACTGGATGAAGTTGCCCTGTGTCGGGGTGCCTTTGTGACAATACGCCTCCTATAGCATATTGTGACGCATCTGTTTCCACAATGAACGGCAGGTTGGGATTTGGGTGACGCAGAATAGGAGCCTGGATGAAACGGTTCTTCAACTCCCTGAAAGAACGATCCGCGTCTTGGTCCCATACAAAAAAGGTGTTTTTTCTGATGAGGCGTGAAATTGGGTGTATTATTTTAGAGAAGTCCTTGATGAACCGTCTGTAGTAGTTCGCGAACCCGAGGAAGCTCTGTACTGCCTTGACATGCTGTGGTGCCTTCCAGTGCGTGATCGCCTCAACCTTACCCATGTCCATTTGAAAACCCTGTGCATTGATGACATACCCCAGGAAAGCAACCTCCGTAACGTGGAATAGGCATTTCTCTAGTTTGGCGTACAGCGAATGTTGTTGGAGCCTGTCCAGTACGGCCTTCACATGAGTGACGTGTTCTTGAGGGGGTCGATGAATATATGAGGATGTCGTCGATGTAAACGATGCAGAAAGTGTCCAACAAGCCCCGAAGCACCTCGTCCATGAAGAACTGGAACGCCGCCGGAGCGTTGCACAGCCCAAACGGCATTACTTGATATTCGTAAAGCCCGAATTTGGTCCTAAATGCTGTCTTCCACTCATCGCCTGTTTTAACCCTCACCAAATGGTGCGCCCCTCGGAGATCCAGCTTGGTGAAGATTCGTGCTCCTTTTAGCTGATCCAACAGCACCGGTATTAAGGGCAGGGGGTATCGATTCTTTATGGTGATTTTGTTGATTGCTCTGAAGTCGATGCACGTCCTCAATTCGTCGCAGTCTTTCTTGGTGATAAAGAAGAGAGGAGACGAGGCAGGTGACGAGGAATGTCTAATGAAGCCAGAGGCCAAATTCTCCTCGAGGTAATTCTTGAGATAACGGGTTTCGGGCTCGGTTAGGGCATATACCCTGCTGCAAGGGATATCAGCTCCGGGTAGGAGGTCGATGCGACAGTCGTACGTCCGATGAGGTGGTAAATGTGTCGCCTCCTGCTTGTCAAATACCGGCCTGTAGTCCTTGTAGACTTCTGGTAGCGTGGTGGAACAGCAATATCCAAGTTCTTCACATCCTTCCGCTAGAAGTTCAGCTTGCGCACAGGAAGACACATTCAGGTGTGTGGGCTGTTGGATGCATTGGTCCTTGCAATATTCGGAGGTTAAGGAAACAGTGCGGTCCGCCCACCGGATAACAGGGTCATGAAGTGTGAGCCAGGGCATTCCCAGAATTAGACGGAAGTGTGGAGCGTCTATTAGGTCAAACTGAATAGTTTCATAGTGGTTTTCTCCTACGCGCATCGTAAGGGGAAACGTATGGTACCTCACTGGTCCTGACGTCAATGCTTTCCCGTCTACTGCTTTTACTATCTCAGGTGTTTTCTTGCTCTCATACGGGACCCCGATATTCCAGGCGTACTGTTGATCAATGAAGTTTCCGGTGGCTCCGGAATCCAGGAGGGCAGACACTTCAATGGAGTTGCTGTCAGTCACCCACAAGGTGACACACACATTCATATGAGCCACAGCAGGCTGGATGGTATTGGCAAGAGCTAATGAGATCATTTTCGTTTCTGAACCCAAGACAGAGATCCCTTCCTTGCTTGGGCTTTTTAGTTTTCCGTCGTTTGTGGAGATGTGGGTGTTTGCATCCTGAAAGGAGTCGGTCTTTCGGGTATCTTTGCTCTTACTCGACACTCCCTAATGAAGTGTCCACTTTTCCCGCAATACAGACATAACTTCTGCTGCCGTCTTTTCTCCCTTTCCTCAGTGGTTAGCGGGCCCCGAAGACCTCCAATTTGCATGGGTTCCGATCCTTCAGACTGCTTCGGGTGTTCTTCAGAAACGGGTTTAGATCGGGGAGGAAGAAACGGGTATCACTTCTACTTCTATCCCCCTTTCTTTCCTGTAAACGGTGATCCAACTGAACGGTGAGGTCAATTAATTCTTCGCAGGTTTGTGGTAGTTGGACTACCTGCGATAATACGTCTTTAAGTTCTCCTCGCAGTCCCTGATAGAACAGAGTAGTCCGTTTCTCTTGGGGCCAGTCTGTTTCCACCAGGAGGCGATTAAAAGTAGTGATGTAGGTCAACAAATCCTGTGACCCCTGCCTAAGTGTTATAAGTTCCCGGTCCAGAGACATCATGTGTGACTTCCGATCAAACAGCTTCCTCATCCCCAAACAAAACTCCTGAAAATTATGCAAGATGGGATCGTTACGTTCCATCAACGGGATTGTCCAGCTGGCTGCGTTTCCCCCCATGTACGACATTACAAAGGAGGTTTTTGCCGCTTCATCCTGAAATACTGTAGGTTTGCAGAGGAAGTGGAGTCGGCATTGATTAAGGAAGGTCTCAAATTTCTTGGGGTCCCCATAAAAACGTTCGGGTGGAGCCAGGGGTATACCATGGTTCTGTATTACATGGACTGTAGGAGTAGACCCCTCTGGAGGTGTGGTGGCTGCTGGTACTGCAAAGAACCCTGGGCTCTGTGCACCTCCCCCCAAAACTGATGTGGTGGTCGAGACCGGAGGGGGAAGTGTCCAGTCCTTAATGTATGACCCCTTCCCCGCGCCTTTTCTAGCAATACCCTTGACCTCCCTACGCAAGGTGCCCATTTCTTTTTTCAACTCCTGGTTTTCCAGGCGAGAGGTATGTACCTCCTGCTGCAGAGCCGCAAGGCTCTCCAACAGCGAGGCCAAAACCACATTGGTATCCATCGTCCAGGCTGGGCAACTACTTGGGCTTGACAATCTGTCGGGACGTTAGTAGTATCAAACCATAAAAACCACTAACCTCTCAGGCCGGCCAGCAGAGACGATGGCGTGAAGATAATTCCCTTCCTCCCCTGGACACAACCATACACAGAGGAATGAAAACACACCCCTGAGCTAGGGAGCACCCCGGGGGAAAAGGGAAATGGATAAAATAATAAACACTGCGGTTTATGGATAGCGTCCTGACTGCGCCTGGTCTGAAGAGTCTCCAGCGTCTAGTCACTATCCTTTTTGGTTGACTGCAAAGGGAATAAACAACAAGGAAACGACAGTGAGGTGGAGGGAATTCAATATACTCAGACATACAACACTCCCCCCTACTATTGTCTAGGAACCCTTACTCACTTTACCAGACCACAAAGACTCTGGAGTATGAGGAAATCAGGATGACGTATACATCAATTGTCACCCACAGGAGAATGCGGAAGAACCACCGGTCTCACCGATCTCCAGGGAGGGGAGATGCTTGTTAGGTCACAGCACCTCCTACAAATCATATATTTAGAGGGAGGAAGTCAGGCACGGTAATGAGTCTGTTGATAATCCTTCTGGTGCCCGCTCTCGCTGTTCAAGTCACAGCAAGCACGGATTCCATTTAAACAACACAAGAGGAACAGCCCCCGTCAGAGTTCGGGAGACTGCTCTAATACCAAGAAGTCCGGGATACTGAAGAGCGCGGTCCATGCCACTCCTCCAAATTGCCTAAATACCTGAAAAGGGCGTTCGCGCCCTGCAGAGTGCACCGAAAACGGGAGCTCCAGCTTCCCGAGCGTGAGAGAATCCACGAAGGCACCAACTCCAGCGAAGAACTGGAAACGGACTTCTCCGAGTTCAGAAATGCAGGAAGAACACAGTGCTCGTCCTCCAGCGGGGAATACCATCCGCTAAGCGCTGTTTCCTCGAGGCAGAACGGGAAGTTTGTCAAGCCCCGAGTACAGGAAGGGGTGTGGCTTTATAGAAGCCGGAAAGGCAGTCGGCTCCTACCGCAGTGCGCGGGTCGTTGTCCCTTGGCATTCTGGGCCTTGTAGTTCTTTGGGACCTGCGCTGTTTTAGGTGGCGCCCTATTCTTTTCAGATCGCAACAAACATGCATAACATGGCTCGAGAGGAGCATACACAACACAATCCCCTCCTTGGCTCAGGATCGCGACACTCCATTACAAATCAGCATTGCCTGAGTGGGTACTCTGACTAGGTCAGAGTCCACTTCAGAACCCAGGGTCAACCCTACTACACCCTTAGTCTGAGTACCACCTCCACCAGTAGCTGAACTAGGGGGAACAGTTGCCTTAGGGGCAGGAGTGGTGGTGGTTTGGTCTTTGGACTTGTTACAATCAGAAGTCCAGTGCCCTTTCTGTTTACAGAATTTGCACCAGGGCTTCTTTTGGCCTTTTCCCTTGTTGGATTGTGACTCCCCACCAGATGCAGATTTTTGGGGCCCTTGTGAAGACTTCTGGTCTTTTGACTTATCCCCACCTTTCTCAGAGCCCTTAGAATCCTGCTTCTTTGTGTCACCCCCTTGGTTCTGGGTTTTCTGCCTCACCCTGGTTCTGACCCACTTGTCTGCCTTCTTTCCCAATTCTTGGGGAGAGGTCAGATCTGAGTCCACCAGGTATTGATGCAACAACTGGTTCTGGCAATTATTAAGGATCTGTTCTCTCATCATTAGATTATACAATCCCTTGAAATCAGTAACCCTACTGCCAACCAGCCAACCCTCCAGAGCCTTGGTTGCACAATCTACAAAGTCAGTCCAGTCCTCAGTCTGTGCCTTCTGGGTGTCTCTGAACTTCAACCTGTACTGCTCAGTGGTTAAGCCAAACCCATCTATCAGTGCACTCTTCAGGACTTCATAGTCATCAGCATCCTCTTCTCTAACAGTGAGGAGCTTGTCTCTACCTTAATCTGAAAAGGAGAGCCACAAGATTGCTGCCCACTGCTTTTGGGGGACCTGTTGTACTCTACAAGCCCTCTCCATAGCAGTTACCCACTTATAGATATCATCCCCACTCTGGTAGGGAGGAACAACCTTGCTCAGGTTCCTATGGCCTGGAATATATTCTCTGCCTCTAGGGACACTGTTGCTGCCACCAAGGGGTTCTAACCCCTCTTTCTAGAAGCTCTCTGGAGCTCCAGGGCTTCCTTATCTAATGCCAACTGCTTGGTTTTGAGGGCAAACCTTGCTTCCTCATACTGCAGCAGTTTGTACATTCTGTCAGAGGAGGTCTCTCTTCTTGAGAAGTAGGAGTTCCTCTGGTAGACAGATTCTCTGCCAGAGTGATAGGAGTGCTCAGATTCCCTAGAAAGGGACCTAGGCCTGTCCTCCACTATGTCAGTTCTCTTAGGGAGAATTCCTCTGTCCTGTTCAGACCCCTTGGGACCTGGCCCTACAATCACAGAGTCTTGGTCATCCAGATGTTCATCATCTGACCCAGACACTGTAATTGACCCACCCACTGATTCAGATCCATTAGCTCCTAGAGCTAATCTAAGATCATCTGCTGTCAGCAGATCTATCAGGTGTAGTGTGGAGGGACTCTGTCCTAGCTTCAGGTGCCTTGCAGCACACATGGTTCTCAACTCAGAGAAAGCCATGTCCTTATACTGAGGCTGAGTGGATCCACTGGGTCCACCCTTTAAGGACATTCTAGTGTTGTGCAGTGTTGTACTACCTACACTAGTTTGTGGCCTACTGATACTAGCTTGAGCTGTAGAAAGGGTGTGCTATCCCTTGGCACACAGCTCTAAGTTCAGTAGAACTTATTGATACTAAGCTTGACTTTATATGTACCTTGAGTACCTATAGTGGTTTTCAGTTAGTAATTCAAATAGAGATTTTCTGGTAAAACAATAGCAAGCTGGAATCCCACACACTGCCACCAATGTGAGAAGTTGGCCTGGCTGTTCACTAGATAAAGTGGACACCTTGCACCAGTACAATTCGACTCTTATGGTAGGTAGGTTTAAGACAACCTTTATAGAAAGCTATCCTAGTGGTAGCTGTGGAGAGCAGCCTTCAGGCTAAGTCTTGGAGGAATGTAAAGCAGCTTGTTTTACCACACAATCTCTTGAATCACCAAATGAAAAGACACCACACAGGTATATATATCAAATATATATGTATTTATTATTAAACAACTCTCTACTAATCTCTTGTGAGATTAGAAGTCAGGAACATATGCACAAATCAACGTTTCACAATAAATTAGCACAAATATGGCTGTGGCCCTAGCGGCGTACCAGACCATATACTAAAAAAGAGACTTAGGAACAACGACTTGCAGGGAGACAAGGCCTAGGGCCTTCAGAAGTGCTGGGGCCTCACGAAACCACCCAAGGCAGGTAAGTAAAGGACCCACGGGGGACGCGTGCAGTGAGTGAACACAGGCGCGGGTCGCCGTTGACTTCAATGGGGCAAGTCGCGGTTGGAAATTAAGAGTTTCAGGGCACTTCGGGAGTAGCTACAAGCAAGTCACTTACAGGGTAAGTAGTTCTAGGGCCAACACCCACAGGAGCACCGTAGTGCTGGAGTTACCTCACCCAGGGAAGCCGGGTGCATAGGTGTCCTTTGGTGTCGGGTCGCGGCGTCGTTTTTAATGGGAGCCAATGAAGACTTGCTGCTTGTGAAGTCCGAAGAAGTGTCCGGTGGAATCCAAGCCTGGATTCGGAAGAAGGAAGACCTGAAAGAAGAGGGGACAGTGTTCAAAGTCACTGGGCAGTGACCCGGGGCAAGGAAGATCAATCAATCAATCAATCACAGAATTTGTAGAGCGCACTACTTACCCGCGAGGGTCTCAAGGCGCTGGGGAGAGGGAAGGGGGGGCGCTGCTACTGGTCGAACAGCCAGGTCTTGAGTAGCCTCCTGAAGGTCAGCAGGTCTTGGGTCTGCCGTAGGCTTAGTGGAAGGGTGTTCCAGGTCTTGGCAGCGAGGTGTGAGAAGGATCTGCCGCCGGTGGTTGTTCTTCAAATGCGAGGGACGCTGGCGAGGGAGAGGTCGGCGGAGCGGAGCTGGCGGTTGGGGACGTAGAAGAAGAGTCGTCTGTTGAGGTAGGCTGGGCCAGTTTTGTGGAGTGCCTTGTGTGCGTGGATGAGGAGTTTGAAGGTGATCCTCCTGTCGACGGGGAGCCAGTGCAGGTTCCTCAAGTGGGGGGTGATGTGGCTGTGGCGTGATACGTCGAGGATCAGGCGTGCGTAGGCGTTTTGTATGCGTTGCAGTCGCTTGATGAGCTTGGCCGGGGCTCCCGCGTAGAGGGCGTTCCCATAGTCAAGTCTGCTACTGACGAGGGCCTGGGTGACTGTTCTTCTTGTGTCTGTCGGGATCCACCTGTAGATCTTGCGAAGCATGCGGAGGGTGTTGAAGCAGGAGGAGGAGACTGCGTTGACTTGCTTGGCCATGGAGAGCGTTGAGTCGAGGATGACTCCCAGGTTGCGTGCGTGGTCGGTGGGTGTCGGGGGTGCTCCCAGCGTCGTTGGCCACCAGGAGTCATCCCAGGCTGAGGGGTTGGAGCCGAGGATGAGGACCTCCGTTTTGTCCGTGTTCAGCTTTAGTCGGCTGATCTTCATCCAATCGGCGACGGCCTTCATTCCTTCATGGAGATTGGCTTTGGCGGCGAGGGGGTCCTTGGTGAGGGAGAGGATCAGTTGAGTGTCGTCGGCGTAGGAGATAATGTTGAGGTCGTGCTGTCTGGCGATGCGTGCGAGCGGGGCCATGTAGATGTTGAACAGTGTTGGGCTGAGGGACGATCCCTGGGGTACGCTGCAGATGATCTCGGAGGCTTCGGATCGGAAAGGTGGGAGGCGGACTCTCTGGGTTCTGCCGTCGAGGAAGGAGGTGGTCCATTCCAGGGCCTTGTCTCGGATCCCTGCGTCGTGGAGGCGTGCGCGTAGAGTGCGGTGGCAGACAGTGTCGAAGGCGGCGGAGAGGTCCAGCAGGATGAGGGCTGCGGTCTCACCATTGTCCAGCAGGATCCTGATGTCGTCGGTGGCGGCGATGAGGGCAGTCTCAGTGCTGTGGTTGCTGCGGAACCCTGATTGGGATGGGTCCAGGATGCTGTTTTCTTCGAGGTATCGGGTTAGCTGTTTGTTGACGATCTTCTCGATGACCTTGGCTGGGAACGGAAGCAGAGAGATGGGCCGGAAGTTCTTGAGGTCTCTCGGGTCCGCCTTGGGTTTTTTGAGTAGGGCGTTGATCTCTGCGTGTTTCCAGCTCTCTGGGAAGGTCGCGGTCTCGAAGGAGAGATTGATGATGTTGCACAGGTGGGGTGCGATGGAGCTGCTGGCTTTGTTGAAGATGTGGTGCGGGAAAGGGTCTGACGGGGAGCCGGAGTGTATTGTGCTCATGGTCTTGATGGTGTCCTCGATGTTCACGCTGGCCCAGGCTGGCAGGGGGTCGTGGTCGATGGTGTGTGGCGGGTCTGGTGCATCCATCTTAGTTGGGGCTGTCTGGGTGTTGAAGCTGTCGTGGATGTCGGCGATCTTGCGGTGAAAGAAGGTGGCGAGGGAATCGCACAGGGGTTGCGACGGCGGGATGTCGTTGGTGTTGGAGCTGGGATTGGAGAGTTCCTTCACGATGTTGAAAAGCTCCTTGCTGTTGTGTGCGTTGTTGTCGAGGCGGTCTTTGAAGGAGATTCTCTTGGCGGACCTGATGAGGTGGTGGTGGTTACGGATGGCGTCTTTGTGGGCTGTGTGGCTGTCCGGTGTCTTATCACTGTGCCATTTCTTCTCTAGTTTCCGGCAGGTACGCTTGGAAGCTAGGAGTTCCGAGGTGAACCAGCTGGCTCTTTTGGTGGTGTCGCTGTAGGTGAGCTTTTTCAGCGGGGCGAGGGTGTTGGCACAGTCGTCCATCCATCGTCTGACGTTGCAGGCAGCGTCGTCGGTGTTGGATGGGTCGGGGGGAGGGCTGAGAGCGATGGTTGCCCGGAGTTGGTCTTCGGTGACTTTGCTCCAGCAGCGGCGTGGGATCTGTTGGGTGCGGTGGTGTGTGGTGGGTTTCTGGAAGGTGAAATGGATGCAGCGGTGGTCGGTCCAGAGGAGTTCCGTGGTGTGGCTGAAGGAGACGTGGGAGCTTGAGGAGAAGATGGGGTCAAGCGTGTGGCCGGCGGAGTGGGTCGGTGTTGTGACGAGCTGGCTCAGGCCGAGGTTGGCGAGGCTGTCGATCAGGGTGGTGGAGTTGCTGTCGTTGTTGTTCTCCAGGTGAAAGTTCAGGTCTCCGAGGAGGATGTAGTCGGTAGAGGTCAGGGCGTGCGTGCTGATGAAGTCGGCGATGGAGTCGCTGAACTGGGGTCGGGGCCCAGGGGGTCTGTAGACATGGGTGCCTCTAAGGGTGGTGTTGGGGTCCGTGTGGATCTGGAAGTGCATGTGTTCGGCGGTGCTGAGAGTGTCGTCGGTGCTGGTCGAGACCCTGATGGTGTTCTTGTGGACGATGGCGATTCCTCCTCCTACTGCGTTGATGCGGTCTCTGCGGGTGATCTTATAGCCGTCTGGGATGGCTATGGCGATGTCGGGGGCGGAGGAGTCGTTCATCCAGGTCTCAGTCAGGAAGGCGACGTCTGGTGATGATGTGTCGAGCAGGTCCCAGAGCTCGACGGCGTGTTTGCGTGCGGAGCGGGTGTTCAGTAGGATGCACCGGAGGTGGTTGAGGTTCTTCTTGGCGGGCGCCTCGGTGGCTCTGAGGCTGGTGTAGCTGCAGTTCCGGCAGGTGAAGGGACCATGGGTGCGTTTCGGGGCGGCCTTGAAGCAGTTGTGCGTCCGTCCGGGGTTGAGAGCGTGGAGTGTGGTGGCATCGTATCGGCGTCGGTCCTTGAGGCTGGAGCGGGGGGCGCGCGGCCCAGGGGTTCTGGCGCTGGGCGCGGTCCAGTCGCGGACGGGCGCAGACGGGCTTGCCTTAGGCGCGCCCGCTGCGCACGTCCGCTGCACGGCCGCGCAGCGGCCGCCATATATGGGGAGGTGGGAGGGAGGAGCAGCTGGGAGGCAGGGGCAGCGAATGGGCAGTCAGGGGGGCGGGGCCGCAGGGGACGCAGCGGCGGGAATGGAGAGAGGCAGCGAGGGGCACAGAAGGCAAAATGGGCGGCAAAACAGAACAAATACGGGCACAGTACAGTGGGGCAGCGGGGGCACAGAAGGCAAAGTGGATGGCAAAACAGAACAAATACGGGCACGGTACAGTGGGGCAGCGGGGGCACAGAAGGCAAAATGGACGGCAAAACAGAACAAATACGGGCACAGTACAGTGGGGCAGCGGGGGCACAGAAGGCAAAATGGACGGCAAAACAGAACAAATACGGGCACAGTACAGTGGGGCAGCGGGGGCACAGAAGGCAAAATGGACGGCAAAACAGAACAAATACGGGCACAGTACAGTGGGGCAGCGGGGGCACAGAAGGCAAAATGGACGGCAAAACAGAACAAATACGGGCACAGTACAGTGGGGCAGCGGGGGCACAGAAGGCAAAATGGACGGCAAAACAGAGGAAAAATACGGGCACCGAGGCCACAAGCGGAGGGGCGAGCTTACCAGAAGCAGCAGCGGGTGGACAGCACAGGCGGAGCTGTGTGGTGGGGGAGCGACCTACCTGGCAAGGTCAAGGGTCGCTCCCCCACCACACAGATGAATGCCCACCGTCGTCGACAGATTCAGGTCGTTCACGGGTGTCTTGACTCTTCGGTCACGAGGTCCAGGAGGCGTCGACGACGACCATGAGCTGGATTCGGCGTGTCCCACGAAGTCTGCAGCTGACTGCGGTGTCGGCAACCCGATTGGAGCCAACAAGCCTTGGTAGCAGCAAGTCTCGTGGAAAGCGTAAAAAGTCAATGGTGCAGACCAGCAAGGTCTGGGGAACTCACCCAGCAAGGGTAAGTCAGGGCAGGCCTGGAGCAACCAGGGGAGCCCTTTGGTTCTTTAGAAAAGTCTTCAGGGGACCCACAAGCCGGCTGGCAAGGGATCGCGAAGACGCCTCGGGAGGATTCCTTCAACAGGGGCCCACGGTCACTCGGGACGGGGTAGGCCTCTGATCTTCGGAGGGATTCCTGCTAGAGGCTGGGACCACACGTGGTCCAAAGCACAGGTTCGTAGAACGTCGTGAAGGGGTTGCACTCGACAATAGTGCACGGTACCCAGAGACTGCGGTTCCTCGTCACTCGTGGGGTCCACTTGCCTCAGCTTCGCTGGGGACTCACGATGACCTTGGAGAAGTCAGGAAATCCTCTTCCTGGGCTGCAGGGACTTCGGGCTCCGGCGGGAGCGGCGTAGTTTGCTTCCGTCGTTGTAGTTTTTCGTGCCTGCCAAGCAGGGGAGTCACTCCTTGACTCCAAGGGAGATTCTTCGGTCTTCCAGAGGTAGTGGAACGTCGAAGGTCCAGGATTCTTCTTAAGAGCGTCGTCCAGGGAGATCTAGTTTGCAATGCACAGGTTCCCCCTCTTATACTAAAAGGAAGGGAGGGACTAGCTCTATGACCCCACCTATGGGAGGGTCAGGGGAGGGGGTGGCTACACCCACTTCCCTTTGTCCAGTTTCGCGCCAGAGCAGGGGCAGGTAGCCCCTGAGCTGGTTTGAACTGGCATATGCACAGAGGAGCCTTCTGCTCCCCCAGTGCAGGACTTCAAAGCACTCTAGGAGTGCACCCACCCAGCCCCAATACACTAAACCCTGTCTGGAAGGTGGTCACACCCTCCTGTGACAGGATACCTATTGTTGGGCTTCCTCCACTGCGAGTTTCGGTCATCAGCAGGAGGGCAGCCCAGTGTCTGTGACTGGTGGCATCCATTTTGTGATGCCAGGGCTCTTCAGGATTCTACCGCGTTTCCACAGTAGGTACATGTGTATCCCTCTAGAAGGGTGGAATGCTACCCCCGCCGCCAGAACTGGCGGGGGGTAGTATTCCAAGATGTTTGACACCAAACACGACATGTTTCTGTGCAGCCATCCCAAAGTTAGCATTTAACGCGAGGTTATAATGCGCTTAAGAGTATATGGTCAGGCTGCACTACAAACAGCCTCAGAGAAGGGTCTCCGAATGCTGCAGAGGGGCTCTGCTCATGCAGGGGCACCCTCTCACATAGGAACCAAGCACTCTGCCTTCAGGATTGATAAGGCCTGCCATAGGAGTGACTTATAGGTTTATATGTGTGTATCTATGTAGTGATATAGGTAGCCTATATCACAGTAAGGGGTGCATGCACCACCTTACCCAGGCTGCAGTAGCAGACCTGTGGTGTCAGATTTAGTCTGCTTCCCAGGGGTGGCATAATACATGCTTCAGCCCCTGGTAGGCCTGTGAAGTACCTATGCCCTTGGCACCTAAGGTACCATATACTAGGGACTCATAAGGTACCACAGTATCCAATCACTAGTGCACCTAGAGTGCACTCCAAGTCGTTTAGAGAGAACAGAGAGGCTGGGGCCCTGATTGGCAGGGTCCCAGCCTGACTATAGCCAGAAACCAGTGTAAACATCAGAAAAGAAGTGGGGGCAACATAAGAGGCAGATCCTACTCTTCTACACAGTGCGAGCATCCTGTTGTTCCCCGCTGCTGGGTAGGCCTTAGGCCTGGGTGTCCGGTCGGCCAGTGGCCATCGTTATCCCCTTAGGCCACCCCTCAGCCCCCCTACTACACCCCCCCTTCACTCACCCCAACACCTGGCTTCTTTCCTCACTCTGGATGTGATCTCCTTCTTCTAGTCTCTCCCCCTCTGCACTCACCCCAACACCCTACCTCTTTCCTCGCTCTGGATGTGATCTCCCTCTTGGTTAAGCGCTGAGAGGCGATCACCGCTACAGACTCAATACCACGGCCCCTGGAGGTCACTTTTGGTGTCCGGACTCGGCGCTCAGGGTGAGGACCCCAGAGGGTGCCCAGCCTCGCCCGCCCTCCCCACCTGAATGGGGTTATACTTTCCTGTGTTCACACTTGCTCTATATGAGATGACCCATGTGGCCAGGGGCCCCTCACAGCAAAGAGTGCCCAGCTGTTTGAAGAGCTTGACCCCCAGACTCTAGGGTGGCAGCGCGCCCAGGCTGCCGATGTGCCTTTAAGGATGTGCTACACACACCAGTTTAATGACACAGACACCTTTTCTTCATTTGACCCGAACTGTAGCAATCAGGAGTTCACTATCCCTATCAGCCTGCATGTCGGCTGCTCTCTGGAGATGTGATATATGTGACACGAAGAACTGGAGAAGAATGAAGTCTGGGATGTTGCTGTGTGTGACCCGAAGAACTGGAGAAGAATGAAGTCAAGGATGGTGCTGTGTGTGACAGGAAGAACTGGAGAAGAATTAAGTCAAGGAGGGTGCTGTGTGTGACAGGAAGAACTGGAGAAGAATGAAGTCAAGGAGGGTGCTGTGTGTGACAGGAAGAACTGGAGAAGAATGAAGTCAAGGAGGGTGCTGTGTGTGACAGGAAGAACTGGAGAAGAATTAAATCAGGGATGGTGCTGTGTGTGACAGAAAGAACTGGAGAAGAATGAAGCCAAGGATGGTGCTGTGTGTGACAGGAAGAACTGGAGAAGAATTAAATCAGGGATGGTGCTGTGTGTGACAGAAAGAACTGGAGAAGAATTAAATCAGGGATGTTGCTGTGTGTGACAGAAAGAACTGGAGAAGAATGAAGTCAAGGAGGGTGCTGTGTGTGACAGGAAGAACTGGAGAAGAATGAAGTCAAGGAGGGTGCTGTGTGTGAGACGAAGAACTGGAGAAGAATGAAGTCAAGGAGGGTGCTGTGTGTGACACGAAGAACTGGAGAAGAATGAAGTCAAGGAGGGTGCTGTGTGTGACAGGAAGAACTGGAGTAGAATGAAGTCAAGGAGGGTGCTGTGTGTGACAGGAAGAACTGGTGAAGAATGAAGTCAAGGAGGGTGCTGTGTGTGACACGAAGAACTGGGGAACAATGTAGTCAAGGAGGGTGCTGTGTGTGACAGGACGAACTGGAGAAGAATGAAGTCAAGGAGGGTGCTGTGTGTGACAGGAATAACTGGAGAAGAATGAAGTCAAGGAGGGTGCTATGTGACACGAAGACCTGGAGAAGAATGAAGTCAAGGAGGGTGCTGTCTGACACGAAGAAGTGGAGAAGAATGAAGTCAAGGAGGGTGCTGTGTGTGACAGGAAGAACTGAGAAGAATGAAGTCAAGGAGGGTGCTGTGTGTGACAGGAAGAACTGGTGAAGAATGAAGTCAAGGAGGGTGCTGTGTGTGACACGAAGAACTGGAGAAGAATGAAGTCAAGGAGAGTGCTGTGTGTGAGACGAAGAACTGGAGAAGAATGAAGCCAGGGATGGTGCTGTGTGTGACACGAAGAATTGAAGAAGAATGAAGCCAGGGATGGTGCTGTGTGTGACACGAGGAATTGAAGAAGAATGAAGCCAGGGATGGTGCAGTGTGCGACACGAAGAACTGGAGAAGAATGAAGTCAAGGAGGGTGCTGTGTGTGAGAGGAATAACTGGAGAAGAATGAAGTCAAGGAGGGTGCTGTGTGTGACACGAAGAACTGGGGAAGAATGAAGTCAAGGAGGGTGCTGTGTGTGACAGGAAGAACTGAGAAGAATAAAGTCAAGGAGGGTGCTGTATATGAGACGAACAACTGAGAAGAATGAAGTCAAGGAGGGTGCTGTGTGTGAGACGAAAAACTGGAGAAGAATGAAGTCAGGGAGGGTGCTGTGTGTGACAGGAAGAACTGGAGAAGAATGAAGTCAAGGAGGGTGCTGTGTGTGACAGGAAGAACTGGAGAAGAATGAAGTCAGGGATGGTGCTGTGTGTGACAGGAAGAACTGGAGAAGAATGAAGTCAAGGAGGGTGCTGTGTGTGACAGGAAGAACTGGAGAAGAATGAAGTCAAGGATGGTGCTGTGTGTGACGCGAAGAACTGGAGAAGAATGAAGTCAAGGAGGGTGCTGTGTGTGACGCGAAGAACTGGAGAAGAATGAAGCCAGGGATGGTGCTGTGTGTGACGCGAAGAACTGGAAAAGAATGAAGTCAAGGAGGGTGCTGTGTGTGACACGAAGAACTGTAGAAGAATGAAGTCAAGGGGGGTGCTGTGTGTGACACAAACAACTGGAGATGAATGAAGTCAAGGAGGGTGCTGTGTGTGACAGGAAGAACTGGAGAAGAATGACGTCAAGGAGGGTGCTGTTTGTGACAGGAAGAACTGGAGAAGAATGAAGTCAAGGAGGGTGATGTGTGTGAGACGAAGAACTGGATAAGAATGAAGCCAGGGATGGTGCTGTATGTGACATGAAGAACTGGAGAACAATGAAGCCAAGGATGGTGCTGTATGTGACACGAAGAACTGGAGAAGAATGAAGCCAAGGATGGTGCTGTGTGTGAGACGAAGAACTGGAGAAGAATGAAGTCAAGGAGGGTGCTGTGTGTGACAGGAAGAACTGTAGAAGAATGAAGTCAAGGAGGGTGCTGTGTGTGACAGGAAGAACTGGAGAAGAATGAAGTCAAGGAGGGTGCTGTGTGTGACAGGAAGAACTGGAGAAGAATGAAGTCAAGGAGGGTGCTGTTTGTGACAGGAAGAACTGGAGAAGATTGAAGTCAAGGAGGGTGCTGTGTGTGACACGAAGAACTGGAGAAGAATGAAGTCAAGGAGGGTGCTGTGTGTGTTGCGAAGAACTGGAGAAGAATGAAGTCAAGGATGGTGCTGTGTGTGACACGAAGAACTGGAGAAGAATGAAGTCAAGGAGGGTGCTGTGTGTGACAGGAAGAACTGGAGAAGAATGAAGTCAAGGAGGGTGATGTGTGTGACAGGAAGAACTGGAGAAGAATGAAGTCAAGGAGGGTGCTGTGTGTGACAGGAAGAACTGGAGAAGAATGAAGCCAGGGATGGTGCTGTGTGCGACACGAAGAACTGGAGAAGAATGAAGTCAAGGAGGGTGCTGTGTGTGACACGAAGAACTGGAGAAGAATGAAGTCAAGGAGGGTGCTGTGTGTGACGCGAAGAACTGGAGAAGAATGAAATCAAGGAGGGTGCTGTGTGTGACGCGAAGAAGTGGAGAAGAATGAAGCCAGGGATGGTGCAGTGTGCGACACGAAGAACTGGAGAAGAATGAAGCCAGGGATGG
Source organism: Calotriton arnoldi (assembly GCA_963921515.1). NCBI lineage: Eukaryota > Metazoa > Chordata > Amphibia > Caudata > Salamandridae > Calotriton > Calotriton arnoldi. Next base: position 1,270,602 of record CAWUFW010005258.1, on the reverse strand, counting down.
TGCAGTGTGCGACACGAAGAACTGGAGAAGAATGAAGTCAAGGAGGGAGCTGTGTGTGACACGAAGAACTGGAGAAGAATGAAGTCAAGGATGGTGCTGTGTGTGACGCGAAGAACTGGAGAAGAATGAAGTCAAGGATGGTGTTGTGTGTGACGCGAAGAACTGGATAAGAATGAAGTCAAGGAGGGTGCTGTGTGTGACACGAAAAACTGGAGAATGAAGTCAAGGAGGGTGCTGTGTGTGACAAAGAACTGGAGAAGAATGAAGTCAAGGAGGGTGCTGTGTGTGACAGGAAGAACTGGAGAAGAATGAAGTCAAGGAGGGTGCTGTGTGTGACAGGAAGAACTGGAGAAGAATTAAATCAGGGATGGTGCTGTGTGTGACAGAAAGAACTGGAGAAGAATGAAGTCAAGGAGGGTGCTGTGTGTGACAGAAAGAACTGGAGAAGAATGAAGTCAAGGAGGGTGCTGTGTGTGACACGAAGAACAGGAGAAGAATGAAGTCAAGGAGGGTGCTGGGTGTGACAGGAAGAACTGGAGAAGAATGAAGTCAAGGAGGGTGCTGTGTGTGACAGGAATAACTGGAGAAGAATGAAGTCAAGGATGGTGCTGTGTGTGAGACGAAGAACTGGAGAAGAATGAAGTCAAGGAGGGGGCTGTGTGTGACAGGAATAACTGGAGAAGAATGAAGTCAAGGAGGGTGCTGTGTGTGACACGAAGAACTGGAGAAGAATGAAGTTAAGGAGGGTGCTGTGTGTGACACGAAGAACTGGAGAAGAATGAAGCCAGGGATGGTGCTGTGTGTGACACGAAGAACTGGAGAAGAATGAAGTCAAGGAGGGTGCTGTGTGTGACAGGAAGAACTGGAGAAGAATTAAATCAGGGATGGTGCTGTGTGTGACAGAAAGAACTGTAGAAGAATGAAGTCAAGGAGGGTGCTGTGTGTGAGACGAAGAACTGGAGAAGAATGAAGTCAAGGAGGGTGCTGTGTGTGACGCGAAGAACTGGAGAAGAATGAAGTCAAGGAGGGTGCTGTGTGTGACGCGAAGAACTGGAGAAGAATGAAGTCAAGGATGGTGCTGTGTGTGACGTGAAGAACTGGAGAAGAATGAAATCAGGGATGGTGCTGTGTGTGACAGAAAGAACTGGAGAAGAATGAAGTCAAGGAGGGTGCTGTGTGTGACACGAAGAACTGGAGAAGAATGAAGTTAATGAGGGTGCTGTGTTTGACAGGAAGAACTGGAGAAGAATGAAGTCAAGGAGGGTGCTGTGTGTGACAGGAAGAACTGGAGAAGAATTAAGTCAAGGAGGGTGCTGTGTGTGACACGAAGAACTAGGGAACAATGTAGTCAAGGAGGGTGCTGTGTGTGACAGGAAGAACTGGAGTAGAATGAAGTTAAGGAGGGTGCTGTGTGTGACAGGAAGAACTGGAGAAGAATGAAGTCAAGGAGGGTGCTGTGTGACACGAAGACCTGGAGAAGAATAATGTCAAGGAGGGTGCTGTGTGTGACACGAAGAACTGAAGAAGAATGAAGTCAAGGACGGTGCTGTGTGTGACAGGAAGAACTGGAGAAGAATGAAGTCAAGGAGGGTGCTGTGTGTGACAAGAATAACTGGAGAATAATGAAGTCAAGGAAGGTGCTGTTTGTGACAGGAAGAACTGGAGAAGAATGAAGTCAAGGAGGGTGCTGTCTGTGACACGAAGAAGTGGAGAAGAATGAAGTCAGGGATGGTGCTGTGTGTGACACGAAGAACTGGAGAAGAATGAAGCCAGGGATGGTGCTGTGTGTGACACGAAGAACTGAAGAAGAATGAAGCCAGGGATGGTGCTGTGTGTGACACGAAGAACTGAAGAAGAATGAAGCCAGGGATGGTGCAGTGTGCGACACGAAGAACTGGAGAAGAATGAAGTCAAGGAGGGTGACGCGAAGAACTGGAGAAGAATGAAGTCAAGGAGGGTGCTGTGTGTGAGACGAAAAACTGGAGAAGAATGAAGTCAGGGAGGGTGCTGTGTGTGACAGGAAGAACTGGAGAAGAATTAAATCAGGGATGGTGCTGTGTGTGACAGAAAGAACTGGAGAAGAATGAAGTCAAGGAGGGTGCTGTGTGTGACACGAAGAACAGGAGAAGAATGAAGTCAAGGAGGGTGCTGTGTGTGACAGGAATAACTGGAGAAGAATGAAGTCAAGGAGGGTGCTGTGTGTGACAGGAATAACTGGAGAAGAATGAAGTCAAGGAGGGTGCTGTGTGTGACAGGAAGAACTGGAAAAGTATGAAGTCAAGGAGGGTGCTGTGTGTGACAGGAATAACTGGAGAAGAATGAAGACAAGGAGGGTGCTGTTTGTGACAGGAAGAACTGGAGAAGAATGAAGTCAAGGAGGGTGCTGTGTGTGACAGTAAGAACTGGAAAAGTATGAAGTCAAGGAGGGTGCTGTGTGTGACAGGAATAACTGGAGAAGAATGAAGTCAAGGAGGGTGCTGTGTGTGACACGAAGAACTGGGGAAGAATGAAGTCAAGGAGGGTGCTGTGTGTGACAGGAAGAACTGGAGAAGAATTAAATCAGGGATGGTGCTGTGTGTGACAGAAAGAACTGGAGAAAAATGAAGTCAAGGAGGGTGCTGTGTGTGACACGAAGAACAGGAGAAGAATGAAGTCAAGGAGGGTGCTGTGTGTGACACGAAGAACAGGAGAAGAATGAAGTCAAGGAGGGTGCTGTGTGTGACAGGAATAACTGGAGAAGAATGAAGTCAAGGAGGGTGCTGTGTGTGACAGGAATAACTGGAGAAGAATGAAGTCAAGGAGGGTGCTGTGTGTGACAGGAAGAACTGGAAAAGTATGAAGTCAAGGAGGGTGCTGTGTGTGACAGGAATAACTGGAGAAGAATGAAGTCAAGGAGGGTACTGTTTGTGACAGGAAGAACTGGAGAAGAATGAAGTCATGGAGGGTGCTGTGTGTGACAGGAATAACTGGAGAAGAATGAAGTCAAGGAGTGTGCTGTGTGTGACACGAAGAACTGGGGAAGAATGAAGTCAAGGAGGGTGCTGTGTGTGACAGGAAGAACTGAGAAGAATAAAGTCAAGGAGGGTGCTGTATATGAGACGAACAACTGAGAAGAATGAAGTCAAGGAGGGTGACGCGAAGAACTGGAGAAGAATGAAGTCAGGGAGGGTGCTGTGTGTGACGCGAAGAACTGGAGAAGAATGAAGTCAAGGAGGGTGCTGTGTGTGACAGAAAGAACTGGAGAAGAATGAAGTCAAGGAGGGTGCTGTGTGTGACGGGAAGAACTGGAGAAGAATGAAGTCAAGGAGGGTGCTGTGTGTGACACGAAGAACTGGAGAAGAATGAAGTCAAGGAGGGTGCTGTGTGTGACACGAAGAACTGGAGAAGAATTAAGTCAGGGATGGTGCTGTATATGACACCAAGAACTGGAGAAGAATGAAATCAGGGATGGTGCTGTGTGTGACAGAAAGAACTGGAGAAGAATGAAGTCAAGGAGGGTGCTGTGTGTGACACGAAGACCTGGAGCAGAATGAAGTCAAGGAGGGTGCTGTGTGTGACAGGAAGAAGTGGAGAAGAATGAAGTCAGGGATGGTGCAGTGTGCGACACGAAGAACTGGAGAAGAATGAAGTCAAGGAGGGTGCTGTGTGTGACAGGAAGAACTGGAGAAGAATGAAATCAGGGATGGTGCTGTGTGTGACAGAAAGAACTGGAGAAGAATGAAGTCAAGGAGGGTGCTGTGTGTGACACGAAGAACAGGAGAAGAATGAAGTCAAGGAGGGTGCTGTGTGTGACACGAAGAACTGGAGAAGAATGAAGTTAAGGAGGGTGCTGTGTGTGACACGAAGAACTGGAGAAGAATGAAGCCAGGGATGGTGCTGTGTGTGACACGAAGAACTGGAGAAGAATGAAGTCAAGGAGGGTGCTGTGTGTGACAGGAAGAACTGGAGAAGAATTAAATCAGGGATGGTGCTGTGTGTGACAGAAAGAACTGGAGAAGAATGAAGTCAAGGAGGGTGCTGTGTGTGACACGAAGAACTGGAGAAGAATGAAGTCAAGGAGGGTGCTGTGTGTGAAAGGAAGAACTGGAGAAGAATAAAGTCAAGGAGGGTGCTGTGTGTGACAGGAATAACTGGAGAAGAATGAAGTCAAGGATGGTGCTGTGTGTGAGACGAAGAACTGGAGAAGAATGAAGTCAAGGAGGGTGCTGTGTGTGACAGGAATAACTGGAGAAGAATGAAGTCAAGGAGGGTGCTGTGTGTGACACGAAGAACTGGAGAAGAATGAAGTCAAGGAGGGTGCTGTGTGTGACACGAAGAACTGGAGAAGAATGAAGCCAGGGATGGTGCTGTGTGTGACACGAAGAACTGGAGAAGAATGAAGTCAAGGAGGGTGCTGTGTGTGACAGGAAGAACTGGAGAAGAATTAAATCAGGGATGGTGCTGTGTGTGACAGAAAGAACTGGAGAAGAATGAAGTCAAGGAGGGTGCTGTGTGTGACAGGAAGAACTGGAGAAGTATTAAATCAGGGATGGTGCTGTGTGTGACCGAAAGAACTGGAGAAGAATGAAGTCAAGGAGGGTGCTGTGAGTGACATTAAGAACTGTAGAAGAATGAAGTCAAGGAGGGTGCTGTGCGTGAGACGAAGAACTGGAGAAGAATGAAGTCAAGGAGGGTGCTGTGTGTGACGCGAAGAACTGGAGAAGAATGAAGTCAAGGAGGGTGCTGTGTGTGACGCGAAGAACTGGAGAAGAATGAAGTCAGGGATGGTGCTGTATATGACACCAAGAACTGGAGAAGAATTAAATCAGGGATGGTGCTGTGTGTGACAGAAAGAACTGGAGAAGAACGAAGTCAAGGAGGGTGCTGTGTGTGACACGAAGAACAGGAGAAGAATAAAGTCAAGGAGGGTGCTGTGTGTGACACGAAGAACTGGAGAAGAATGAAGTCAAGGAGGGTGCTGTATGTGACAGGAATAACTGGAGAAGAATCTAGTCAAGGAGGGTGCTGTGTGACACGAAGAACTGGAGAAGAATGAAGTCAAGGAGGGTGTTGTGTGTGACACGAAGAACTGAAGAAGAATGAAGTCAAGGAGTGTGCTGTGTGTGTCAGGAAGAACTGGAAAAGTATGAAGTCAAGGAGGGTGCTGTGTGTGACAGGAATAACTGGAGAAGAATGAAGTCAAGGAGGGTGCTGTTTGTGACAGGAACTGGAGAAGAATGAAGTCAAGGAGGGTGCTGTGTGTGCAACGAAGAACTGGAGAAGAATGAAGTCAGGGATGGTGCTGTACATGACACCAAGAACTGGAGAAGAATGAAATCAGGGATGGTGCTGTGTGTGACAGAAAGAACTGGAGAAGAATGAAGTCAAGGAGGGTGCTGTGTGTGACACGAAGACCTGGAGCAGAATGAAGTCAAGGAGGGTGCTGTGTGTGACACGAAGAACTGGGGAACAATGTAGTCAAGGAGGGTGCTGTGTGTGACAGGAAGAACTGGAGAAGAATGAAGTCAAGGAGGGTGCTGTGTGTGACAGGAATAACTGGAGAAGAATCTAGTCAAGGAGGGTGCTGTGTGACACGAAGAACTGGAGAAGAATGAAGTCAAGGAGGGTGCTGTGTGTGACACAAAGAAATGAAGAAGAATGAAGTCAAGGAGTGTGCTGTGTGTGTCAGGAAGAACTGGAAAAGTATGAAGTCAAGGAGGGTGCTGTGTGTGACAGGAATAACTGGAGAAGAATGAAGTCAAGGAGGGTGCTGTTTGTGACAGGAACTGGAGAAGAATGAAGTCAAGGAGGGTGCTGTGTGTGACACGAAGAACTGGAGAAGAATGAAGTCAGGGATGGTGCTGTATATGACACCAAGAACTGGAGAAGAATTAAATCAGGGATGGTGCTGTGTGTGACAGAAAGAACTGGAGAAGAACGAAGTCAAGGAGGGTGCTGTGTGTGACACGAAGAACAGGAGAAGAATAAAGTCAAGGAGGGTGCTGTGTGTGACACGAAGAACTGGAGAAGAATGAAGTCAAGGAGGGTGCTGTATGTGACAGGAATAACTGGAGAAGAATCTAGTCAAGGAGGGTGCTGTGTGACACGAAGAACTGGAGAAGAATGAAGTCAAGGAGGGTGTTGTGTGTGACATGAAGAACTGAAGAAGAATGAAGTCAAGGAGTGTGCTGTGTGTGTCAGGAAGAACTGGAAAAGTATGAAGTCAAGGAGGGTGCTGTGTGTGACAGGAATAACTGGAGAAGAATGAAGTCAAGGAGGGTGCTGTTTGTGACAGGAACTGGAGAAGAATGAAGTCAAGGAGGGTGCTGTGTGTGCAACGAAGAACTGGAGAAGAATGAAGTCAGGGATGGTGCTGTATATGACACCAAGAACTGGAGAAGAATGAAATCAGGGATGGTGCTGTGTGTGACAGAAAGAACTGGAGAAGAATGAAGTCAAGGAGGGTGCTGTGTGTGACACGAAGACCTGGAGCAGAATGAAGTCAAGGAGGGTGCTGTGTGTGACAGGAAGAACTGGAGAAGAATGAAGTCAGGGATGGTGCAGTGTGCGACACGAAGAACTGGAGAAGAATGAAGTCAAGGAGGGTGCTGTGTGTGACAGGAAGAACTGGAGAAGAATGAAATCAGGGATGGTGCTGTGTGTGACAGAAAGAACTGGAGAAGAATGAAGTCAAGGAGGGTGCTGTGTGTGACACGAAGAACAGGAGAAGAATGAAGTCAAGGAGGGTGCTGTGTGTGACAGGAAGAACTGGAGAAGAATGAAGTCAAGGATGGTGCTGTGTGTGACGCGAAGAACTGGAGAAGAATTAAGTCAAGGAGGGTGCTGTGTGTGACGCGAAGAACTGGAGAAGAATGAAGTCAAGGAGGGTGCTGTTTGTGACAGGAAGAACTGGAGAAGAATGAAGTCAAGGAGGGTGCTGTGTGTGACACGAATAACTGGAGAAGAATGAAGTCAAAGAGGGTGCTGTGTGTGACAGGAAGAACTGGAGAAGAATTAAATCAGGGATGGTGCTGTGTGTGACAGAAAGAACTGGAGAAGAATGAAGTCAAGGAGGGTGCTGTGTGTGACAGAAAGAACTGGAGAAGAATGAAGTCAAGGAGGGTGCTGTGTGTGACACGAAGAACAGGAGAAGAATGAAGTCAAGGAGGGTGCTGGGTGTGACAGGAAGAACTGGAGAAGAATGAAGTCAAGGAGGGTGCTGTGTGTGACAGGAATAACTGGAGAAGAATGAAGTCAAGGATGGTGCTGTGTGTGAGACGAAGAACTGGAGAAGAATGAAGTCAAGGAGGGGGCTGTGTGTGACAGGAATAACTGGAGAAGAATGAAGTCAAGGAGGGTGCTGTGTGTGACACGAAGAACTGGAGAAGAATGAAGTTAAGGAGGGTGCTGTGTGTGACACGAAGAACTGGAGAAGAATGAAGCCAGGGATGGTGCTGTGTGTGACACGAAGAACTGGAGAAGAATGAAGTCAAGGAGGGTGCTGTGTGTGACAGGAAGAACTGGAGAAGAATTAAATCAGGGATGGTGCTGTGTGTGACAGAAAGAACTGTAGAAGAATGAAGTCAAGGAGGGTGCTGTGTGTGAGACGAAGAACTGGAGAAGAATGAAGTCAAGGAGGGTGCTGTGTGTGACGCGAAGAACTGGAGAAGAATGAAGTCAAGGAGGGTGCTGTGTGTGACGCGAAGAACTGGAGAAGAATGAAGTCAAGGATGGTGCTGTGTGTGACGTGAAGAACTGGAGAAGAATGAAATCAGGGATGGTGCTGTGTGTGACAGAAAGAACTGGAGAAGAATGAAGTCAAGGAGGGTGCTGTGTGTGACACGAAGAACTGGAGAAGAATGAAGTTAATGAGGGTGCTGTGTTTGACAGGAAGAACTGGAGAAGAATGAAGTCAAGGAGGGTGCTGTGTGTGACAGGAAGAACTGGAGAAGAATTAAGTCAAGGAGGGTGCTGTGTGTGACACGAAGAACTAGGGAACAATGTAGTCAAGGAGGGTGCTGTGTGTGACAGGAAGAACTGGAGTAGAATGAAGTTAAGGAGGGTGCTGTGTGTGACAGGAAGAACTGGAGAAGAATGAAGTCAAGGAGGGTGCTGTGTGACACGAAGACCTGGAGAAGAATAATGTCAAGGAGGGTGCTGTGTGTGACACGAAGAACTGAAGAAGAATGAAGTCAAGGACGGTGCTGTGTGTGACAGGAAGAACTGGAGAAGAATGAAGTCAAGGAGGGTGCTGTGTGTGACAAGAATAACTGGAGAATAATGAAGTCAAGGAAGGTGCTGTTTGTGACAGGAAGAACTGGAGAAGAATGAAGTCAAGGAGGGTGCTGTCTGTGACACGAAGAAGTGGAGAAGAATGAAGTCAGGGATGGTGCTGTGTGTGACACGAAGAACTGGAGAAGAATGAAGCCAGGGATGGTGCTGTGTGTGACACGAAGAACTGAAGAAGAATGAAGCCAGGGATGGTGCTGTGTGTGACACGAAGAACTGAAGAAGAATGAAGCCAGGGATGGTGCAGTGTGCGACACGAAGAACTGGAGAAGAATGAAGTCAAGGAGGGTGACGCGAAGAACTGGAGAAGAATGAAGTCAAGGAGGGTGCTGTGTGTGAGACGAAAAACTGGAGAAGAATGAAGTCAGGGAGGGTGCTGTGTGTGACAGGAAGAACTGGAGAAGAATTAAATCAGGGATGGTGCTGTGTGTGACAGAAAGAACTGGAGAAGAATGAAGTCAAGGAGGGTGCTGTGTGTGACACGAAGAACAGGAGAAGAATGAAGTCAAGGAGGGTGCTGTGTGTGACAGGAATAACTGGAGAAGAATGAAGTCAAGGAGGGTGCTGTGTGTGACAGGAATAACTGGAGAAGAATGAAGTCAAGGAGGGTGCTGTGTGTGACAGGAAGAACTGGAAAAGTATGAAGTCAAGGAGGGTGCTGTGTGTGACAGGAATAACTGGAGAAGAATGAAGACAAGGAGGGTGCTGTTTGTGACAGGAAGAACTGGAGAAGAATGAAGTCAAGGAGCGTGCTGTGTGTGACAGTAAGAACTGGAAAAGTATGAAGTCAAGGAGGGTGCTGTGTGTGACAGGAATAACTGGAGAAGAATGAAGTCAAGGAGGGTGCTGTGTGTGACACGAAGAACTGGGGAAGAATGAAGTCAAGGAGGGTGCTGTGTGTGACAGGAAGAACTGGAGAAGAATTAAATCAGGGATGGTGCTGTGTGTGACAGAAAGAACTGGAGAAAAATGAAGTCAAGGAGGGTGCTGTGTGTGACACGAAGAACAGGAGAAGAATGAAGTCAAGGAGGGTGCTGTGTGTGACACGAAGAACAGGAGAAGAATGAAGTCAAGGAGGGTGCTGTGTGTGACAGGAATAACTGGAGAAGAATGAAGTCAAGGAGGGTGCTGTGTGTGACAGGAATAACTGGAGAAGAATGAAGTCAAGGAGGGTGCTGTGTGTGACAGGAAGAACTGGAAAAGTATGAAGTCAAGGAGGGTGCTGTGTGTGACAGGAATAACTGGAGAAGAATGAAGTCAAGGAGGGTACTGTTTGTGACAGGAAGAACTGGAGAAGAATGAAGTCATGGAGGGTGCTGTGTGTGACAGGAATAACTGGAGAAGAATGAAGTCAAGGAGTGTGCTGTGTGTGACACGAAGAACTGGGGAAGAATGAAGTCAAGGAGGGTGCTGTGTGTGACAGGAAGAACTGAGAAGAATAAAGTCAAGGAGGGTGCTGTATATGAGACGAACAACTGAGAAGAATGAAGTCAAGGAGGGTGACGCGAAGAACTGGAGAAGAATGAAGTCAGGGAGGGTGCTGTGTGTGACGCGAAGAACTGGAGAAGAATGAAGTCAAGGAGGGTGCTGTGTGTGACAGAAAGAACTGGAGAAGAATGAAGTCAAGGAGGGTGCTGTGTGTGACGGGAAGAACTGGAGAAGAATGAAGTCAAGGAGGGTGCTGTGTGTGACACGAAGAACTGGAGAAGAATGAAGTCAAGGAGGGTGCTGTGTGTGACACGAAGAACTGGAGAAGAATGAAGTCAGGGATGGTGCTGTATATGACACCAAGAACTGGAGAAGAATGAAATCAGGGATGGTGCTGTGTGTGACAGAAAGAACTGGAGAAGAATGAAGTCAAGGAGGGTGCTGTGTGTGACACGAAGACCTGGAGCAGAATGAAGTCAAGGAGGGTGCTGTGTGTGACAGGAAGAAGTGGAGAAGAATGAAGTCAGGGATGGTGCAGTGTGCGACACGAAGAACTGGAGAAGAATGAAGTCAAGGAGGGTGCTGTGTGTGACAGGAAGAACTGGAGAAGAATGAAATCAGGGATGGTGCTGTGTGTGACAGAAAGAACTGGAGAAGAATGAAGTCAAGGAGGGTGCTGTGTGTGACACGAAGAACAGGAGAAGAATGAAGTCAAGGAGGGTGCTGTGTGTGACACGAAGAACTGGAGAAGAATGAAGTTAAGGAGGGTGCTGTGTGTGACACGAAGAACTGGAGAAGAATGAAGCCAGGGATGGTGCTGTGTGTGACACGAAGAACTGGAGAAGAATGAAGTCAAGGAGGGTGCTGTGTGTGACAGGAAGAACTGGAGAAGAATTAAATCAGGGATGGTGCTGTGTGTGACAGAAAGAACTGGAGAAGAATGAAGTCAAGGAGGGTGCTGTGTGTGACACGAAGAACAGGAGAAGAATGAAGTCAAGGAGGGTGCTGTGTGTGAAAGGAAGAACTGGAGAAGAATGAAGTCAAGGAGGGTGCTGTGTGTGACAGGAATAACTGGAGAAGAATGAAGTCAAGGATGGTGCTGTGTGTGAGACGAAGAACTGGAGAAGAATGAAGTCAAGGAGGGTGCTGTGTGTGACAGGAATAACTGGAGAAGAATGAAGTCAAGGAGGGTGCTGTGTGTGACACGAAGAACTGGAGAAGAATGAAGTTAAGGAGGGTGCTGTGTGTGACACGAAGAACTGGAGAAGAATGAAGCCAGGGATGGTGCTGTGTGTGACACGAAGAACTGGAGAAGAATGAAGTCAAGGAGGGTGCTGTGTGTGACAGGAAGAACTGGAGAAGAATTAAATCAGGGATGGTGCTGTGTGTGACAGAAAGAACTGGAGAAGAATGAAGTCAAGGAGGGTGCTGTGTGTGACAGGAAGAACTGGAGAAGTATTAAATCAGGGATGGTGCTGTGTGTGACCGAAAGAACTGGAGAAGAATGAAGTCAAGGAGGGTGCTGTGAGTGACATTAAGAACTGTAGAAGAATGAAGTCAAGGAGGGTGCTGTGCGTGAGACGAAGAACTGGAGAAGAATGAAGTCAAGGAGGGTGCTGTGTGTGACGCGAAGAACTGGAGAAGAATGAAGTCAAGGAGGGTGCTGTGTGTGACGCGAAGAACTGGAGAAGAATGAAGTCAGGGATGGTGCTGTATATGACACCAAGAACTGGAGAAGAATTAAATCAGGGATGGTGCTGTGTGTGACAGAAAGAACTGGAGAAGAACGAAGTCAAGGAGGGTGCTGTGTGTGACACGAAGAACAGGAGAAGAATAAAGTCAAGGAGGGTGCTGTGTGTGACACGAAGAACTGGAGAAGAATGAAGTCAAGGAGGGTGCTGTATGTGACAGGAATAACTGGAGAAGAATCTAGTCAAGGAGGGTGCTGTGTGACACGAAGAACTGGAGAAGAATGAAGTCAAGGAGGGTGTTGTGTGTGACACGAAGAACTGAAGAAGAATGAAGTCAAGGAGTGTGCTGTGTGTGTCAGGAAGAACTGGAAAAGTATGAAGTCAAGGAGGGTGCTGTGTGTGACAGGAATAACTGGAGAAGAATGAAGTCAAGGAGGGTGCTGTTTGTGACAGGAACTGGAGAAGAATGAAGTCAAGGAGGGTGCTGTGTGTGCAACGAAGAACTGGAGAAGAATAAAGTCAGGGATGGTGCTGTACATGACACCAAGAACTGGAGAAGAATGAAATCAGGGATGGTGCTGTGTGTGACAGAAAGAACTGGAGAAGAATGAAGTCAAGGAGGGTGCTGTGTGTGACACGAAGACCTGGAGCAGAATGAAGTCAAGGAGGGTGCTGTGTGTGACAGGAAGAACTGGAGAAGAATGAAGTCAGGGATGGTGCAGTGTGCGACACGAAGAACTGGAGAAGAATGAAGTCAAGGAGGGTGCTGTGTGTGACAGGAAGAACTGGAGAAGAATGAAATCAGGGATGGTGCTGTGTGTGACAGAAAGAACTGGAGAAGAATGAAGTCAAGGAGGGTGCTGTGTGTGACACGAAGAACAGGAGAAGAATGAAGTCAAGGAGGGTGCTGTGTGTGACAGGAAGAACTGGAGAAGAATGAAGTCAAGGATGGTGCTGTGTGTGACGCGAAGAACTGGAGAAGAATGAAGTCAAGGAGGGTGCTGTGTGTGACGCGAAGAACTGGAGAAGAATGAAGTCAAGGAGGGTGCTGTTTGTGACAGGAAGAACTGGAGAAGAATGAAGTCGAGGAGGGTGCTGTGTGTGACACGAATAACTGGAGAAGAATGAAGTCAAAGAGGGTGCTGTGTGTGACAGGAAGAACTGGAGAAGAATTAAATCAGGGATGGTGCTGTGTGTGACAGAAAGAACTGGAGAAGAATGAAGTCAAGGAGGGTGCTGTGTGTGACAGAAAGAACTGGAGAAGAATGAAGTCAAGGAGGGTGCTGTGTGTGACAGGAAGAACTGGAGAAGAATGAAGTCAAGGAGGGTGCTGTGTGTGACAGGAATAACTGGAGAAGAATGAAGTCAAGGATGGTGCTGTGTGTGAGACGAAGAACTGGAGAAGAATGAAGTCAAGGAGGGGGCTGTGTGTGACAGGAATAACTGGAGAAGAATGAAGTCAAGGAGGGTGCTGTGTGTGACACGAAGAACTGGAGAAGAATGAAGTTAAGGAGGGTGCTGTGTGTGACACGAAGAACTGGAGAAGAATGAAGCCAGGGATGGTGCTGTGTGTGACACGAAGAACTGGAGAAGAATGAAGTCAAGGAGGGTGCTGTGTGTGACAGGAAGAACTGGAGAAGAATTAAATCAGGGATGGTGCTGTGTGTGACAGAAAGAACTGTAGAAGAATGAAGTCAAGGAGGGTGCTGTGTGTGAGACGAAGAACTGGAGAAGAATGAAGTCAAGGAGGGTGCTGTGTGTGACGCGAAGAACTGGAGAAGAATGAAGTCAAGGAGGGTGCTGTGTGTGACGCGAAGAACTGGAGAAGAATGAAGTCAAGGAGGGTGTTGTGTGTGACGCGAAGAACTGGAGAAGAATGAAGTCAAGGAGGGTGCTGTGTGACGCGAAGAACTGGAGAAGAATGAAGTCAAGGATGGTCCTGTGTCTGACGTGAAGAACTGGAGAAGAATGAAATCAGGGATGGTGCTGTGTGTGACAGGAATAACTGGAGAAGAATGAAGTCAAGGAGGGTGCTGTGTGTGACACGAAGACCTGGAGCAGAATGAAGTCAAGGAGGGTGCTGTGTGTGACAGGAAGAAGTGGAGAAGAATGAAGTCAGGGATGGTGCAGTGTGCGACACGAAGAACTGGAGAAGAATGAAGTCAAGGAGGGTGCTGTGTGTGACAGGAAGAACTGGAGAAGAATGAAATCAGGGATGGTGCTGTGTGTGACAGAAAGAACTGGAGAAGAATGAAGTCAAGGAGGGTGCTGTGTGTGACACGAAGAACAGGAGAAGAATGAAGTCAAGGAGGGTGCTGTGTGTGACAGGAAGAATTGGAGAAGAATGAAGTCAAGGATGGTGCTGTGTGTGACGCGAAGAACTGGAGAAGAATGAAGTCAAGGAGGGTGCTGTGTGTGACGCGAAGAACTGGAGAAGAATAAAGTCAAGGAGGGTGCTGTTTGTGACAGGAAGAACTGGAGAAGAATGAAGTCAAGGAGGGTGCTGTGTGTGACACGAATAACTGGAGAAGAATGAAGTCAAAGAGGGTGCTGTGTGTGACAGGAAGAACTGGAGAAGAATTAAATCAGGGATGGTGCTGTGTGTGACAGAAAGAACTGGAGAAGAATGAAGTCAAGGAGGGTGCTGTGTGTGACACGAAGAACAGGAGAAGAATGAAGTCAAGGAGGGTGCTGTGTGTGAAAGGAAGAACTGGAGAAGAATGAAGTCAAGGAGGGTGCTGTGTGTGACAGGAATAACTGGAGAAGAATGAAGTCAAGGATGGTGCTGTGTGTGAGACGAAGAACTGGAGAAGAATGAAGTCAAGGAGGGTGCTGTGTGTGACAGGAATAACTGGAGAAGAATGAAGTCAAGGAGGGTGCTGTGTGTGACACGAAGAACTGGAGAAGAATGAAGTTAAGGAGGGTGCTGTGTGTGACACGAAGAACTGGAGAAGAATGAAGCCAGGGATGGTGCTGTGTGTGACACGAAGAACTGGAGAAGAATGAAGTCAAGGAGGGTGCTGTGTGTGACAGGAAGAACTGGAGAAGAATTAAATCAGGGATGGTGCTGTGTGTGACAGAAAGAACTGGAGAAGAATGAAGTCAAGGAGGGTGCTGTGTGTGACAGGAAGAACTGGAGAAGAATTAAATCAGGGATGGTGCTGTGTGTGACCGAAAGAACTGGAGAAGAATGAAGTCAAGGAGGGTGCTGTGAGTGACAGGAAGAACTGTAGAAGAATGAAGTCAAGGAGGGTGCTGTGTGTGAGACGAAGAACTGGAGAAGAATGAAGTCAAGGAGGGTGCTGTGTGTGACGCGAAGAACTGGAGAAGAATGAAGTCAAGGAGGGTGCTGTGTGTGACGCGAAGAACTGGAGAAGAATGAAGTCAAGGAGGGTGTTGTGTGTGACGCGAAGAACTGGAGAAGAATGAAGTCAAGGACGGTGCTGTGTGACGCGAAGAACTGGAGAAGAATGAAGTCAAGGATGGTGCTGTGTGTGACGTGAAGAACTGGAGAAGAATGAAATCAGGGATGGTGCTGTGTGTGACAGAAAGAACTGGAGAAGAATGAAGTCAAGGAGGGTGCTGTGTGTGACACGAAGAACTGGAGAAGAATGAAGTCAAGGAGGGTGCTGTGTTTGACAGGAAGAACTGGAGAAGAATGAAGTCAAGGAGGGTGCTGTGTGTGACAGGAAGAACTGGAGAAGAATTAAGTCAAGGAGGGTGCTGTGTGTGACACGAAGAACTGGGGAACAATGTAGTCAAGGAGGGTGCTGTGTGTGACAGGAAGAACTGGAGAAGAATGAAGTCAAGGAGGGTGCTGTGTGTGACAGGAATAACTGGAGAAGAATCTAGTCAAGGAGGGTGCTGTGTGACACGAAGAACTGGAGAAGAATGAAGTCAAGGAGGGTGCTGTGTGTGACACAAAGAAATGAAGAAGAATGAAGTCAAGGAGTGTGCTGTGTGTGTCAGGAAGAACTGGAAAAGTATGAAGTCAAGGAGGGTGCTGTGTGTGACAGGAATAACTGGAGAAGAATGAAATCAAGGAGGGTGCTGTTTGTGACAGGAACTGGAGAAGAATGAAGTCAAGGAGGGTGCTGTGTGTGACACGAAGAACTGGAGAAGAATGAAGTCAGGGATGGTGCTGTATATGACACCAAGAACTGGAGAAGAATTAAATCAGGGATGGTGCTGTGTGTGACAGAAAGAACTGGAGAAGAACGAAGTCAAGGAGGGTGCTGTGTGTGACACGAAGAACAGGAGAAGAATAAAGTCAAGGAGGGTGCTGTGTGTGACACGAAGAACTGGAGAAGAATGAAGTCAAGGAGGGTGCTGTATGTGACAGGAATAACTGGAGAAGAATCTAGTCAAGGAGGGTGCTGTGTGACACGAAGAACTGGAGAAGAATGAAGTCAAGGAGGGTGTTGTGTGTGACATGAAGAACTGAAGAAGAATGAAGTCAAGGAGTGTGCTGTGTGTGTCAGGAAGAACTGGAAAAGTATGAAGTCAAGGAGGGTGCTGTGTGTGACAGGAATAACTGGAGAAGAATGAAGTCAAGGAGGGTGCTGTTTGTGACAGGAACTGGAGAAGAATGAAGTCAAGGAGGGTGCTGTGTGTGCAACGAAGAACTGGAGAAGAAGGAAGTCAGGGATGGTGCTGTATATGACACCAAGAACTGGAGAAGAATGAAATCAGGGATGGTGCTGTGTGTGACAGAAAGAACTGGAGAAGAATGAAGTCAAGGAGGGTGCTGTGTGTGACACGAAGACCTGGAGCAGAATGAAGTCAAGGAGGGTGCTGTGTGTGACAGGAAGAACTGGAGAAGAATGAAGTCAGGGATGGTGCAGTGTGCGACACGAAGAACTGGAGAAGAATGAAGTCAAGGAGGGTGCTGTGTGTGACAGGAAGAACTGGAGAAGAATGAAATCAGGGATGGTGCTGTGTGTGACAGAAAGAACTGGAGAAGAATGAAGTCAAGGAGAGTGCTGTGTGTGACACGAAGAACAGGAGAAGAATGAAGTCAAGGAGGGTGCTGTGTGTGACAGGAAGAACTGGAGAAGAATGAAGTCAAGGATGGTGCTGTGTGTGACGCGAAGAACTGGAGAAGAATGAAGTCAAGGAGGGTGCTGTGTGTGACGCGAAGAACTGGAGAAGAATGAAGTCAAGGAGGGTGCTGTTTGTGACAGGAAGAACTGGAGAAGAATGAAGTCAAGGAGGGTGCTGTGTGTGACACGAATAACTGGAGAAGAATGAAGTCAAAGAGGGTGCTGTGTGTGACAGGAAGAACTGGAGAAGAATTAAATCAGGGATGGTGCTGTGTGTGACAGAAAGAACTGGAGAAGAATGAAGTCAAGGAGGGTGCTGTGTGTGACAGAAAGAACTGGAGAAGAATGAAGTCAAGGAGGGTGCTGTGTGTGACACGAAGAACAGGAGAAGAATGAAGTCAAGGAGGGTGCTGGGTGTGACAGGAAGAACTGGAGAAGAATGAAGTCAAGGAGGGTGCTGTGTGTGACAGGAATAACTGGAGAAGAATGAAGTCAAGGATGGTGCTGTGTGTGAGACGAAGAACTGGAGAAGAATGAAGTCAAGGAGGGGGCTGTGTGTGACAGGAATAACTGGAGAAGAATGAAGTCAAGGAGGGTGCTGTGTGTGACACGAAGAACTGGAGAAGAATGAAGTTAAGGAGGGTGCTGTGTGTGACACGAAGAACTGGAGAAGAATGAAGCCAGGGATGGTGCTGTGTGTGACACGAAGAACTGGAGAAGAATGAAGTCAAGGAGGGTGCTGTGTGTGACAGGAAGAACTGGAGAAGAATTAAATCAGGGATGGTGCTGTGTGTGACAGAAAGAACTGTAGAAGAATGAAGTCAAGGAGGGTGCTGTGTGTGAGACGAAGAACTGGAGAAGAATGAAGTCAAGGAGGGTGCTGTGTGTGACGCGAAGAACTGGAGAAGAATGAAGTCAAGGAGGGTGCTGTGTGTGACGCGAAGAACTGGAGAAGAATGAAGTCAAGGATGGTGCTGTGTGTGACGTGAAGAACTGGAGAAGAATGAAATCAGGGATGGTGCTGTGTGTGACAGAAAGAACTGGAGAAGAATGAAGTCAAGGAGGGTGCTGTGTGTGACACGAAGAACTGGAGAAGAATGAAGTTAATGAGGGTGCTGTGTTTGACAGGAAGAACTGGAGAAGAATGAAGTCAAGGAGGGTGCTGTGTGTGACAGGAAGAACTGGAGAAGAATTAAGTCAAGGAGGGTGCTGTGTGTGACACGAAGAACTAGGGAACAATGTAGTCAAGGAGGGTGCTGTGTGTGACAGGAAGAACTGGAGTAGAATGAAGTTAAGGAGGGTGCTGTGTGTGACAGGAATAACTGGAGAAGAATGAAGTCAAGGAGGGTGCTGTGTGACACGAAGACCTGGAGAAGAATAATGTCAAGGAGGGTGCTGTGTGTGACACGAAGAACTGAAGAAGAATGAAGTCAAGGACGGTGCTGTGTGTGACAGGAAGAACTGGAGAAGAATGAAGTCAAGGAGGGTGCTGTGTGTGACAAGAATAACTGGAGAATAATGAAGTCAAGGAAGGTGCTGTTTGTGACAGGAAGAACTGGAGAAGAATGAAGTCAAGGAGGGTGCTGTCTGTGACACGAAGAAGTGGAGAAGAATGAAGTCAGGGATGGTGCTGTGTGTGACACGAAGAACTGGAGAAGAATGAAGCCAGGGATGGTGCTGTGTGTGACACGAAGAACTGAAGAAGAATGAAGCCAGGGATGGTGCTGTGTGTGACACGAAGAACTGAAGAAGAATGAAGCCAGGGATGGTGCAGTGTGCGACACGAAGAACTGGAGAAGAATGAAGTCAAGGAGGGTGACGCGAAGAACTGGAGAAGAATGAAGTCAAGGAGGGTGCTGTGTGTGAGACGAAAAACTGGAGAAGAATGAAGTCAGGGAGGGTGCTGTGTGTGACAGGAAGAACTGGAGAAGAATTAAATCAGGGATGGTGCTGTGTGTGACAGAAAGAACTGGAGAAGAATGAAGTCAAGGAGGGTGCTGTGTGTGACACGAAGAACAGGAGAAGAATGAAGTCAAGGAGGGTGCTGTGTGTGACAGGAATAACGAGAAGAATGAAGTCAAGGAGGGTGCTGTGTGTGACAGGAATAACTGGAGAAGAATGAAGTCAAGGAGGGTGCTGTGTGTGACAGGAAGAACTGGAAAAGTATGAAGTCAAGGAGGGTGCTGTGTGTGACAGGAATAACTGGAGAAGAATGAAGACAAGGAGGGTGCTGTTTGTGACAGGAAGAACTGGAGAAGAATGAAGTCAAGGAGGGTGCTGTGTGTGACAGTAAGAACTGGAAAAGTATGAAGTCAAGGAGGGTGCTGTGTGTGACAGGAATAACTGGAGAAGAATGAAGTCAAGGAGGGTGCTGTGTGTGACACGAAGAACTGGGGAAGAATGAAGTCAAGGAGGGTGCTGTGTGTGACAGGAAGAACTGGAGAAGAATTAAATCAGGGATGGTGCTGTGTGTGACAGAAAGAACTGGAGAAAAATGAAGTCAAGGAGGGTGCTGTGTGTGACACGAAGAACAGGAGAAGAATGAAGTCAAGGAGGGTGCTGTGTGTGACACGAAGAACAGGAGAAGAATGAAGTCAAGGAGGGTGCTGTGTGTGACAGGAATAACTGGAGAAGAATGAAGTCAAGGAGGGTGCTGTGTGTGACAGGAATAACTGGAGAAGAATGAAGTCAAGGAGGGTGCTGTGTGTGACAGGAAGAACTGGAAAAGTATGAAGTCAAGGAGGGTGCTGTGTGTGACAGGAATAACTGGAGAAGAATGAAGTCAAGGAGGGTACTGTTTGTGACAGGAAGAACTGGAGAAGAATGAAGTCATGGAGGGTGCTGTGTGTGACAGGAATAACTGGAGAAGAATGAAGTCAAGGAGTGTGCTGTGTGTGACACGAAGAACTGGGGAAGAATGAAGTCAAGGAGGGTGCTGTGTGTGACAGGAAGAACTGAGAAGAATAAAGTCAAGGAGGGTGCTGTATATGAGACGAACAACTGAGAAGAATGAAGTCAAGGAGGGTGACACGAAGAACTGGAGAAGAATGAAGTCAGGGAGGGTGCTGTGTGTGACGCGAAGAACTGGAGAAGAATGAAGTCAAGGAGGGTGCTGTGTGTGACAGAAAGAACTGGAGAAGAATGAAGTCAAGGAGGGTGCTGTGTGTGACGGGAAGAACTGGAGAAGAATGAAGTCAAGGAGGGTGCTGTGTGTGACACGAAGAACTGGAGAAGAATGAAGTCAAGGAGGGTGCTGTGTGTCACACGAAGAACTGGAGAAGAATGAAGTCAGGGATGGTGCTGTATATGACACCAAGAACTGGAGAAGAATGAAATCAGGGATGGTGCTGTGTGTGACAGAAAGAACTGGAGAAGAATGAAGTCAAGGAGGGTGCTGTGTGTGACACGAAGACCTGGAGCAGAATGAAGTCAAGGAGGGTGCTGTGTGTGACAGGAAGAAGTGGAGAAGAATGAAGTCAGGGATGGTGCAGTGTGCGACACGAAGAACTGGAGAAGAATGAAGTCAAGGAGGGTGCTGTGTGTGACAGGAAGAACTGGAGAAGAATGAAATCAGGGATGGTGCTGTGTGTGACAGAAAGAACTGGAGAAGAATGAAGTCAAGGAGGGTGCTGTGTGTGACAGGAAGAACTGGAGAAGAATTAAATCAGGGATGGTGCTGTGTGTGACCGAAAGAACTGGAGAAGAATGAAGTCAAGGAGGGTGCTGTATATGACACCAAGAACTGGAGAAGAATGAAATCAGGGATGGTGCTGTGTGTGACAGAAAGAACTGGAGAAGAATGAAGTCAAGGAGGGTGCTGTGTGTGACACGAAGACCTGGAGCAGAATGAAGTCAAGGAGGGTGCTGTGTGTGACAGGAAGAAGTGGAGAAGAATGAAGTCAGGGATGGTGCAGTGTGCGACACGAAGAACTGGAGAAGAATGAAGTCAAGGAGGGTGCTGTGTGTGACAGGAAGAACTGGAGAAGAATTAAATCAGGGATGGTGCTGTGTGTGACAGAAAGAACTGGAGAAGAATGAAGTCAAGGAGGGTGCTGTGTGTGACAGGAAGAACTGGAGAAGAATTAAATCAGGGATGGTGCTGTGTGTGACCGAAAGAACTGGAGAAGAATGAAGTCAAGGAGGGTGCTGTGAGTGACATTAAGAACTGTAGAAGAATGAAGTCAAGGAGGGTGCTGTGCGTGAGACGAAGAACTGGAGAAGAATGAAGTCAAGGAGGGTGCTGTGTGTGACGCGAAGAACTGGAGAAGAATGAAGTCAAGGAGGGTGCTGTGTGTGACGCGAAGAACTGGAGAAGAATGAAGTCAAGGAGGGTGTTGTGTGTGACGCGAAGAACTGGAGAAGAATGAAGTCAAGGACGGTGCTGTGTGACGCGAAGAACTGGAGAAGAATGAAGTCAAGGATGGTGCTGTGTGTGACGTGAAGAACTGGAGAAGAATGAAATCAGGGATGGTGCTGTGTGTGACAGAAAGAACTGGAGAAGAATGAAGTCAAGGAGGGTGCTGTGTGTGACACGAAGAACTGGAGAAGAATGAAGTCAAGGAGGGTGCTGTGTTTGACAGGAAGAACTGGAGAAGAATGAAGTCAAGGAGGGTGCTGTGTGTGACAGGAAGAACTGGAGAAGAATCTAGTCAAGGAGGGTGCTGTGTGACACGAAGAACTGGAGAAGAATCTAGTCAAGGAGGGTGCTGTGTGACACGAAGAACTGGAGAAGAATGAAGTCAAGGAGGGTGTTGTGTGTGACACGAAGAACTGAAGAAGAATGAAGCCAGGGATGGTGGTGTGTGTGACACGAAGAACTGGAGAAGAATGAAGTCAAGGAGGGTGCTGTGTGTGACAGGAAGAACTGGAGAAGAATGAAGTCAAGGAGGGTGCTGTGTGTGACACGAAGAACTGGAGAAGAATGAAGTCAAGGAGGGTGCTGTATGTGACAGGAATAACTGGAGAAGAATCTAGTCAAGGAGGGTGCTGTGTGACACGAAGAACTGGAGAAGAATGAAGTCAAGGAGGGTGTTGTGTGTGACACGAAGAACTGAAGAAGAATGAAGTCAAGGAGTGTGCTGTGTGTGTCAGGAAGAACTGGAAAAGTATGAAGTCAAGGAGGGTGCTGTGTGTGACAGGAATAACTGGAGAAGAATGAAGTCAAGGAGGGTGCTGTTTGTGACAGGAACTGGAGAAGAATGAAGTCAAGGAGGGTGCTGTGTGTGCAACGAAGAACTGGAGAAGAATGAAGTCAGGGATGGTGCTGTATATGACACCAAGAACTGGAGAAGAATTAAATCAGGGATGGTGCTGTGTGTGACAGGAATAACTGGAGAAGAATGAAGTCAAGGAGGGTGCTGTGTGTGACAGGAAGAACTGGAAAAGTATGAAGTCAAGGAGGGTGCTGTGTGTGACAGGAATAACTGGAGAAGAATGAAGACAAGGAGGGTGCTGTTTGTGACAGGAAGAACTGGAGAAGAATGAAGTCAAGGAGGGTGCTGTGTGTGACAGTAAGAACTGGAAAAGTATGAAGTCAAGGAGGGTGCTGTGTGTGACAGGAATAACTGGAGAAGAATGAAGTCAAGGAGGGTGCTGTGTGTGACACGAAGAACTGGGGAAGAATGAAGTCAAGGAGGGTGCTGTGTGTGACAGGAAGAACTGGAGAAGAATTAAATCAGGGATGGTGCTGTGTGTGACAGAAAGAACTGGAGAAAAATTAAGTCAAGGAGGGTGCTGTGTGTGACACGAAGAACAGGAGAAGAATGAAGTCAAGGAGGGTGCTGTGTGTGACACGAAGGACAGGAGAAGAATGAAGTCAAGGAGGGTGCTGTGTGTGACAGGAATAACTGGAGAAGAATGAAGTCAAGGAGGGTGCTGTGTGTGACAGGAATAACTGGAGAAGAATGAAGTCAAGGAGGGTGCTGTTTGTGACAGGAACTGGAGAAGAATGAAGTCAAGGAGGGTGCTGTGTGTGCAACGAAGAACTGGAGAAGAATGAAGTCAGGGATGGTGCTGTATATGACACCAAGAACTGGAGAAGAATTAAATCAGGGATGGTGCTGTGTGTGACAGGAATAACTGGAGAAGAATGAAGTCAAGGAGGGTGCTGTGTGTGACAGGAAGAACTGGAAAAGTATGAAGTCAAGGAGGGTGCTGTGTGTGACAGGAATAACTGGAGAAGAATGAAGACAAGGAGGGTGCTGTTTGTGACAGGAAGAACTGGAGAAGAATGAAGTCAAGGAGGGTGCTGTGTGTGACAGTAAGAACTGGAAAAGTATGAAGTCAAGGAGGGTGCTGTGTGTGACAGGAATAACTGGAGAAGAATGAAGTCAAGGAGGGTGCTGTGTGTGACACGAAGAACTGGGGAAGAATGAAGTCAAGGAGGGTGCTGTGTGTGACAGGAAGAACTGGAGAAGAATTAAATCAGGGATGGTGCTGTGTGTGACAGAAAGAACTGGAGAAAAATGAAGTCAAGGAGGGTGCTGTGTGTGACACGAAGAACAGGAGAAGAATGAAGTCAAGGAGGGTGCTGTGTGTGACACGAAGAACAGGAGAAGAATGAAGTCAAGGAGGGTGCTGTGTGTGACAGGAATAACTGGAGAAGAATGAAGTCAAGGAGGGTGCTGTGTGTGACAGGAATAACTGGAGAAGAATGAAGTCAAGGAGGGTGCTGTGTGTGACAGGAAGAACTGGAAAAGTATGAAGTCAAGGAGGGTGCTGTGTGTGACAGGAATAACTGGAGAAGAATGAAGTCAAGGAGGGTACTGTTTGTGACAGGAAGAACTGGAGAAGAATGAAGTCATGGAGGGTGCTGTGTGTGACAGGAATAACTGGAGAAGAATGAAGTCAAGGAGTGTGCTGTGTGTGACACGAAGAACTGGGGAAGAATGAAGTCAAGGAGGGTGCTGTGTGTGACAGGAAGAACTGAGAAGAATAAAGTCAAGGAGGGTGCTGTATATGAGACGAACAACTGAGAAGAATGAAGTCAAGGAGGGTGACACGAAGAACTGGAGAAGAATGAAGTCAGGGAGGGTGCTGTGTGTGACGCGAAGAACTGGAGAAGAATGAAGTCAAGGAGGGTGCTGTGTGTGACAGAAAGAACTGGAGAAGAATGAAGTCAAGGAGGGTGCTGTGTGTGACGGGAAGAACTGGAGAAGAATGAAGTCAAGGAGGGTGCTGTGTGTGACACGAAGAACTGGAGAAGAATGAAGTCAAGGAGGGTGCTGTGTGTCACACGAAGAACTGGAGAAGAATGAAGTCAGGGATGGTGCTGTATATGACACCAAGAACTGGAGAAGAATGAAATCAGGGATGGTGCTGTGTGTGACAGAAAGAACTGGAGAAGAATGAAGTCAAGGAGGGTGCTGTGTGTGACACGAAGACCTGGAGCAGAATGAAGTCAAGGAGGGTGCTGTGTGTGACAGGAAGAAGTGGAGAAGAATGAAGTCAGGGATGGTGCAGTGTGCGACACGAAGAACTGGAGAAGAATGAAGTCAAGGAGGGTGCTGTGTGTGACAGGAAGAACTGGAGAAGAATGAAATCAGGGATGGTGCTGTGTGTGACAGAAAGAACTGGAGAAGAATGAAGTCAAGGAGGGTGCTGTGTGTGACAGGAAGAACTGGAGAAGAATTAAATCAGGGATGGTGCTGTGTGTGACCGAAAGAACTGGAGAAGAATGAAGTCAAGGAGGGTGCTGTATATGACACCAAGAACTGGAGAAGAATGAAATCAGGGATGGTGCTGTGTGTGACAGAAAGAACTGGAGAAGAATGAAGTCAAGGAGGGTGCTGTGTGTGACACGAAGACCTGGAGCAGAATGAAGTCAAGGAGGGTGCTGTGTGTGACAGGAAGAAGTGGAGAAGAATGAAGTCAGGGATGGTGCAGTGTGCGACACGAAGAACTGGAGAAGAATGAAGTCAAGGAGGGTGCTGTGTGTGACAGGAAGAACTGGAGAAGAATTAAATCAGGGATGGTGCTGTGTGTGACAGAAAGAACTGGAGAAGAATGAAGTCAAGGAGGGTGCTGTGTGTGACAGGAAGAACTGGAGAAGAATTAAATCAGGGATGGTGCTGTGTGTGACCGAAAGAACTGGAGAAGAATGAAGTCAAGGAGGGTGCTGTGAGTGACATTAAGAACTGTAGAAGAATGAAGTCAAGGAGGGTGCTGTGCGTGAGACGAAGAACTGGAGAAGAATGAAGTCAAGGAGGGTGCTGTGTGTGACGCGAAGAACTGGAGAAGAATGAAGTCAAGGAGGGTGCTGTGTGTGACGCGAAGAACTGGAGAAGAATGAAGTCAAGGAGGGTGTTGTGTGTGACGCGAAGAACTGGAGAAGAATGAAGTCAAGGACGGTGCTGTGTGACGCGAAGAACTGGAGAAGAATGAAGTCAAGGATGGTGCTGTGTGTGACGTGAAGAACTGGAGAAGAATGAAATCAGGGATGGTGCTGTGTGTGACAGAAAGAACTGGAGAAGAATGAAGTCAAGGAGGGTGCTGTGTGTGACACGAAGAACTGGAGAAGAATGAAGTCAAGGAGGGTGCTGTGTTTGACAGGAAGAACTGGAGAAGAATGAAGTCAAGGAGGGTGCTGTGTGTGACAGGAAGAACTGGAGAAGAATTAAGTCAAGGAGGGTGCTGTGTGTGACACGAAGAACTGGGGAGCAATGTAGTCAAGGAGGGTGCTGTGTGTGACAGGAATAACTGGAGAAGAATCTAGTCAAGGAGGGTGCTGTGTGACACGAAGAACTGGAGAAGAATCTAGTCAAGGAGGGTGCTGTGTGACACGAAGAACTGGAGAAGAATGAAGTCAAGGAGGGTGTTGTGTGTGACACGAAGAACTGAAGAAGAATGAAGCCAGGGATGGTGGTGTGTGTGACACGAAGAACTGGAGAAGAATGAAGTCAAGGAGGGTGCTGTGTGTGACAGGAAGAACTGGAGAAGAATGAAGTCAAGGAGGGTGCTGTGTGTGACACGAAGAACTGGAGAAGAATGAAGTCAAGGAGGGTGCTGTATGTGACAGGAATAACTGGAGAAGAATCTAGTCAAGGAGGGTGCTGTGTGACACGAAGAACTGGAGAAGAATGAAGTCAAGGAGGGTGTTGTGTGTGACACGAAGAACTGAAGAAGAATGAAGTCAAGGAGTGTGCTGTGTGTGTCAGGAAGAACTGGAAAAGTATGAAGTCAAGGAGGGTGCTGTGTGTGACAGGAATAACTGGAGAAGAATGAAGTCAAGGAGGGTGCTGTTTGTGACAGGAACTGGAGAAGAATGAAGTCAAGGAGGGTGCTGTGTGTGCAACGAAGAACTGGAGAAGAATGAAGTCAGGGATGGTGCTGTATATGACACCAAGAACTGGAGAAGAATTAAATCAGGGATGGTGCTGTGTGTGACAGAAAGAACTGGAGAAGAACGAAGTCAAGGAGGGTGCTGTGTGTGACACGAAGAACAGGAGAAGAATAAAGTCAAGGAGGGTGCTGTGTGTGACACGAAGAACTGGAGAAGAATGAAGTCAAGGAGGGTGCTGTATGTGACAGGAATAACTGGAGAAGAATCTAGTCAAGGAGGGTGCTGTGTGACACGAAGAACTGGAGAAGAATGAAGTCAAGGAGGGTGTTGTGTGTGACACGAAGAACTGAAGAAGAATGAAGTCAAGGAGTGTGCTGTGTGTGTCAGGAAGAACTGGAAAAGTATGAAGTCAAGGAGGGTGCTGTGTGTGACAGGAATAACTGGAGAAGAATGAAGTCAAGGAGGGTGCTGTTTGTGACAGGAACTGGAGAAGAATGAAGTCAAGGAGGGTGCTGTGTGTGCAACGAAGAACTGGAGAAGAATGAAGTCAGGGATGGTGCTGTACATGACACCAAGAACTGGAGAAGAATGAAATCAGGGATGGTGCTGTGTGTGACAGAAAGAACTGGAGAAGAATGAAGTCAAGGAGGGTGCTGTGTGTGACACGAAGACCTGGAGCAGAATGAAGTCAACGAGGGTGCTGTGTGTGACAGGAAGAACTGGAGAAGAATGAAGTCAGGGATGGTGCAGTGTGCGACACGAAGAACTGGAGAAGAATGAAGTCAAGGAGGGTGCTGTGTGTGACAGGAAGAACTGGAGAAGAATGAAATCAGGGATGGTGCTGTGTGTGACAGAAAGAACTGGAGAAGAATGAAGTCAAGGAGGGTGCTGTGTGTGACACGAAGAACAGGAGAAGAATGAAGTCAAGGAGGGTGCTGTGTGTGACAGGAAGAACTGGAGAAGAATGAAGTCAAGGATGGTGCTGTGTGTGACGCGAAGAACTGGAGAAGAATGAAGTCAAGGAGGGTGCTGTGTGTGACGCGAAGAACTGGAGAAGAATGAAGTCAAGGAGGGTGCTGTTTGTGACAGGAAGAACTGGAGAAGAATGAAGTCGAGGAGGGTGCTGTGTGTGACACGAATAACTGGAGAAGAATGAAGTCAAAGAGGGTGCTGTGTGTGACAGGAAGAACTGGAGAAGAATTAAATCAGGGATGGTGCTGTGTGTGACAGAAAGAACTGGAGAAGAATGAAGTCAAGGAGGGTGCTGTGTGTGACAGAAAGAACTGGAGAAGAATGAAGTCAAGGAGGGTGCTGTGTGTGACACGAAGAACAGGAGAAGAATGAAGTCAAGGAGGGTGCTGTGTGTGACAGGAAGAACTGGACAAGAATGAAGTCAAGGAGGGTGCTGTGTGTGACAGGAATAACTGGAGAAGAATGAAGTCAAGGATGGTGCTGTGTGTGAGACGAAGAACTGGAGAAGAATGAAGTCAAGGAGGGGGCTGTGTGTGACAGGAATAACTGGAGAAGAATGAAGTCAAGGAGGGTGCTGTGTGTGACACGAAGAACTGGAGAAGAATGAAGTTAAGGAGGGTGCTGTGTGTGACACGAAGAACTGGAGAAGAATGAAGCTAGGGATGGTGCTGTGTGTGACACGAAGAACTGGAGAAGAATGAAGTCAAGGAGGGTGCTGTGTGTGACAGGAAGAACTGGAGAAGAATTAAATCAGGGATGATGCTGTGTGTGACAGAAAGAACTGTAGAAGAATGAAGTCAAGGAGGGTGCTGTGTGTGAGACGAAGAACTGGAGAAGAATGAAGTCAAGGAGGGTGCTGTGTGTGACGCGAAGAACTGGAGAAGAATGAAGTCAAGGAGGGTGCTGTGTGTGACGCGAAGAACTGGAGAAGAATGAAGTCAAGGAGGGTGTTGTGTGTGACGCGAAGAACTGGAGAAGAATGAAGTCAAGGAGGGTGCTGTGTGACGCGAAGAACTGGAGAAGAATGAAGTCAAGGATGGTGCTGTGTGTGACGTGAAGAACTGGAGAAGAATGAAATCAGGGATGGTGCTGTGTGTGACAGGAATAACTGGAGAAGAATGAAGTCAAGGAGGGTGCTGTGTGTGACACGAAGACCTGGAGCAGAATGAAGTCAAGGAGGGTGCTGTGTGTGACAGGAAGAAGTGGAGAAGAATGAAGTCAGGGATGGTGCAGTGTGCGACACGAAGAACTGGAGAAGAATGAAGTCAAGGAGGGTGCTGTGTGTGACAGGAAGAACTGGAGAAGAATGAAATCAGGGATGGTGCTGTGTGTGACAGAAAGAACTGGAGAAGAATGAAGTCAAGGAGGGTGCTGTGTGTGACACGAAGAACAGGAGAAGAATGAAGTCAAGGAGGGTGCTGTGTGTGACAGGAAGAATTGGAGAAGAATGAAGTCAAGGATGGTGCTGTGTGTGACGCGAAGAACTGGAGAAGAATGAAGTCAAGGAGGGTGCTGTGTGTGACGCGAAGAACTGGAGAAGAATAAAGTCAAGGAGGGTGCTGTTTGTGACAGGAAGAACTGGAGAAGAATGAAGTCAAGGAGGGTGCTGTGTGTGACACGAATAACTGGAGAAGAATGAAGTCAAAGAGGGTGCTGTGTGTGACAGGAAGAACTGGAGAAGAATTAAATCAGGGATGGTGCTGTGTGTGACAGAAAGAACTGGAGAAGAATGAAGTCAAGGAGGGTGCTGTGTGTGACACGAAGAACAGGAGAAGAATGAAGTCAAGGAGGGTGCTGTGTGTGAAAGGAAGAACTGGAGAAGAATGAAGTCAAGGAGGGTGCTGTGTGTGACAGGAATAACTGGAGAAGAATGAAGTCAAGGATGGTGCTGTGTGTGAGACGAAGAACTGGAGAAGAATGAAGTCAAGGAGGGTGCTGTGTGTGACAGGAATAACTGGAGAAGAATGAAGTCAAGGAGGGTGCTGTGTGTGACACGAAGAACTGGAGAAGAATGAAGTTAAGGAGGGTGCTGTGTGTGACACGAAGAACTGGAGAAGAATGAAGCCAGGGATGGTGCTGTGTGTGACACGAAGAACTGGAGAAGAATGAAGTCAAGGAGGGTGCTGTGTGTGACAGGAAGAACTGGAGAAGAATTAAATCAGGGATGGTGCTGTGTGTGACAGAAAGAACTGGAGAAGAATGAAGTCAAGGAGGGTGCTGTGTGTGACAGGAAGAACTGGAGAAGAATTAAATCAGGGATGGTGCTGTGTGTGACCGAAAGAACTGGAGAAGAATGAAGTCAAGGAGGGTGCTGTGAGTGACAGGAAGAACTGTAGAAGAATGAAGTCAAGGAGGGTGCTGTGTGTGAGACGAAGAACTGGAGAAGAATGAAGTCAAGGAGGGTGCTGTGTGTGACGCGAAGAACTGGAGAAGAATGAAGTCAAGGAGGGTGCTGTGTGTGACGCGAAGAACTGGAGAAGAATGAAGTCAAGGAGGGTGTTGTGTGTGACGCGAAGAACTGGAGAAGAATGAAGTCAAGGATGGTGCTGTGTGTGACGTGAAGAACTGGAGAAGAATGAAATCAGGGATGGTGCTGTGTGTGACAGAAAGAACTGGAGAAGAATGAAGTCAAGGAGGGTGCTGTGTGTGACACGAAGAACTGGAGAAGAATGAAGTCAAGGAGGGTGCTGTGTTTGACAGGAAGAACTGGAGAAGAATGAAGTCAAGGAGGGTGCTGTGTGTGACAGGAAGAACTGGAGAAGAATTAAGTCAAGGAGGGTGCTGTGTGTGACACGAAGAACTGGGGAACAATGTAGTCAAGGAGGGTGCTGTGTGTGACAGTAGGAACTGGAGAAGAATGAAGTCAAGGAGGGTGCTGTGTGTGACAGGAATAACTGGAGAAGAATGAAGTCAAGGAGGGTGCTGTGTGACACGAAGAACTGGAGAAGAATGAAGTCAAGGAGGGTGCTGTGTGTGACACAAAGAAATGAAGAAGAATGAAGTCAAGGAGTGTGCTGTGTGTGTCAGGAAGAACTGGAAAAGTATGAAGTCAAGGAGGGTGCTGTGTATGACAGGAATAACTGGAGAAGAATGAAGTCAAGGAGGGTGCTGTTTGTGACAGGAACTGGAGAAGAATGAAGTCAAGGAGGGTGCTGTGTGTGACACG
This sequence comes from Calotriton arnoldi, assembly GCA_963921515.1. Classification (NCBI taxonomy): domain Eukaryota; kingdom Metazoa; phylum Chordata; class Amphibia; order Caudata; family Salamandridae; genus Calotriton; species Calotriton arnoldi. The sequence goes on along the minus strand of CAWUFW010005258.1, from coordinate 1,240,755 downwards.
AAGAACTGGAGAAGAATGAAGTCAGGGATGGTGCTGTATATGACACCAAGAACTGGAGAAGAATTAAATCAGGGATGGTGCTGTGTGTGACAGAAAGAACTGGAGAAGAACGAAGTCAAGGAGGGTGCTGTGTGTGACACGAAGAACAGGAGAAGAATAAAGTCAAGGAGGGTGCTGTGTGTGACACGAAGAACTGGAGAAGAATGAAGTCAAGGAGGGTGCTGTATGTGACAGGAATAACTGGAGAAGAATCTAGTCAAGGAGGGTGCTGTGTGACACGAAGAACTGGAGAAGAATGAAGTCAAGGAGGGTGTTGTGTGTGACATGAAGAACTGAAGAAGAATGAAGTCAAGGAGTGTGCTGTGTGTGTCAGGAAGAACTGGAAAAGTATGAAGTCAAGGGGGTGCTGTGTGTGACAGGAATAACTGGAGAAGAATGAAGTCAAGGAGGGTGCTGTTTGTGACAGGAACTGGAGAAGAATGAAGTCAAGGAGGGTGCTGTGTGTGCAACGAAGAACTGGAGAAGAAGGAAGTCAGGGATGGTGCTGTATATGACACCAAGAACTGGAGAAGAATGAAATCAGGGATGGTGCTGTGTGTGACAGAAAGAACTGGAGAAGAATGAAGTCAAGGAGGGTGCTGTGTGTGACACGAAGACCTGGAGCAGAATGAAGTCAAGGAGGGTGCTGTGTGTGACAGGAAGAACTGGAGAAGAATGAAGTCAGGGATGGTGCAGTGTGCGACACGAAGAACTGGAGAAGAATGAAGTCAAGGAGGGTGCTGTGTGTGACAGGAAGAACTGGAGAAGAATGAAATCAGGGATGGTGCTGTGTGTGACAGAAAGAACTGGAGAAGAATGAAGTCAAGGAGGGTGCTGTGTGTGACACGAAGAACAGGAGAAGAATGAAGTCAAGGAGGGTGCTGTGTGTGACAGGAAGAACTGGAGAAGAATGAAGTCAAGGATGGTGCTGTGTGTGACGCGAAGAACTGGAGAAGAATGAAGTCAAGGAGGGTGCTGTGTGTGACGCGAAGAACTGGAGAAGAATGAAGTCAAGGAGGGTGCTGTTTGTGACAGGAAGAACTGGAGAAGAATGAAGTCAAGGAGGGTGCTGTGTGTGACACGAATAACTGGAGAAGAATGAAGTCAAAGAGGGTGCTGTGTGTGACAGGAAGAACTGGAGAAGAATTAAATCAGGGATGGTGCTGTGTGTGACAGAAAGAACTGGAGAAGAATGAAGTCAAGGAGGGTGCTGTGTGTGACAGAAAGAACTGGAGAAGAATGAAGTCAAGGAGGGTGCTGTGTGTGACACGAAGAACAGGAGAAGAATGAAGTCAAGGAGGGTGCTGGGTGTGACAGGAAGAACTGGAGAAGAATGAAGTCAAGGAGGGTGCTGTGTGTGACAGGAATAACTGGAGAAGAATGAAGTCAAGGATGGTGCTGTGTGTGAGACGAAGAACTGGAGAAGAATGAAGTCAAGGAGGGGGCTGTGTGTGACAGGAATAACTGGAGAAGAATGAAGTCAAGGAGGGTGCTGTGTGTGACACGAAGAACTGGAGAAGAATGAAGTGAAGGAGGGTGCTGTGTGTGACACGAAGAACTGGAGAAGAATGAAGCCAGGGATGGTGCTGTGTGTGACACGAAGAACTGGAGAAGAATGAAGTCAAGGAGGGTGCTGTGTGTGACAGGAAGAACTGGAGAAGAATTAAATCAGGGATGGTGCTGTGTGTGACAGAAAGAACTGTAGAAGAATGAAGTCAAGGAGGGTGCTGTGTGTGAGACGAAGAACTGGAGAAGAATGAAGTCAAGGAGGGTGCTGTGTGTGACGCGAAGAACTGGAGAAGAATGAAGTCAAGGAGGGTGCTGTGTGTGACGCGAAGAACTGGAGAAGAATGAAGTCAAGGAGGGTGTTGTGTGTGACGCGAAGAACTGGAGAAGAATGAAGTCAAGGAGGGTGCTGTGTGACGCGAAGAACTGGAGAAGAATGAAGTCAAGGATGGTGCTGTGTGTGACGTGAAGAACTGGAGAAGAATGAAATCAGGGATGGTGCTGTGTGTGACAGAAAGAACTGGAGAAGAATGAAGTCAAGGAGGGTGCTGTGTGTGACACGAAGAACTGGAGAAGAATGAAGTTAAGGAGGGTGCTGTGTTTGACAGGAAGAACTGGAGAAGAATGAAGTCAAGGAGGGTGCTGTGTGTGACAGGAAGAACGGGAGAAGAATTAAGTCAAGGAGGGTGCTGTGTGTGACGCGAAGAACTGGAGAAGAATGAAGTCAAGGAGGGTGTTGTGTGTGACGCGAAGAACTGGAGAAGAATGAAGTCAAGGAGGGTGCTGTGTGACGCGAAGAACTGGAGAAGAATGAAGTCAAGGATGGTGTTGTGTGTGACGTGAAGAACTGGAGAAGAATGAAATCAGGGATGGTGCTGTGTGTGACAGAAAGAACTGGAGAAGAATGAAGTCAAGGAGGGTGCTGTGTGTGACACGAAGAACTGGAGAAGAATGAAGTTAAGGAGGGTGCTGTGTTTGACAGGAAGAACTGGAGAAGAATGAAGTCAAGGAGGGTGCTGTGTGTGACAGGAAGAACGGGAGAAGAATTAAGTCAAGGAGGGTGCTGTGTGTGACACGAAGAACTAGGGAACAATGTAGTCAAGGAGGGTGCTGTGTGTGACAGGAAGAACTGGAGTAGAATGAAGTTAAGGAGGGTGCTGTGTGTGACAGGAATAACTGGAGAAGAATGAAGTCAAGGAGGGTGCTGTGTGACACTAAGACCTGGAGAAGAATAATGTCAAGGAGGGTGCTGTGTGTGACACGAAGAACTGAAGAAGAATGAAGTCAAGGACGGTGCTGTGTGTGACAGGAAGAACTGGAGAAGAATCAAGTCAAGGAGGGTGCTGTGTGTGACAAGAATAACTGGAGAAGAATGAAGTCAAGGAAGGTGCTGTTTGTGACAGGAAGAACTGGAGAAGAATGAAGTCAAGGAGGGTGCTGTCTGCTGACACGAAGAAGTGGAGAAGAATGAAG
>CAWUFW010005257.1:1190000-1370626 GCA_963921515.1 Calotriton arnoldi | reverse complement strand
TGTGTGTTCAGTGCATGTTGCTTTAGTCAGGGAACTGACTCAGGCTGTGTTAGTCTGTGATGGAGGCATGGATGTGACCTCCACTGTGAGTCCCAGTAATCTGGGCAAGTACAGACAACAGCCTTTAATCAATGGACGAGAGGCTTTGGCATTTAGGGACACAGGGGCAAGTGTCACAATGGTGACACAAGACCTTGTGCTACCTGGGCAAGTTATACTTGGTGAGATGTACCAAGTGACCAATGCTAGCAATGTCAGAACAGACCATACTCTGGCAGTTGTTAACTTCTCCTGGGGAGGGGTAACTGGCCTTAAGAAGGTTGTGGTAAGTGCAAACCTACCAGTCGAATGCTTGCTTGGCAATGACTTAGAAACTTCTGCTTGGGCAGAAGTGGAGCTCAGGACCCATGCAGAAATGCTGGGGATCCCTGCAGATGTGTTTGCTGTGACCAGGTCACAAGCTAAACTGTCTAAAACTGAACAGGCCTTGGATTCTGGAAGAATGGACCAAGTGCCTTCCAAGAGGAGGAGTAGTAGGGTTAAGGCAGTGCCTTCCCCCTTGGCTCAGGAGGAAGATCAGTCCCTTGAGGGGGATGATCTCAGCCCTGAAGAAGGAACTGTCCCAGAGGAACTTGAACCTGACCAGGTTGAGTTCTTGGGGACAGGGGGACCTTCTAGGGCAGATCTGAGCCAGGAGCAGCAGAGCTGCCCCTCCCTTGAACCCCTCAGACAGCAAGCTGCTGCTGAGGCTGCTGGGAAAGCTAGTGGTCCCCATACAGTGTATTGGGATGATGGACTCCTGTACTCAGAGAGTAGAGACCCCAAGCCTGGTGCTACCAGGAGGTTGGTAATACCTTTGAAGTTCAGGGGCTTCCTATTGACCCTAGCCCATGATATTCCCTTAGCAGGACACCTGGGCCAGAACAAGACTTGGGACAGAATTGTCCCTCACTTTCACTGGCCCCACATGTCTGAAGACAGCAAGGAGTTTTGTCGCTCCTGTGTAACCTGCCAAGCCAGTGGCAAAGCAGGTGGCACTACAAAGGCCCCCTGATACCACTACCTGTGGTGGGGATGCCCTTTGAGAGGGTAGGGATTGACATTGTTGGTCCCATGGATCCCCAAACAGCATCTGGGCACAGATTTATACTGGTGGTAGTGGATCATGCCACCAGGTACCCAGAAGCTATTCCCCTTAGGACCACTACAGCACCTGTGGTGGCAAGGGCCCTCCTGGGAATTTTCTCAAGAGTGGGCTTTCCTAAGGAGGTGGTATCAGACAGGGGTGCAAACTTCATGTCTGGGTACTTAAAGGCAATGTGGAAGGAGTGTGGAGTTACTTATAAGTTCACCACACCCTATCACCCACAATGCAATGGTTTAGTTGAGAGATTCAACAAAACCTTGAAGGGCATGATTAAAGGGCTCCCAGAAAAGCTTAGGCGTAGATGGGACATACTCTTGCCCTGCCTTTTATTCGCATATAGGGAGGTGCCTCAGAAGGGGGTTGGTTACAGCCCTGTTGAACTTCTGTTTGGCCACCCTGTGAGGGGTCCACTGTGCTTGGTGAAGGAAGGATGGGAGTTACCTCTCAAGCCCCCAAAGCAAGATATAGTGGACTATGTACTTGGTCTCCGCTCCAGGATAGCTGAGTACATGAAAAAGGCAACCAAAAACCTTGAGGCTAGCCAGGAACTTCAAAAGGCCTGGCATGACCAAAGGCTGTTCTGACTGTTTACCAGCCAGGACAGAAGGTGTGGGTGTTGGAGCCAGTGGCCCCAGCAGCTCTCCAAGACAAATGGAGTGGACCCCACACTATTGTTGAGCAGAAGGGTGAGGTCACTTACTTAGTAGACCTGGGAACACCCAGGAGTCCCCACAGGGTTCTCCATGTCAACAGACTTAAGCCATATGTGGACAGGGCAGACATGGGCTTGCTCATGGCTACTGATGAAGGGCAGGAGGAAGAGAGTGACCCACTCCCTGACCTGCTCTCACAGAACCCTGACGATGGGTCAGTTGATGGTGTAGCCTTGGCAGGCAGCCTCACTACCCAGCAACAAACTGATTGCAGGCAAGTCCTCAATCAGTTTAGACATATGTTTTCTCTGACACCCAGTCAGACCACCTGGTGCACTCATGAAGTGGACACTGGGGACAGTCTGCCTATTAAAAACAAGATTTATAGGCAACCTGACCATGTCAGGGACTGTATCAGGACTGAAGTCCAGAAGATGTTGGAATTGGGAGTGATTGAGCCCTCAGATAGCCCTTGGGCTAGTCCAGTAGTCCTAGTACCTAAACCTCACACCAGTGGTGGGAAAAGAGAGATGAGGTTTTGTGTAGACTACAGGGGCCTCAATGCAGTCACTAGGACTGATGCCCATCCAATACCCAGGGCAGATGAGCTCATAGATACTTTGGCCTCTGCCAAATATCTCAGCACATTTGACCTAACAGCTGGCTACTGGCAGATCAGACTAGCTGATGCTGCAAAGCCCAAAACAGCATTTTCGACCCCTAGTGGGCATTACCAATTTGTGGTGATGCCCTTTGGTCTGAAAAATGCACCTGCCACTTTCCAGAGGTTGGTGAACACAGTTCTCACAGGACTGGAGGCCTATAGTGCAGCTTATCTAGATGATATTGCTGTCTTTAGCTCCACCTGGGAGGATCACCTGGTCCACCTCAGGAATGTTTTACAGGCCCTGCAAAAGGCAGGCCTGACTATCAAGGCCACTAAGTGCCAGATAGGGCAGAGTCAGGTTGTGTACCTGGGCCACCTTGTGGGTGGAGGCCAGGTTCAACCTTTGCAGAGCAAGATCCAGACCATCATGGACTGGACTGCTCCCACTACCCAGACTCAGGTGAGAGCCTTCTTAGGCCTGACTGGGTACTATAGGAGATTTGTCAAGGGGTATGGATCAATAGTGACACCCTTGAATGACTTAACTTCTAAGAAAATGCCCAAAAAGGTTCAGTGGACAGTTAGCTGTCAAAAGGCATTTGATGACCTCAAGCAGGCCATGTGCACTGCTCCAATTCTGCAGAGTCCTGATTACTCCAAGAAGTTCATTGTTCAAACAGATGCATCTGAATTGGGGGTAGGGGCTGTACTGTCACAATTGAATGAAGAAGGTCAGGATCAGCCAGTAGCTTTTATTAGCAGAAGGCTGACCCCTAGAGAGAAACGTTGGTCAGCCATAGAGAGGGAGGCCTTTGCTGTGGTCTGGGCTCTGAAGAAGTTGAGGCCATACTTGTTTGGTACACACTTCCTGGTTCAGACAGACCATAAGCCCCTCTTATGGCTAAAACAAATGAAGGGTGAAAACCCCAAACTGCTTAGGTGGTCCATTTCCCTACAGGGGATGGACTTTACAGTGGAACATAGGCCTGGGAGTAACCATGCGAATGCAGATGGACTCTCTAGGTATTTCCACTTAGAACATGAAGACTTAACTGGGCAAGGTTAGTTTAATGTCCCTACGTTTGGGGGGGGGTTGTGTAGGAGAGTAGGATCTGCTTCACAGGGGTACCCCCACTTTTTGCTGATACTTCACTGGTTTTCGACATTAGTCTGGCTGGGGCCCTGCTATTCAGAACCCCAGCCTAGCTGTTTCCTCTTTAAAAGGGTCTCCATGTGCCTTAGGCACATCACTGATTGGGATCTGGAGTGCCCTTGTAAGTCCCTAGTAGATGGTATACTAGGTACCAAGGGCATAGGTACCTCAGAGGCCTGCCAGGGGCTGCAGCATGTATTATGCCACCCCTGGTAGGCCATCCAAACTGACACCACAGGTCTGCTACTGCAGCCTGGGTAAGGTGGTGCATGCACCCCTTGCTGTGGTATAGGTTACCTATATCACTAAAAGCATACACACATATAAACCTATAAGTCACTCCTAAGGCAGGCCTTATCAATCCTAAAGGCAGAGTGCATGGTTCCTATGTGAGAGGGTGCCCCTGCATGAGCAGGGCCCCTCTGCAGCGGTCGGAGACCATCTCTGATGCTGTTTGTAGTGCAGCCTGACCATATACTCTTAAACGCATTATATCCTCGCGGTAAAATGCTAACTATGGAATGGCTGCACCTAAACATGTCGTGTTTGGTGTCAAACATCTTGGAATACTACCCCCCGCCAATCCTGGTGGCGGGGGTAGCATTCCACCCTTCTAGAGGGAAAGGCATGTTAACTCTGACGAGTCCGGTAACTTCTTTCCAGAGCCCTGGCATCACAAAATGGATGCTGCTGCCACAGACACGAGTCTGGCCTCCTGCTGCTGGACGAAACTCCGGCAGGGGAGGCCTGGACAATAGGTTTCCTGTCCCAGGGAGGTGTGACCACCTCCCCAGACAGGACAATGTGTATTGGGGCTGGGCGGGAGCACTTTCGGGTGCTTTGAAGTCCTGCACTGGGGGCACATTTGGTGTCCCTGTGCATACCCCAGTTCAAACCGGATCAGGGGCTTGCAGCCCCTGCTTTGGCGCGAACTGGACAAAGGGAAAGGGGTGTAGCCACCCCTCTGCCCTGACCCACCCATAGGTGGGGCCACAGAGTAGTCCATCCCCTATTTTTGGAATAAAGGTAGGAACCCAGTCCTTAGGACTTTAGAGTATACCTGGACGAAACTCTGAAACAGAATCCTGGACCTTCGACGCTCTACTCACGATTAGAGGACTGAAGAATCTCCCTTGGGGTCAAGGAGTGACTCCCCTGCTTGGCAGGCACCAAAGAAGCATCTGTCCGGTTCGCATTACTGAAGCTCCCGTCGGACGCCGAAGTCATCGCATCACCAGAGGTGGATTCTCAGACTTCCCCGAGGCTACCCTGAGTCCCCAGCAAAGCTGAGGCCCGTGGCTATCGTGGGTGACTTGAGACCGTGACCCCTGGACACCGAGCACACTTGCAAGTGCACCATCTTCTGGGTCTCCCAAGAAGTCGTGCTTTGGGCTCCGAGTAGCCCTAGCCTCCAGCACCACCTGCACCGAAGATCACTGGCCCCCACTCCACGAGTGTCCTGTAAGCCAGCTCCACGTGCGGCGTCACGAGGCTCCTTCGCGGTCGCTAGCCCGTTGGCTAGTAGCCCTTACCGAAGGCCAATCTTTTCTTTACTTGGCAGTCTGGTTGCTCCAGGCCTGCCCTCACTTACCCTTGCTGGGTGAGTTCCCCAGACCTTGCTGGTCTGCATCATCGACGATCTACATCTTACTCGAGACTTGCCGTTGCCAAGGCCTGTTGGGTCCAATCTGGTCGCCGACACCTCTGCACTCGACAGACATCGAGCAGCAGCCCGAATCCTGCTCCTGGTCGCCGACAACGCCTCCCAGACCTCGTGGCTGAAGAGTCAAGACGACCGTCAATGAACTTGAAGCACTCGACATCGGTGGGCATCTGTCCATCGCCCTCCTGGTCACTGGCTAGTGACCCAGACTCTGTCCCCTCTGCTTTCAGGTTCTTCAGAACTCCGATCCACTCTTGGATCCACCCGGACACTTTTCTCCTGGTCGCCAGCAGCACTTTGCAGCAGATCGCCATAAGAAACGACGACGAAACCCGACCCCGAAAGGCACCTATGCACCCGGCTTCCCTGGGTGAGGTAACACGAGTACTCCGGTGCTCCCGTGGGTAGAGACTCTTCAAAGTCCTAGATCTCAAAGGGTTTTGTCCTAGTCCTCTTTAAAGTGTCCCTTTCCTCTATTTTCCCGATCCCGACTTTCTCCATAGAAGTTAACGGCGTATCGCGGTTGTGTATTTACACTGCACGCGTCTCCCGTGGGTCCCCTGTGTCACTACCTTGGGTGGTTCCTTGTGGTCCAAGCACTTCTAGAGGCTCTAGGCCTAGTGTCTAGTTCAGTCGTGGTTCGCATACCACTTTATTGGTATATGGTTTGGTACGCCCCTAGGGCCCAAACGTGTATTTGTGCTATTACTGTGATTTAAGATCTTATAACCTATGTACTTCGAACTCTAGCCTCATAAAGAGACTAGAGGGGTGTGTTTAGTAATAAATACATATATTTTGAATATATACCTGGTGTGGTGCTCTTTCATTTGGTCACTCAAGAGATTATAGACTGGTAAAACAAGCTGCTTTACATTCCTTCAAGACTTAGCCTGAAGGCTGCTCTCCACAGCTACCACTAGGATAGCTTTCAACAAGGTTGTCTTTAACCTACCTACCATAAGAGTCGATTTGGACTGGTGCAAGGTGCCCACTATAATTAGTGGACAGCATATGCCAGGCCAACTTCTCACAGACCCTCCGCGGCCATAGATATATATGTGATTTTACTTTTGATTTTCTCAGGAACTACTGAACGGATTTACACCATTTAAACAAAAGGCACGACTCTGACCCAAGGGCTACCTTTTTGCCAAATTTGGTGTAATTCCGTTCAGCAGTTCGGGCTGTAGCTGCGACTAAAGGTTCCTATGGAAAATTGCATGGGGAATCAGTGTTGGAAAAACGGACCTTACCTAAGGGGAAGAATCGGGACTACCGCTCCCGGCATGCTGTTCACTGGAGGACACATGCCTGAAAGGGATAAATACGTGGTAATCCAATGCCGGTGTTCCAACTTGCCTAACCCTATGATTAAGGTGCAGGAGGCACCGAAACGCGTAAGGGACATTAATTGTTTGGGCTGTTCAAACCGCTTCCTGAAATAAAGGTTCAGATGAACATTTTCTTGTGGAGTGCACTTCTAAAGCGCGGAGGCTTTTTGGAACATGTTGTACACGGCAGCTCCAGCCGTGAGAGGTTGCACCGCTGATTTTACCGGAGGAAGGTCTGTGTGGCTGTGCACTGTCACAGCCTGTTCCAGCACGAGGAAATCTTGAATTTGGGGAAGCGGTTTCACGGACCTGAGGCCCACCGGAGGGCTACGATAACAAATATTTTAATATTGGCAGATGAATCAGTGTTGGAAAAACGGACCTCACCTAAGGGGAAGAATCGGGACTACCGCTCCCGGCATGCTGTTCACTGGAGGATACATGCCTGAAAGGGATAAATACGTGGTAATCCAATGCCGGTGTTCCAACTTGCCTAACCCTATGATTAAGGTGCAGGAGGCACCGAAACGCGTAAGGGACATTAATTGTTTGGGCTGTTCAAACCGCTTCCTGAAATAAAGGTTCAGATGAACATTTTCTTGTGGAGTGCACTTCTAAAGCGAGGAGGCTTTTTGGAACATATATATATATATTCACTGAAAAAACGATAGGTTTCAGGGGCGTTATAGTTAGTTGGACATTTCACTCGTACAAAACCATAGAAATCCCCCCGTTATAGTTAGTTCAGCTAACTATAACTCGCGCGCCCGCAATGCACTGCTGATGACGTCACATATTACATCACTCATGACATGGTCAGTGACATCACTCATGACATCCCTGATGACATCTCAAATGACATCACTGATGACATCACTGATGACATCATCCTTGTGATAGAGTGGCAGACCTCCTCTCACCCTAATATAACCTTTGATACACACACTCAAAAATACAAACTAACATTTTCAAAACAATGGACATACCAATACCAGTTACAACACACCTATTCAGTAATTCCAAGATCTACACACACATCCACTCATTCACCAACAGTCCCTATACAGTCACTCATACATGTACTCACTCATCATATGTACTCATACACCTATACATCCTGTTACACACCGCCACTCATCCATAGAGTTACTCACACACATAGTCACACATGCAAACAAAGTATCAAACATCCATTTACTTGCATATACAGTTATACACACACTACCACACTTACTTCTACAGAAACTTACACATACTTACTCTCTTAAACAATCACTTATAGAAACACCTACTTATTTGTACAGGAACTCTTCCAATCTCTCACTCTCACATATACTCACTTATATACACCAATACTCACATATACTAGTTTAAAACATATGTAGTTACTCATAAAGACTCTATTGAGACAGTCATTCACTCACTAACACACCCATACACATACTCATCCACCTATACAGTCCTGCACACATGCTGTCTTCAACACATACAAACAGTGAGTCACTCATTCATGCATCTATGCACTAAGTAATACCCCCACCGAACCATACAGACACTCAGACACTCATACTGATACTCAAAAAACCAACTAATAACCCATATAGACACTCATGTAGCTACTCACCAACCCATGCAGCCACTTATACACAAAGTGAGAGACTGATACAGATATTTTCATATTTAAACATTACTCACTAACCCATGTATTCACTAAGATACACTTAGTCAGTTATACAATCAATTTTACAAAAAAAATCATCCATTTAGACACTTATATACCCATTTATTCTTCCATCGACCTTGAGATATACATATATAAAACATATTTAATTTTCAGAAAAACACACATTCACTGGAGGATGTCATCAGTGATGTCATTTGAGATGTCATCAGTGATGTCATGAGTGATGTCACTGACCATGTCATGAGTGATGTAATATGTGACGTCATCAGCAGTGCATTGCGGGCGCGCGAGTTATAGTTAGCTGAACTAACTATAACGGGGGAATTTCTATGGTTTTGTACGAGTGAAATGTCCAACTAACTATAACGCCCCTGAAACCTATGGTTTTTTCAGTGAATTTCTAAGGTTTTTTAAATGCTAATTTCTAACTATAACGTGCCTGAAACCTATGGTTTTTTCAGTGAATTTCTAAGGTTTTTTAAATGCTAATTTCTAATTATAACGTGCCTGAAACCTATGGTTTTTTCAGTGAATATATATATATTTATTATACTATGTATACATGTGAAAATGTCTCGGTCCCCTGTTTGCCTCGGTGGCACGGAAAAAATGGGTGGAACTGACGTCAGCACGCCGACGAGGTCCTCTTATGGCTCCGATGACGCCATACGGTGTCGCGAGCGGAGCCGTGCTCGTTGACGTGGGAGAGCTAGGAAAGAATTTCCGTGGAATGCTGGTGCAGGGGATATTCACCTAAGTGTTCAGGCTAGTCCATTGGGAGCAACTGTTTATGTTGCCACTCCAGAAACCGAAACCAGTGATCCGAGGGCAGAGGCCCTGCAGATGGCACACGAGGTGGGGTGCCCAGTCGTGTTAAAATGCCCTACTACCAAAATGTAGAATTAGTGCTACAACGGTCTTCAAGAGGACCTGCGATGCTGCTTCTGCCTCCCGTACCCTGGAGGTGGCACATGGGTCACGCGGTACGGTCATACTGCGGTGGGACGCACACTCGTTGACCTCTCATGGCACTGCTCCACACTTCAGGGAGGACGCTTATCATTAGCTATGTTTTCTGATGACATGTCGCGCCGGCCCCGTCCAACAACAGAACTCCTTTAGATCCAAACAGACTCTTCCACTCTCTCACCGGAAGTGAAACCAGGCCACCCGGACACTTTCACAATACAACAACCGGGAATGCACTTTTCGGTAAAAACACCACATTCCTTCCTCCTAATTAATCAAATAAACGTCTCACTGAAGAACAGGGGCCAGCTTCGATCGGTTAACAGCCGTTACAACGACTTTTTTACTTTGCGATACCATTACAACGCATGCATTACCACGCATGCGTTGTACATCACGAAGTCATTACTACGCATTTTTTTTTAGAACGCATGGTCATTTACCACGCATGTCTTTACAATGAATTTTGTTGTAAAGGTATGTATGGTAAATGACCATGCGTTCTAAAAAACATGTAGACGATCCATGTCATTGTAAGGAAACAGAGGCTGTTCCGTTTCCTCACAACGACGTGCACCGCCCCTCAGAGATGACGTGAAGCAGGAACCACGAGGAGAGAGGAACCATGAGGTGTGAGAGGTAAGGGGGATTGGGCATGGGGTGGGGGTTTCTTTTCTAGGGTTTAGGGTAGTGCAGTGGTGTTTGGGTGGTGTAGGGGGTCGTGCTGGGGGTAGTGTTTTAGGGTTTAGGGTAGTTCAGTGGTGTTTGGGTAGTGTAGGGGGTCGTGCTGGGGGTAGTGTTTTAGGGTTTAGGGTAGTGCAGTGGTGTATGGGTAGTGTAGGGGGTCGTGCTGGGGTAGTGTTTTAGGGTTTAGGGTAGTGCAGTGGTGTTTGGGTAGTGTAGGGGGTCATGCTGGTGGTAGTGTTTTAGGGTTTAGGGTAGTGCAGTGGTGTTTGTGTAGTGTAGGGGGTCATGCTGGGGGTAGTGTTTTATAGTTTAGGGTAGTGCAGTGGTGTTTGGATAGTGTAGGGGGTCGTGCTGGGGGTAGATTTAGGGTTTAGGGTAGTGTAGTGGTGTTTGGGTAGTGTAGGGAGTCGTGCTGGGGGTAGTGTTTTAGGGTTTAGGGTAGTGCAGTGGTGTTTGTGTAGTGTAGGGGGTTGTGCTGGGGGTAGTGTTTTAGGGTTTATGTTAGTGCAGTGGTGTTTGGGTAGTGTAGGGGGTAGTGCTGGGGTAGTGTTTTAGGGTTTAGTGCAGTGCAGTGGTGTTTGTGTAGTGAAGGGGGTCATGCTGTGGGTAGTGTTTTAGGGTTTAGGGTTGTGCAGTCATGTTTGTGCAGTGTAGGGGGTCGTGTTTTAGGGTATAGGGTAGTGCAGTGGTGTTTGGGTAGTGTAGGGGGTCATGCTGGGGTTAGTGTTTTTAGGGTTTAGGGTAGTGCAGTGGTGTTTGGGTAGTGTAGGGGGTCGTGCTGGGGGTAGTGTTTTAGGGTTTAGGGTAGTGCAGTGGTGTTTGTGTAGTGTGGGAGGTCATGCTGGGGGTATATTTAGGGTTTAGTGTAGTGCAGTGGTGTTTGGGTAGTGTAGGGAGTCATGCTGGGGGTAGTGTTTTAGGGTTTAGGGTAGTGCAGTGGTGTTTGGGTAGTGTAGGGAGTCGTGCTGGTGGTAGTGTTTTAGGGTAGTGCAGTTATGTTTGGGTAGTGTAGGGTGTCGTGCTGGGGGTAGTGTTTTAGGGTTTAGGGTAGTGCAGTGGTGTTTGGGTATTGGAGGGGGTAGTGTTTTAGGGTTTAGGGTAGTGCGCCCAACCAGCCACAATATCCGTGGACAAAGGGGATCCTGACTCTTTGGAACGCTCCGTCAATTGAATAATTTGGGTCAAGGGCCCTACCACTTCCAAGACCTATCAATTCCTTTCTTGGGATCCCTCATATACTTAGAGAAAAAGGTACATAGTTTCTCATCAATTTCAGGCGTGTGTGCCACCATCCCCTTCAGTGAGGGCCTGGGGCATTCTCCCCTCATCCTATTCCTGACCTCCCTTTCAAGGGGTTGATGGATTTTCCCCACCACATACTCTGCCACTCTGCCGACCTAGGATGGTAAATTTGGGTAGGCTCGAACATGTCCGAGTGGACCCCGTCCCCAACCGGGGACTGAGAGGAGTGGGACTCTGGATGCCAGGGACGCCCCAAGTCCTTATCCTCATCGGAGGAGAAATCGCCCTCCGATACACCCTCTCCCTCTAAGGGAAACCCGCCGTCGGGGTCTACAATAGTGGTGACAGTGTCGCAATTTTCTCTGGGCCCCTCCTCCTCCCGGCAGGGTGGATGTTTTAGCGTTCGCGCACTCTTGAGGAAGGTCTCCGTAAATTTATCAAATCCTTCCAAGTGCCCCGCGTTATGCTTAACGGCCCATTTATTCCCCATCTGGGAGCTACTTGGACCCGCCAGCACCAGATCTGGGTCACTGAACACCCCAGGGATGCTTTTCGCCAGCTTATCAACCTGATCCCTAAGAGGAGCCAGCGCCCTAGAAATAGCCAGAGAGAGGGCTTGGTCCACTGCTGGAGGGAGAAGTTGGGGGGCCATTCCTCCTCCACTTCCTGGTAGGAGGAGTAAAAATGGTCTTCTGGAGAAGACATGATAGCAGAGGGTGTGAGCACAGAACAAATGCCCTTAAAATCCTTAAGACAGCCCCCTCGCCGGTGCTCCAACAGCTGGGCTTTCCCCGAAGCTGTTATAAGAATAGACTGAGGCGCAATACCAATTACCACCACCAGGTGGCGCAGGTCACTAACGTGGCCGTGTGGGGAAATCACTGCGTAGTGGTGTCAAAATTAGGCGAGGGTTGGTCGGGAATCAAGCAGACACTAAAGGAGTGACCGGATTCCCAAACGCGCGTAAAGACCAGCGGGAGCGCTCGACGGAGCTGCCTCGCTCGGACCAGATGTGCCTGACAGGATCTCACCGTGCACAGAGCACACAGCGGGAGAAACTGCGAGGGGGAGAACGCGCTCGGGCAAGAGCCTGCTGCGCAGGGAATATGAAACAATACCAAGGCAATAATGCTAAAAAAGTGCACAAGAAACCGCTATACAAACAGCAACAACGTCAGATTAAGCCAAGAATGTAAGGAATGCACTTAACTGACGAGCAGTGAAGAAAGAGGAAGCGGAAGGGACGTCACGATATTATATACGATGGACTGTGATATGATTGGACTATAGTTGCCTTGGAGACTACCCCCCTAATGGTTCATGGGTTGTGTAGTCTTTTGTTTAATGATTGTTGTGTTACGTTTTCTTTGAACTGTTATGCAAATAAAGTGAGGAAAGATATGCATAATCCTCGCCTCCGTCCTGCCATAGAATTCATTAAACTTTATTTGATCTGATTTAGAAACATAGATCATAAAAGTGTACATAAAAACAGTAAATCCTCTTTCCTAATACAATACAGTGAGAATTAATTAAAACCAGTAGGTAAAAATGGGTGTTACAAAGCCCGGTTCAGAGCAACTTCAGATTAACAGAATCGTAAAGTTCAATGTTTCGCAAGATCAATCTCATGTACTTCGTGCAAAATACGCAATAAGGGGTCCAAGTAAGATGTAACGCTCCAATACCTGACCAGTTTGCACTATATAAAACTGCAGAAAAACTAAAAATAAAAAGTGTTTTGCACACTTCTGTCATTGGGCTATATGTGGGCTACATCTGGGTGATATTTGTGCTACATTTGGGCTCTTTTTTCTCTGGAGGCCATCTTGGGAGACTTATTTGTTATGAAGTTTCCTAATTTCGTCATTTACTGCAGTCTCCTCAGTAGGAAATGCTTTCAGTTTTTACTTTGATTCCATCAAGAAGGCATTCAGATGTGTCACACATTTGCCATAAATTCTGAATGTTAGCACTCTAGTTGTTCATTAGATCACTGTAGTAAAGCTACTGCTCACCAGGGAGTTAACTGGAAGTCTACTGCTGGTATTGAAAGTGATTGTTTCAGTCTGCATGTCAGAATTTTCTAATGAAATAGAAGAGAATTTGAGATCTCACTTAAAACATGCCCTAAATTTTCCTTCTGCAGCACTAACCATAATTTCTATGGCAAAATGAACCCCCTCATTTTGTTCCTTTTTAAATTAAATGTTTTAAGTGTTACCAGTTTATTCCAATCAAGATGGCTTCAGGTGTGCCATACTTTTGTCATAAGTAAGACTGTTAGCGCTCTAGTTGTTCTTTAGAACACTCTGGGAAGCTGCAGTAGAACACAAAGGCATCAACTGACAGGCTGCTCCTGTTGAAATATAACAGGAAGATTTTTGAGATCTCACTTAAAACATGTCCTCATTTTTCTTTCTACAGCACTAACCATAATTTCTATGACAAAATGAACCCCTCATTTTTTTCCTTTTTAAATTAAATGTTTTAAGAGTTACCTGTTTATTCCAATGAAGATGGCTTCAGGTGTGCCATAATTTTGTCATAAGTAAGACTGTTAGCGCTCTAGTTGTTCTTTAGAACACTCTGGGAAGCTGCAGTAGAACACAAAGGCATCAACTGACAGGCTGCTCCTGTTGAAATATAACAGGAAGATATTTGAGATCACACTTCAAACATGTCCTAATTTTTCTTTCTACAGCACTAACCATAATTTCTATGACAAAATAAACCCCATCATTTTGTTCCTTTTTTAAATTAAATGTTTTAAGTGTTACCAGTTTATTCCAATCAAGATGGCTTCAGGTGTGCCATACTTTTGTCATAAGTAAGGCTGTTAGCACTCTAGTTGTTCTTTAGAACACTCTGGGAAGCTGCAGTAGAACACAAAGGCATCAACTGACAGGCTGCGCCTGTTGAAATATAACAGGAAGATATTTGAGATCTCACTTAAAACATGTCCTAATTTTTCTTTCTACAGCACTAACCATAATTTCTATGGCAAAATGATCCCCTCATTTTGTTCCTTTTTAAATTAAATGTTTTAAGTGTTACCAGTTTATTCCAATCAAGATGGCTTCAGGTGTGCCATACTTTTGTCATAAGTAAGACTGTTAGCTCTCTAGTTGTTCTTTAGAACACTCTGGGAAGCTGCAGTAGAACACAAAGGCATCAACTGACAGGCTGCTCCTGTTGAAATATAACAGGAAGATATTTGAGATCTCACTTAAAACATGTCCTAATGTTTCTTTCTACAGCACTAACCATAATTTCTATGACAAAATGAACCCCCTCATTTTGTTCCTTTTTAAATTAAATGTTTTAAGAGTTACCAGTTTATTCCAATCAAGATGGCTTCAGGTGTGCCATAATTTTGTCATAAGTAAGACTGTTAGATCTCTAGTTGTTCTTTAGAACACTCTGGGAAGCTGCAGTAGAACACAAAGGCATCAACTGACAGGCTGCTCCTGTTGAAATATAACAGGAAGATATTTGAGATCACACTTGAAACATGTCCTAATTTTTCTTTCTACAACACTAACCATAATTTCTATGACAAAATGAACCCCATCATTTTGTTCCTTTTTAAATTAAATGTTTTAAGTGTTACCAGTTTATTCCAATCAAGATGGCTTCAGGTGTGCCATACTTTTGTCATAAGTAAGGCTGTTAGCACTCTAGTTGTTCTTTAGAACACTCTGGGAAGCTGCAGTAGAACACAAAGGAATCAACTGACAGTCTCTGCCCTTGTTGGATGTACATGTTTTACTGAGAATATCAGACTTTATTCTCACATGACTGAGAAAGATAATGTGAATTTACAGAAAATATGCTCTCATTTTAGCTTCTGGAGCACCTTCCAAAACTGTATGGGACAAGCATGTGAAAATAGTTTTCTCTCAAACATGATTCATGATATCCCAGCAGAAGGTTTTTCACAGGGTAAAATCACCTTAGAACACACCACAATTCCTGAAATTAGTATGGTACCATCAACAAATGAATTCTAATGTAACTAAAGTCTGTTATCACCCTTTATAGCTCTCCTTTTGGTAACCCTCAAAATCTTCGATTCACTACAATGCATTTCAATGGGGTACTATCATTTATATTGGTCCCAAGATGGCTGCCAGCAATTCCAGGATGAAGTGCTGACAGCCAATCAGATCTCACGATGACATGTGTGGTTAGGCTCTGCCCATATATATATGTGTTTTCTTTTTCAAATTTCTCAGGAACTACTGAACGGATTTATACCATTTAACCAAAAGGCACGATTCTGAACCAAGGGATACCCTTTTGCCAAATTTGGTGTAATTCCGTTCAGCAGTTCGGGCTGTAGCTGCGATGAAAGGTTCCTATGGAAAATTGCATGGGGAAAACACGTTTTGGGACCCTCCTTTTTTCTCGGCCCCCACGTGATGAATCACCTTGAGACTTTCAGGATAGGAGCAGACCGGAGCGCCCCACGAGTTTTGAAAATTTCGCGAAGATTCGTCAACCGGCGCCAAAGTTATTTCAAATAGAATGTTGCGGATTTCCTATGGAAAATAGGTCCTAACTATAACTATCTACTGGCGACCGCCAGTAGATAATATATATATATATATTCACTGAAAAAACCATAGGTTTTAGGGACAGTTATAGTTAGTTGGACATTGCACTCGTACAAAACCCGTGAAATTCCCCCGTTATAGTTAGTTCAGCTAACTATAACTCGCGCCCCGCAATGCACTGCTGATGACGTCACATATTACATCACTCATGACATGGTCAGTGACATCACTGATGACATCACTGATGACATCTCAAATGACATCACTGATGACATCATCCAGTGACTGTGTGTTTCTGTAAAGTTTAAATATTTTTAATATATATAGGGAAAGGCGTATTGAAGAATGAGTGGGTGTATAAGTGTCTGTATGGATGATTTAGTAGGTGCGTGACTAACTCTATAAGTGAGTGATTAAACGTATCTTACTGAATGCATGGGTTAGTGACTAAACTGGGTGAATGTCTGTATCCGTCTGTCTGTTGCTGTGTAAGTGGCTGCATGGGTTTGTGAATAGCTACATGAGTGTCTACATGAGTTATTGATTGGTTGTCTGAGTATCTGTATGGGTGCCTGAGTGTTTGTGTGGGTGGGGTGTGTGCGACTCTGTGCATAGATGTGTGAGTGGGTGATTCACTGGGTGGATGGTTTCAAGAGTGCATCTGTGATAGACTGTATGGGTGGGTAAGTGTGTGTAAGAGTGTGTTAGTGAGTGAATGTATGTCCCAGTGGTACATGTGTGAGTAACTACATATGAGAAAGGCAGTATATATGTGTGTTGGAGTATATAAATGGCTATAAGTGAGAGTGTGTGATTGTGAGAGTGGCTGTATGGATGAGTGTGTGCTTGTATCAGTGATTGTATAAGAGCGTAAGAATGTGCTAGTATTTGTATGAGTAAGTGAGCTGGTGTGTGTATGACTGTATAGGTGAGTAAATGGCAGTGTGAATAATTATTTGCATGACTGACTAGGTGTGTGAGTACCTCTATGGATGAGTGGCGGTGTGTGAGTGTCTATATAGGAGTATGAGTGCATATGATAGTCCTGTACTGAGTGACAGAAAGTATGAGTGACTGTACGGGTGAGTGAGTGGATGTGTGTGTAGACCTAAGAATCAGTTAGTGGGTATGTAGTTATTGGTGTTGGAGTGTCTATGGTTTTGCGAATGGCAGTCTGTAATTTAGAGTGGGTGTATCAAAGGTTATATTAGGGTGTGAGGAGGTGCATCAGATTATCATGTGGATGATGTCATCAGTGATGTCATCAGTGATGTCATTTGAGATGTCATCAGTGATGTCATCAGTGATGTCACTGACCATGTCATGAGTGATGTAATATGTGACGTCATCAGCAGTGCATTGCGGGGCGCGAGTTATAGTTAGCTGAACTAACTATAACGGGGAATTTCACGGGTTTTGTACGAGTGCAATGTCCAACTACCTATAACTGTCCCTAAAACCTATGGTTTTTTCAGTGAATTTGTAAGGTTTTTTAAATGCTAATTTCTAACTATAACGTGCCTGAAACCTATGGTTTTTTCAGTGAATTTCAAAGGTTTTTAAATGCTAATTCCTAACTATAACATGTCTGAAACCTATGGTTTTTTTCAGTGAATTTCAAAGGTTTTGTAAATGACAATTTTTAAATGTATTAATTGTTATATTTATTTTTTTGATACTGATTTACTAAATTTTTTTAAACTATTTATTTTTAGATATTTTATTTTTAAATTACATTGTAATTACATTATACATTACATTACAAAATATACTTTCTCAGAATGAATTACTTTAGTTTAAATACTTTGCAAATAGGCAATAGACTTTTAAGTACAGTAGTTACAGTTGTTGCAATGGGCAACACAATTTCAAACACAATGCAACATTGAGCTCAATGTGAATTTCTAGTTAAATGCAATTAGTTACTTTATGGATTACTTTTCTAACCACAGGACTAGATCCTAGATTCAGTCCTGGGACATCTCCTGTAAACAGTTGAGTAAAAGCGTTTTGGTTACAGTAGTGATTTTTAAGGAATATTATTGTATTTTAAAAGTTGACACTTAGAAACTTCTTCACATAGAATCACCAATGTTATCCTATGGGAGGAAATTCACTTAGCAGGTAAGTAGTGTTATCGTTACTTTTTCTTACTCAGTGGTGGATCCTGGATCCAGCACTGGTGCATCTCCTGTAAACAGTTGAAAGAATGCGTTTAAGTCATACAGGCGATTTTTAAGGAATATTTGTAGTTTGTGAAAATCGACACTTTGAAACTTTTCTGCTGAAAACCAGACAATGGATTCCTATGGAAGGAAATTCAAGTTACTGGTAAGTACGGTTAGAATTACTTTTCAGGATCTGTACTGGGCTCAAAGATGCAGCACTGAGGTCTCTCCTGATAACAGGTGAGTAAATTGGAATTCGTAGTTCAGCTGATTTTAGAGGAATATTATAAAGTTCGAAAACTCCACACTTAGAAGAATTTCCAAGTGAAACCAGTTAATGTTAGCCTATGGAAGGAAATTCAAGTTACTGGTAAGTACGGTTAGAATTACTTTTCAGGATCAGTACTGGGCTCAAAGATGCAGCACTGAGGTCTCTCCTGATAACAGGTGAGTAAATCGGAATTCGTAGTTCTGCTGATTTTAGAGGAATATTTGTAAGTTTCAAAAATCGACACTTAGAAGAATTTCCAAGTGAAACCAGTCAATGTTAGCCTATGGAAGGACATTCAAGTTACTGGTAAGTACGGTTAAAATTACTTTTCAGGATCAGTACTGGGCTCAAAGATGCAGCACTGAGGTCTCTCCTGATAACAGGTGAGTAAATCAGAATTCGTAGTTCGGCTGATTTTAGAAGAATATTTGCACAATGGTGAAGGAAGGGGGT
Organism: Calotriton arnoldi; assembly: GCA_963921515.1. Taxonomy (NCBI): domain Eukaryota; kingdom Metazoa; phylum Chordata; class Amphibia; order Caudata; family Salamandridae; genus Calotriton; species Calotriton arnoldi. The sequence goes on along the minus strand of CAWUFW010005257.1, from coordinate 1,352,036 downwards.
GGGGCCTGAGGTGACATGTCTGCAAACACGCCCTGTGGCGCGTTTTAAGTTGGAGAATTAATTCCTCCTCAATCCCGAGGGTCCCTAGGGGCCAACTAGCCACCAGGTTCCTCCAGTATGCGCCAGAGAGCTGAGTTGCAGAGAGGTGTTCAGAGGCCACGCCCCTTTTTACAACACTCTGCAACGCAGCTCCGTGGCGCTTACTGGAGGTACCTGGTGGGCTAGTTGGTCCCCAGGGACCCTCAGGATTGAAGGGGATTTAAATCCCCATCTTAAAACACGCCATGGGGCCTCTTTGCACACATGTCACCTGAAGCCCAGCCCCCTCCCTTCACCACTGTGCAAACGCACCCCAATGGTGCGTTTTAAGTTGGGGGATTAAGTCCCCTTGAATCCTGAGGGTCCCTGGAGTCCAACTAGCCCACCATGTACCTCCAAAGCGCCACAGAGCTGCGTTGCAGAGAGGTGTAAAAGGGGCGTGGCCTCTGTACACCTCTCTGCAACGCAGCCCCTGGCGCATACTGGAGGTTCCTGGTGGGCTAGTTGGCCCTCAGGGACCCCCAGTATTCAAGGGGAATTCGTTCCCCATCTGCAAACGCGCCAGGGGGCGCGTTTGCAGAGTGCTGCAAGGAGGGGGCGTGGCCTCCGGCGCGATGCCGGTCTTTTTTTTTTTTTTTTAAGAAGGGGGGCTGTGTGGCCCCCTTTCTTTTTCTAATTTATTGGCCCTGGGGACCCCATACCCCAGGGCCTGCCGCCTCTTTTAAAAAAATAAAAAATAAAAATTTGGAAGGGTGTCGCATGGCCCCCCTCCGAGTGCTTAATCGTCCCCGGGCACCCCATCCCCCGGGGCATGGCCTTCTTTTTAAAAAAAAAATAACTTATGGAGGGGGGCTGCGTTGCCCCCCTCCTCAGGCCACTTATGGCCCCGGGGACCCCATCCCCCGGGGCCGGCCTTTGTTTATTTATTTTTTTAAATTAAATTTTGGGGAGGGGGGCCGCGTGGCCCCCCTCCCGGGCCACTTGTAGCCCCGGGGACCCCATCCCCCGGGGCTGGCCCTCTCCGATGGGGTCCGCGGGGGGGTCCCCAATCCCCCACGGTACCGCCGGCTCCCCGCGTCCTGCGGGAGCCGGCATTGCTTTCCACATGGGGAGCTGCTAAGATGCAGCTCCCCATGTGAAAGCATTTGTCTTTGGTTTTGGAAGAGAGAGCAGGTTTCCTGCTCTCTCTTCCAAAACCAAAGAGTTTGCTATGACAGGACGGGAGCCGCGAGGCTCCCGCCCTGCCATAGCAAACTACAGTGTCCCGGGGGTGGGCACCCCGGGACACTGCAGGAGCCGGCCCTGGGGGGTGGCGGTCCCCAGGGCCATCAAGGGCTCCAGGAGGGGGGGCCTTGCGGCCACCCTCCCACCATCTTGAAAGCCCTGGGGAGGTGGTGGTCCTCGGGGCTCTGGGGTCCGTAACGGACCCCCATATTTAAATCTTTAGTGCCCCGGGAGGTGGCGGTCCCCGGGCATCTGGGGGCTGGAGCCCCCACACAGGTACTTACAAAATAAAAAAGAAGCCCCGGGGGTGGCGGTCCCGGGGCTGCGGGAGGGCCAAGAGCCCTCCCGCACCATTTGTTTTTAAAGCCCCGGGGGGTGGCGGTCCCCGGGGCTTGGGGGGCCTTAGAGGCCCCCCATTCATTAATTTCATAACCCCCCGCATGCCCCCGGGACTTGGCCCACCCAGGGGCCAATTAACAACGAAACGCGGGAGACCGCGCTTTGTTTGTTTTTTTTCGGCGGGATCCGCGCACCCTAAGCGCATCCCACCCATTTAAAAAAAAAAATGCTTTTTTCTGCCCATGGGGTCCTTGTGGGACCCCCTGAGCAGACCTAGGGGGTCAGGGTGTTTCTACCCTGCCCCCTTTGTGCGTTTTGCGCACTTGTTTCTTGTGCCTCGGTTCTACTGAGGGACAAAATGGCTGCCAACACTTCCTGATTTGGAGTGTTGACAGCCACTTGAAAGCCAATTAGCATGCAGCTCATGATCGGGAGGGTGCGCGCAGGGTGCGCTCAGGGTGCGCGAATACGACGCAGCCATAGATATATATGTGATTTTCCTTTTGATTTTCTCAGGAACTACTGAACGGATTTACACCATTTAACAAAAAGGGTTCTTTCTGAACCAAGAACTACCTCTTTGCCAAATTTGGTGGAATTCCGTTCAGCAGTTCGAGCTGTAGCCGTGGCTAAAGTTTCCTATGGGAAAATGAATGGGGAAAACACGTTTTAGGACCCCCTTTTTCTCGGCCCCCGCTGACGAATCATCCGAGACTTTCAGGGTAGAGCGGACCGGAGCGGGCCACAAAGTTTGAAAATTTCGCGAAGATTCGTCAACCGGCGCAAGAGTTATTTCAAATAGAATGTTGCGGATTTCCTATGGAAAATAGGTCCTAACTATAACTATGTACTGGCGACCGCCAGTCGCCAGTAGATAGTTATAGTTAGGACCTATTTTCCATAGGAAATCCGCAACATTCTATTTGAAATAACTTTGGTGCCGGTTGACGAATCTTTGCGAAATTTTCAAAACTTGTGGCCCGCTCCGGTCCGCTCCTATCCTGAAAGTCTCGGGGTGATTTGTCAAGTGGGGGCCGAGAAAAAAGGGGTGTCCCAAAATGTGTTTTCCCCATGCAATTTTCCATAGGAACCTTTCATCGCAGGTACAGCCCGAACTGCTGAACGGAATTACACCAAATTTGGCAAAAAGGTATCCCTTGGTTCAGAGTCGTGCCTTTTGGTTAAATGGTGTAAATCCGTTCAGTAGTTCCTGAGAAATTTGAAAAAGAAAACACATATATATCTGGGCGGAGCCTAACCACACATGTCATCGTGAGATCTGATTGGCTGTCAGCACTTCATCCTGGAATTGCTGGCAGCCATCTTGGGACCAATATAAATGATAGTACCCCATTGAAATGCATTGTAGTGAATCGAAGATTTTGAGGGTTACCAAAAGGAGAACTATAAAGGGTGATAACAGACTTTAGTTACATTAGAATTCATTTGTTGATGGTACCATACTAATTTCAGGAATTGTGGTGTGTTCTAGGGTGATTTTACCCTGTGAAAAACCTTCTGCTGGGATATCATGAATCATGTTTGAGAGAAAACTATATTCACATGCTTGTCCCATACAGTTTTGAAAGGTGCTCCAGAAGCTAAAATGAGAGCATATTTTCTGTAAATTCACATTATCTTTCTCAGTCATGTGAGAATGAAGTCTGACATTCTCAGTAAAACAAGTACATCCAACAAGGGCAGAGACTGTCAGTTGATTCCTTTGTGTTCTACTGCAGCTTCCCAGAGTGTTCTAAAGAACAACTAGAGTGCTAACAGCCTTACTTATGACAAAAGTATGGCACACCTGAAGCCATCTTGATTGGAATAAACTGGTAACACTTAAAACATTTAATTTAAAAAGGAACACAATGATGGGGTTCATTTTGTCATAGAAATTATGGTTAGTGCTGTAGAAAGAAAAATTAGGACATGTTTCAAGTATGATCTCAAATATCTTCCTGTTATATTTCAACAGGAGCAGCCTGTCAGTTGATGCCTTTGTGTTCTACTGCAGCTTCCCAGAGTGTTCTAAAGAACAACTAGAGCGCTAACAGTCTTACTTATGACAAATTTATGGCACACCTGAAGCCATCTTAATTGGAATAAACTGGTAACTCTTAAAAAATTAAATTTAAAAAGGAACAAAATGAGGGGGTTCATTTTGTCATAGACATTATGGTTAGTGCTGTAGAAAGAAAAATTAGGACATGTTTTAAGTGAGATCTCAAATATCTTCCTGTTATATTTCAACAGGAGCAGCCTGTCAGTTGATGCCTTTGTGTTCTACTGCAGCTTCCCAGAGTGTTCTAAAGAACAACTAGAGAGCTAACAGTCTTACTTATGACAAAAGTATGGCACACCTGAAGCCATCTTGATTGGAATAAACTGGTAACACTTAAAACATTTAATTTAAAAAGGAACAAAATGAGGGCGTTCATTTTGCCATAGAAATTATGGTTAGTGCTGTAGAAAGAAAAATTAGGACATGTTTTAAGTGAGATCTCAAATATCTTCCTGTTATATTTCAACAGGAGCAGCCTGTCAGTTGATGCCTTTGTGTTCTACTGCAGCTTCCCAGAGTGTTCTAAAGAACAACTAGAGTGCTAACAGCCTTACTTATGACAAAAGTATGGCACACCTGAAGCCATCTTGATTGGAATAAACTGGTAACACTTAAAACATTTAATTTAAACAGGAACAAAATGATGGGGTTCATTTTGTCATAGAAATTATGGTTAGTGCAATAGAAGGAAAAATTAGGACATGTTTCAAGTGTGATCTCAAATATCTTCCTGTTATATTTCAACAGGAGCAGCCTGTCAGTTGATGCCTTTGTGTTCTACTGCAGCTTCCCAGAGTGTTCTAAAGAACAACTAGAGAGCTAACAGTCTTACTTATGACAAAAGTATGGCACACCTGAAGCCATCTTGATTGGAATAAACTGGTAACACTTAAAACATTTAATTTAAAAAGGAACAAAATGAGGGCGTTCATTTTGCCATAGAAATAATGGTTAGTGCTGTAGAAAGAAAAATTAGGACATGTTTTAAGTGAGATCTCAAATATCTTCCTGTTATATTTCAACAGGAGCAGCCTGTCAGTTGATGCCTTTGTGTTCTACTGCAGCTTCCCAGAGTGTTCTAAAGAACAACTAGAGTGCTAACAGCCTTACTTATGACAAAAGTATGGCACACCTGAAGCCATCTTGATTGGAATAAACTGGTAACACTTAAAACATTTAATTTAAACAGGAACAAAATGATGGGGTTCATTTTGTCATAGAAATTATGGTTAGTGCTATAGAAGGAAAAATTAGGACATGTTTCAAATGTGATCTCAAATATCTTCCTGTTATATTTCAACAGGAGCAGCCTGTCAGTTGATGCCTTTGTGTTCTACTGCAGCTTCCCAGAGTGTTCTAAAGAACAACTAGAGCGCTAACAGTCTTACTTATGACAAAAGTATGGCACACCTGAAGCCATCTTGATTGGAATAAACTGGTAACACTTAAAACATTTAATTTAAAAAGGAACAAAATGAGGGGGTTCATTTTGCCATTGAAATTATGGTTAGTGCTGCAGAAAGAAAATTTAGGGCATGTTTTAAGTGAGATCTCAAATCCTCTTCTATTTCATTAGAAAATTCTGACATGCAGACTGAAACAATCACTTTCAATACCAGCAGTAGACTTCCAGTTAATTCCCTGGTGAGCAGTAGCTTTACTACAGTGATCTAATGAACAACTAGAGTGCTAACATTCTGAATTTATGGCACATGTGTGACACATCTGAATGCCTTCTTGATGGAATCAAAGTAAAAAACTGAAAGCATTTCCTACTGAGGAGACTGCAGTAAATGACGAAATTAGGAAACTTCATAACAAATAAGTCTCCCAAGATGGCCACCAGAGAAAAAAGAGCCCAAATGTAGCACAAATATCACCCAGATGTAGCCCACATATAGCCCAATGACAGAAGTGTGCAAAACACATTTTATTTTTAGTTTTACTGCAGTTTTATATAGTGCAAACTGGTCAGGTATTGGAGCGTTACATCTTACTTGGACCCCTTATTGCGTATTTTGCACGAAGTACATGAGATTGATCTTGCGAAACATTGAACTTTACGATTCTGTTAACCTGAAGTTGCTCTGAACCGGGCTTTGTACACCCGTTTTTACCTACTGGTTTTAATTAATTCTCACTGAATTGTATTAGGAAAGAGGATTTACTGTTTTTATGTACACTTTTATGATCTATGTTTCTAAATCAGATCAAATAAAGTTTAATGAATTCTATGACAGGACGGAGGCGAGGATTCTGCATATCTTTCCTCACTTTAATGGCATAGCAGTTCAAAGAAAACGTAACACAACAATCATTAAACAAAAGACTACACAACCCATGAACCATTAGGGGGTAGTCTCCAAGGCAACTATAGTCCAATCATATCACAGTCCATCGTATATAATATCGTGACGTCCCTTCCGCTTCCTCTTTCTTCACTGCTCGTCATTTAAGTGCATTCCTTACATTCTTGGCTTAATCTGACGTTGTTGCTGTTTGTATAGCGGTTTCTTGTGCACGGTATTAGCATTATTGCCTTGGTATTGTTTCATATTCCCTGCGCAGCAGGCTCTTGCCCGAGCGCGTTCTCCCCCTCGCAGTTTCTCCCGCTGTGTGCTCTGCGCGCGGTGAGATCCTGTCAGGCGCGTCTGGTCCGAGCGAGGCAGCTCCGTCGAGCGCTCCCGCTGGTCTTTACGCGCGTTTGGGAATCCGGTCACTCCTTTAGTGTCCGCTTGATTCCCGACCAACCCTCGCCTAATTTTGACACCGCTACGCGGTGATTTCCCCACACGGCCACGTTAGTGACCTGCGCCACCTGGTGGTGGTAATTGGTATTGCGCCTCAGTCTATTCTTATAACAGCTTCGGGGAAAGCCCAGCTGTTGGAGCACCGGCGAGGGGGCTGTCTTAAGCATTTTAAGGGCATTTGTTCTGTGCTCACACCCTCTGCTATCATGTCTTCTCCAGAAGACCATTTTTACTCCTCCTACCAGGAAGTGGAGGAGGAATGGCCCCCAACTTCTCCCTCCAGCAGTGGACCAAGCCCTCTCTCTGGCTATTTCTAGGCGCTGGCTCCTCTTAGGGATCAGGTTGATAAGCTGGCGAAAAGCATCCCTGGGGTGTTCAGTGACCCAGATCTGGTGGTGGCGGGTCCAAGTAGCTCCCAGATGGGGAATAAAAGGGCCGTTAAGCATAACGCGGGGCACTTGGAAGGATTTGATAAACTTACGGAGACCTTCCTCAAGAGTGGGCGAACGCTAAAACATGCACCCTGCCGGGAGGAGGAGGTGCCCGGAGAAAATTGCGACACTGTCACCACTATTGTAGACCCCGACGGCGGGTTTCCCTTAGAGGGAGAGGGTGTATCGGAGGACGATTTCTCCTCCGATGAGGATAAGGACTCGGGGCGTCCCTGGCGTCCAGAGTCCCACTCCTCTTAGTCCCCGGTTGGGGACGGGGTCCACTCGGACATGTTCGAGCCTACCCAAATTTACCATCCTAGGTCGGCAGAGTGGACACCTGACGCCAAAGTGGCAGAGTATGTGGTGGGGAAAATCCATCAACCCCTTGAAAGGGAGGTCAGGAATAGGATGAGGGGTGAATGCCCCAGGCCCTCACTGAAGGGGAAGGTGGCACACACGCCTGAAATTGATGAGAAACTATGTACCTTTTTCTCCAAGTATATGAGGGATCCCAAGAAAGGAATTGATAGGTCTTGGACGTGGTAGGGCCCTTGACCCAAATTATTCAATTGACGGAGCGTTCCAAAGAGTCAGGATCCCCTTTGTCCACGGATATTGTGGCTGGTTGGGCGCACTACCCTAAACCCTAAAACACTACCCCTCCACTACCCAAACACCACTGCACTACCCTAAACCCTAAAACACTACCCCCAGCACGACACCCTACACTACCCAAACATAACTGCACTACCCTAAACCCTAAAACACTACCACCAGCACAACTCCCTACACTACCCAAACACCACTGCACTACCCTAAACCCTAAAACACTACCCCCAGCATGACTCCCTACACTACCCAAACACCACTGCACTAACTAAACCCTAAATATACCCCCAGCATGACCTCCCACACTACACAAACACCACTGCACTACCCTAAACCCTAAAACACTACCCCCAGCACGACTCCCTACACTACCCAAACACCACTGCACTACCCTAAACCCTAAAACACTAACCCCAGCAAGACCCCCTACACTACCCAAACACCACTGCACTACCCTATGCCCTAAAACACGACCCCCTACACTACACAAACACGACTGCACTACCCTAAAACACTACCCACAGCATGACCCCCTTCACTACACAAACACCACTGCACTGCCCTAAACCCTAAAACACTACCCCAGCACTACCCCTACACTACCCAAACACCACTGCACTAACATAAACCCTAAAACACTACCCCCAGCACAACCCCCTACACTACACAAACACCACTGCACTACCCTAAACCCTAAAACACTACCCCCAGCACGACTCCCTACACTACCCAAACACCACTGTACTACACTAAACCCTAAATATACCCCCAGCATGACCTCCCACACTACACAAACACCACTGCACTACCCTAAACCCTAAAACACTACCCCCAGCACGACCCCCTACACTACCCAAACACCACTGCACTACCCTAAACCCTAAAACACTAACCCCAGCATGACCCCCTATACTACCCAAACACCACTGCACTGGCCTAGACCCTAAAACACTACCCCAGCACTACCCCTACACTACCCAAACACCACTGCACTAACATAAACCCTAAAACACTACCCCCAGCACAACCCCTACACTACACAAACACCACTGCACTACCCTAAACCCTAAAACACTACCCCCAGCATGACTCCCACTACCCAAACACCACTGCACTACCCTAAACCCTAAATCTACCCCCAGCACGACCCCTACACTACCCAAACACCATTGCACTGACCCTAAACCATAAAACACTACCCCCAGCATGACCCCCTACACTACACAAACACCAGTGCACTACCCTAAACCTTAAAACACTACCACCAGCATGACCCCCTACACTACTCAAACACCACTGCACTACCCTAAACCCTAAAACACTACCCCAACACGACCCCCTACACTACCCATACACCACTGCACTACCCTAAACCCTAAAACACTACCCCCAGCACGACCCCTACACTACTGCACTACCCTAAACCCTAAAACACTACCCCCAGCATGACCCCTACACTACCCAAATACCACTGCACTACCCTAAACCCTAAAACACTACCCCCAGCACGACCCCCTACACCACCCAAACACCACTGCACTACCCTAAACCCTAGAAAAGAAACCCCCACCCCATGCCCAATCCCCCTTACCTCTCACTCCTCATGCTTTCTCTCTCCTCGTGGTTCTTGCTTCACGTCATCTCTGAGGGGCGGTGCACGTCGTTGTGAGGAAACGGAACAGCCTCTGTTTCCTTACAACGACATGGATCATCTACATGTTTTTTAGAACGCGTGGTCATTTACCATACATACCTTTACAACAAAATTCGTTGTAAAGGCATGCGTGGTAAATGACCATGCGTTCTAAAAAAATGCGTAGTAATGAATTCGTGATGTACAACGCATGCGTGGTAATGCATGCGTTGTAATGGTATCGCAAAGTAAAAAGTCGTTGTAACGGCTGTTTACCGATCGAAGCTGGCCCCTGTTCTTCAGTGAGACGTTTATTTGATTAATTAGGAGGAAGGAATGTGTTTTTTTACCGAAAAGTGCATTCCCGGCTGTTGTATTGTGAAAGTGTCCGCATGGCCTGGTTTCACTTCCGGTGAGAGAGTGGAAGAGTCTGTTTGGATCTAAAGGAGTTCTGTTGTTGGACGGGGCCGGCACGACATGTCATCAGAAAACATAGCTAATGGAAAGCGTCCTCCCTGAAGTGTGGAGCAGTGCCATGAGAGGTCAACGAGTGTGCGTCCCACCGCAGTATGACCGTACGGCGTGACCCATGTGCCGCCTCCAGGGTACAGGAGTCAGAAGCGGCATCGCAGGTCCTCTTGAAGACCGTTGTAGCACTAATTCTACATTTTGGTACTAGGGCATTTTAACTTCGTTGTTCCTGCCAGATACAAAGAGAAGATCCTGTGTTATTCAGTGCCCTCGTTACCTTTTTTGTGGGTTGTGGTGCTTGTCACTTCGCTGCCCCGCCGGTGCACACGACTGGGCACCCCACCTCGTGTGCCATCTGCAGGGCCTCTGCCCTCGGATCACTGGTTTCGGTTTCTGGAGTGGCAACATAAACAGTTGCTCCCAAAGGACTATCCTGAACACTTAGGTGAATATCCCCTGCACCAGCATTCCACTGAATTTCTTTCCTAGCTCTCCCACGTCAACGAGCACGGCTCCGCTCGCGACACCGTATGTCGTCATCGGAGCCATAAGAGGACCTCGTCGGTGTGCTGACGTCAGTACCACCCATTTTTTCCGTGCCACCGAGGCAAACAGGGGTCCGAGACATTTTCACATGTATACATAGTATAATAAATATATATATATTCACTGAAAAAACCATAGGTTTCAGGCACGTTATAGTTAGAAATTAGCATTTAAAAAACCTTAGAAATTCACTGAAAAAACCATAGGTTTCAGGCACGTTATAGTTAGAAATTAGCATTTAAAAAACCTTAGAAATTCACTGAAAAAACCATAGGTTTCAGGGGCGTTATAGTTAGTTGGACATTTCACTCGTACAAAACCATAGAAATTCCCCGTTATAGTTAGTTCCGCTAACTATAACTCGTGCGCCCGCAATGCACTGCTGATGACGTCACATATTACATCACTCATGACATGGTCAGTGACATCACTCATGACATCACTGATGACATCTCAAATGACATCACTGATGACATCACTGATGACATCATCCAGTGAATGTGTGTTTTTCTGAAAATTAAATATGTTTTATATATGTATATCTCAAGGTCGATGGAAGAATAAATGGGTATATAAGTGTCTAAATGGATGATTTCTTTTTGTAAAATTGATTGTATAACTGACTAAGTGTATCTTAGTGAATACATGGGTTAGTGAGTAATGTTTAAATATGAAAATATCTGTATCAGTCTCTCACTTTGTGTATAAGTGGCTGCATGGGTTGGTGAGTAGCTACATGAGTGTCTATATGGGTTATTAGTTGGTTTTTTGAGTATCAGTATGAGTGTCTGAGTGTCTGTATGGTTCGGTGAGGGGTATTACTTAGTGCATAGATGCATGAATGAGTGACTCACTGTTTGTATGTGTTGAAGACAGCATGTGTGCAGGACTGTATAGGTGGATGAGTATGTGTATGGGTGTGTTAGTGAGTGAATGACTGTCTCAATAGTGTCTTTATGAGTAACTACATATGTTTTAAACTAGTATATGTGAGTATTGGTGTATATAAGTGAGTATATGTGAGAGTGAGAGATTGGAAGAGTTCCTGTACAAATAAGTAGGTGTTTCTATAAGTGATTGTTTAAGAGAGTATGTGTAAGTTTCTGTAGAAGTAAGTGTGGTAGTGTGTGTATAACTGTATATGCAAGTAAATGGATGTTTGATACTATGTTTGCATGTGTGACTATGTGTGTGAGTAACTCTATGGATGAGTGGCGGTGTGTAACAGGATGTATAGGTGTATGAGTACATATGATGAGTGAGTACATGTATGAGTGACTGTATAGGGACTGTTGGTGAATGAGTGGATGTGTGTGTAGATCTTGGAATTACTGAATAGGTGTGTTGTAACTGGTATTGGTATGTCCATTGTTTTGAAAATGTTAGTTTGTATTTTTGAGTGTGTGTATTAAAGGTTATATTAGGGTGAGAGGAGGTCTGCCACTCTATCACAAGGATGATGTCATGAGTGATGTCATCAGTGATGTCATTTGAGATGTCATCAGTGATGTCATGTGTGATGTCACTGACCATGTCATGAGTGATGTAATATGTGACGTCAACAGCAGTGCATTGCGGGCGCGCAAGTTATAGTTAGCTGAACTAACTATAACGGGGGAATTTCTATGGTTTTGTACGAGTGAAATGTCCAACTGACTATAACGCCCCTGAAACCTATGGTTTTTTCAGTGAATATATATATATATATACATATATATGTATATAATAAAGCTAAAGCGATCAGAGACATGGTCCATGGACCCTAGCAGGCCAACATCCCTGTGATGGACACCATTTGTAGTGAGTCGTAATTTACAACTGACTTTATGAATATAATAAAGGAAGGTCAGATTGCAGCCCACTATGATTCAGAATTTTGGGAGCCGATTTATTAGTACATGTGCTGGTTTTCATAATTCCAAAATGCTCGCAAAAAAACATTTGAAATTTAGACCAGTATTTTGCAATCATTTTTTCTTATTTCTGGCCCAGTTCACATTCACATACATTAGATGGAAGTATGCAAGATCTTATGCATCACCACTGTAGAGGAGGGCCGTACCCTGATGACCAAATCAGCCACACCTTTGCTAGCCAGGGGAATTTCAGATGACAGCCATCTTTCTACTGGGGTCCTTCTATTTCGAAAACCAACTATTCTGAGACCTCATTCTGATCTCTGAGAGCATGAAAGCATCAAAGCCATCATGTACAAACATTCCATTAAGAAAATCATAAATTGTGTCAAATAACAAATCGCAATTCATGATTTCTTAAAAATTGAATGTACTAAAATGTATTCTGTAGAAGTGATCGAAATTTGTGCACCGACCTCTTCCAAATGCATTAGTATTTTGCGAACCGACCAATGCACTATTAGGTTGGTTCACAAGATGCTGAATCGTAGTGGGTCGCAATTCGATCTGCTGCATTAATGTGCATGAGGTAGGTCACAAATTGCAACCCCCTTCGAATGGCTACATTCACAGGCATGGTGGACTGCTACGGTCAGCAGACCATCATGTTTGTGATTGCTTTTAAATAAAGCATTTTTTTTAAATGCAGCACATTTTCCATAAAGGAAATTGGGATGAAATTGAAAACAAAAATGAGAAATTAAAACAAAACTTTTTAGAAGCAGGCAGTGGTCCTATGGACCTCTGCCTATTCCTAAAAATGTTTTTGTCCACAGTCAAAAAGGGAAAGGGGTCTCCTGGGGACACCTTCTCGTTTGCGAATGGCTTACCACCACCTTTGGGGAGGTGGTAAAATATTAATGTTTTGTGACCAGACTTCAATTGCAAAACATTAATATATACCTTAAGGAATCAGTTTCTGGAAGGGGCAACTGAAACACGCCCCTTCCATATACTGATGCGACATGTATTCTAAAACACAAATTGTGATTAGGTAACGTGTTACAGAGTCACAGTTTGCGTTTTGTGAATACAAAAATGACATATTGCGGCTGCAAAGACTCAGATTTTACTAATCTGAGCCTTTCTGAAAACAAAATGTTTTGGTACATGAGGGCCCACGTGCCCTAGGAAGTCCAGAATGCTTCTAATATGACTCACATAAGATTTGGAGCAGATAGCCAAGAACTAGAAACCCATTGTCTTACTCACATGAAAAAGTCAAACAATTGTATCACCCACCCAAGTTGATGTAGTGTGAATTAGTGATGTAAGCATGGCACACTGATCCTGTTTAAATAAACCAAGGGGCTTATTTGTCAGAACCCTGCATCACATTTGTACCACGTAAAGTGGTACATGTGTGACTCAGGGCTCTCATAAGGATTTATGAATGGCCTCATAAATCATGAGTTAGGTGACACAGCGGAAATCGCTGTGTCACCTTACTCATCGCCCGGGAGGTGCTCTATGGGCGTTGCAGTAGGCTTTCCCACGTAACACCTATGGAAATTGACGCTGCCCCAGATTTACAAAGTGATGCAAAACCTGGGGAAGCGTCAAAACCGTACGTCTCCTTAGGTGAGGCGTAACGAGGAGAAATATGTTTATTTCTACTCGTTTTTTCCTCTTTCCATGCAGCACACATAGAAAGAGGAAAACGCCTTGTAGGATTGTTTTTGTGCAGGAAAGTGCCCCTTCCTGCACAAAAACTATCCTGCCTGCAACGGAGGCACCCTTGCTCCATGGTGCAAGGGTGCCTACATTGGCACAAGGCTGCCAGAACGGCGCCAGCGCAGGCAGAAAGGACAGGAATGCACCGTATTGCTTAAATACAGTGCATTCCTGCCCTTTCATTGGCAGCACAGCAAGGTGTCTTGCTGCGCTGTCCTACACTAAAATGCCATAAGTGAGGCCCCAAATACTTAACAAAATATTAAACATTTTCTAATACAACTCTTGTTGAATTAATAATCTTTCAGGCAAAAAACAGGCATTCTGCAGATGAACTTTCACAATTATGCAGAAGTAAACAACATAAGTTGTATTTTTGCTATATAGAATTAGAAAACATATATAGAAAACAGCCTGTTTCTTTTTCCTCCATGATGCTACCACTCTACTGTATAAATGCTAAGGCTATTGACATTGTCAATGCTTGTACAGGTATGTACCTGATTTTTGCTTCCACGGCTGTCGCTAAAACGCGGATGGATTAACCTGCCACTATTTCTACTAAGAACTCCTTTTTGTCACTCATGAGTCTTCCCTGACAATTCCTATTTAGGAAAAATTGTTGCTCAAAAGTCTTACCTATGCTGGAATAGGCCAATTGCAGTTTTTATACCCTTGGTATAATTAGATATCACTGTCACATCTTCACAATTCCTTGGACTGTACAGATCCCGTCTCCTTTTCACTCAGGCCTCGCACCATCTCTGTAGGTCAGTCTATAGACCTTTCACTCAGGCCTCGCACCATTTCTGTAGGTTAGTCTATAAACCTTTCACCCAGGCCTCGCACCATCTCTGTAGGTCAGTCTATGGACTTTTCACCCAGGCCTCGCACCATCTCTGTAGGTCAGTCTATAGACCTTTCACCCAGACCTCTTACCATCTCTGTAGGTTAGCCTATAGAACTTTCACCCAGGCCTCGCACCATCTCTGTAGGTCAGTCTATAGACCCTTCACCCAGGCCTCGCACCATCTCTGTAGGTCAGTCTATAGACCCTTCACCCAGGCCTCGCACCATCTCTGTAGGTCAGTCTGTAGACCTTTCACCCAGGCCTCGCACCATCTCTGTAGGTCAATCTATAGACCTTTCACCCAGGCCTCGCACCATCTCTGTAGGTCAGTCCATAGACCTTTCACCCAGGCCTCTCACCATCTCTGTAGGTCAGTCTATAGACCCTTCATCCAGGCCTCGCACCATCTCTGTAGGTCAGTCTAAAACCTTTCACCCAGGCCTCTCACCATCTCTGTAGGTCAGTCTAAAGACCCTTCACCCAAGCCTCTCACCATCTCTGTAGGTCAGTCTATAGACCTTTCACCCAGGCCTCTCACCATCTCTGTAGGTCAGTCTACAGACCCTTCACCCAGGCCTCTTACCATCTCTGTAGGTCAGTCTATAGACCTTTCACCCAGGCCTCTCACCATCTCTGTAGGTCAGTCTATAGACCTTTCACTCAGGCCTCGCACCATCTCTGTAGGTCAGTCTATAGACCTTTCACCCAGGCCTCTCACCATCTCTGTAGGTCAGTCTATCGACCCTTCACCCAGGCCTCTCACCATCTCTGTAGGTCAGTCTACAGACCTTTCACCCAGGCCTTTCACCATCTCTGTAGGTCAGTCTATAGACCTTTCACCCAGGCCTCTCACCATCTCTGTAGGTCAGTCTATAGACCCTTCACCCAAGCCTCTCACCATCTATGTAGGTCAGTCTATAGACCGCTCTATCCAACCTTTAATATATTTCGAAAATGTGAGGAGCTTATTTTTGGCTGATTTTGTGGACAATAATGGGACATCCAGGACAATCGTCATATTTCACGTTTGCTCGCCTTGTCATTTCTTTGCTTCACTTAAAGATGGGGAAAATCATGATTTCCTGAAGGTGTAGGTGAAATCAGCTTTACCTGAATTTTGCTTCCACGGCTGTCGCTAAAACGCGGATGGATTAACCTGCCACTATTTCTACTAAGAACTCCTTTTTGTCACTCATGAGGCTTCCCTGACAATTCCTATTTAGGGGAAATTGTTGCTCAAAAATCTTACCCATGCTGGAATAGGCCAATTGCAGTTTTTATACCCCTGGTATAATTAAATATCACTGTCACATCTTCACAATTCCTCACAATTCCTTGAACTGTACAGATCCCGTCTCCTTTTCACTCAGGTCTCGCACCATCTCTGTAGGTCAGTCCATAGACCTTTCACCCAGGCCTCACACCATCTCTGTAGGTCAGTCTATAGACCTTTCACCAAGGCCTCTCACCATCTCTGTAGGTCAGTCTGTAGACCTTTAACCCAGGCCTCTCACCATCTCTGTAGGTCAGTCTATAGACCTTTCACCCAGGCCTTGCACCATCTCTGTAGGTCAGTCTATAGACCTTTCACCCAGGCCTCTCACCATCTCTGTAGGTCAGTCTATAGACCCTTCACCCAGGCCTCGCACCATCTCTGTAGGTCAGTCTACACACCTTTCACCCAGGCCTCTCACCATCTCTGTAGGTCAGTCTATAGACCTTTCACCCAGGCCTCTCACCATCTCTGTAGGTCAGTCTATAGACCCTTCACCCAGGCCTCGCACCATCTCTGTAGGTCAGTCTACAGACCTTTCACCCAGGCCTCTCACCATCTCTGTAGGTCAGTCTATAGACCCTTCACCCAGGCCTCTCACCATCTCTGTAGGTCAGTCTACAGACCTTTCACCCAGGCCTCTCACCATCTCTGTAGGTCAGTCTACAGACCTTTCACCCAGGCCTCTCACCATCTCTGTAGGTCAGTCTATAGACCCTTCACCCAGGCCTCTCACCATCTCTGTAGGTCAGTCTATAGACCGCTCTCTCCAAACTTTAATATATTTCGAAAATGTGAGGAGCTTATTTTTGGCTGATTTTGTGGACAATAATGGGACATCCAGGACAATCATCATATTTCACGTTTGTTCCCCTTGTAGTTTCTTTACTTCACTTAAAGATGGGGAAAATTATGATTTCCTGAAGGTGTAGGTGAAATCAGCTTCACCATCTGGGAAAACTATGACGGACAGTTATCAGGTGTCAAAATGGCGTGTGATGGCTCGCCATAATTACCACGAGCCTTCTTACTCCATGCACGCCCGCTGTTTTGTTCTCCAAGCATAATCAACCATTTTGGTTGTTAAAAGCAAATTGGCAAACATTCCAGCATGACATGGTCAGCATTGAGCAAGTTATATGCAAACGTCTCTGACATGACAGACCCAGTTTCGGTGAAAATGTCCCCACCAACAGCTTCCCTGGTGTGGAAACATAAACCTAGTGTGCTGGCTGCGATTGTGGTGGCTGGCTGTGACTGTGGTGGCTGGCTGTGACAGTGGTGGCTGACTGCGACTAATGGCTGGCTCGACTGTGGTGGCTGGCAGTGACTGTGGTGGCTGGCTGTGACTGTGGTGGCTGGCTGCGACTGATGGCTGGCTGCGACTGATGGCTGGCTGGACTGTGGTGGCTGGCTGGACTGTGGTGGTTGGCTGCAACTGTGGTGGCTGGCTGCAACTGTGGCTGGCTCGACTGTGTGGCTGGCTCGACTGTGGTGGCTGGCTGCGACTGATGGCTGGCTGTGACTGTGGTGGCTGGCTGCAACTGATGGCTGGCTGTGATTGTGGTGGATGGCTGTGACTGTGGTGGCTGGCTACGGCTGATGGCTAGCTCAACTGTGGTGGCTGGCTGTGACTGTGGTGGCTGGCTGTGACTGTGGTGGCTGGCTGCGACTGATGGCTGGCTTGACTGTGGTGGCTGGCTGCAACTGTGGTGGCTGGCTGCGACTGTGTGGCTGGCTCGACTGTGGTGGCTGGCTGCGACTGATGGCTGGCTGTGACTGTGGTGGCTGGCTGCAACTGATGGCTGGCTCTGACTGTGGTGGCTGGCTGTTACTGTGGTGGCTGGCTCGACTGTGTGGCTGGCTCCACTGTGGTGGCTGGCTGTGACTGTGGTGGCTGGCTGTGACTGTGGTGGCTGGCTGCGACTGATGGCTGGTTCGACTGTAGTGGCTGTCTGTGATTGTGGTGGCTGGCTGTGACTGTGGTGGCTGGCTGTGACTGTGGTGGCTGGCTGTTACTGTGAGGCTGGCTGCAACTGATGGCTGGTTCGACTGTACTGGCTGGCTGAGATTGTGGTGGCTGGCTGAGACTGAGGTGGCTGGCTCGACTGTGGTGGCTGGCTTGACTGTGGTGTCTGGCTGTGACTGTGGTGGCTGGCTCGATTGTGGTGGCTAGCTGTGACTGTGGTGGCTGGCTGCGGCAATGGTGGCTGGTTGTGACTGGTGGTTAGCTGCACCTGTGGTGGCTGGCTCGACTGTGTGGCTGGCTGTGACTGTGATGGCTGACTCGACTGTGGTGGCTGGCTCGACTGTGGTGGCTGGATGTAACTGTGGTGGCCGGCTGCGACTATGGTGGCTGGTTGTGACTGGTGGTTAGCTGCACCTGTGGTGGCTGGCTGCAACTGTGTGGCTGGCTGCGACTGATGGCTGGCTGTGACTGTGGTGGCTGGCTGCAACTGATAGCTGGCTGTGACTGTGGTGACTGGCTGATACTATGGTGGCTGGTTGTGACTGGTGGTTAGCTTCACCTGTGGTGGCTGGCTGCGACTGTGTGGCTGGCTGTGGTGGCTGGCTCGACTGTGGTGGCTGGCTGTAACTGTGGTGGCTGGCTGCGACTATGGTGGCTGGTTGTGACTGGTGGTTAGCCGCACCTGTGGTGGCTGGCTGCGACTGTGTGGCTGACTGTGACTGTGATGGCTGGCTCGACTTTGGTGGCTCGACTGTGGTGGCTGGCCTGACTGTGGTGGCTGGCTGTAACTGTGGTGGCTGGCTGCGACTATGGTGACTGGTTGTGACTGGTGGTTAGCTGCACCTGCGGTGTCTGGCTGTGACTGTGTGGCTGGCTGTGACTGGGAGGGCTGGCTCGACTGTGGTGGCTCGACTGTGGTGGCTGGCACGACTGTGGTGGCTGGCTGTAACTGTGGTGGCTGGTTGCGACTATGGTGGCTGGTTGTGACTGGTGGTTAGCTGCACCTGTGGTGGCTGGCTGGGACTGTGGTGGCTGGCTGTAACTGTGGTGGCTGGCTGCGACTATGGTGGCTGGTTGTGACTGGTGGTTAGCTGCACCTGTGGTGGCTGGCTCGACTGTGGTGGCGAGACTGTGGTGGCTGGCTTGACTGTGGTGGCTGGCTGCGACTTTGGTGGCTGGTTGTGACTGGTGGTTAGCTGCACCTGTGGTGGCTGGCTGCGACTGTGTGGTTGGCTGTGACTGGGAGGCTGGCTCGACTGTGGTGGCATGGCTGTGGTGGCTGGCTCGACTGTGGTGGATGGCTGTGACTGTGGTGGCTGGCTGCGACTATGGTGGCTGGTTGTGACTGGTGGTTAGCTTCACCTGTGGTGGCTGGCTGCGACTGTGTGGCTGGCTGTGACTGTGATGGCTGGCTCGAATGTGGTGGCTCGACTGTGGTGGCTGGCCTGACTGTGGTGGCTGGCTGTAACTGTGGTGGCTGGCTGCGACTATGGTGACTGGTTGTGACTGGTGGTTACCTGCACCTGCGGTGTCTGGCTGTGACTGTGTGGCTGGCTGTGACTGGGAGGGCTGGCTCGACTGTGGTGGCTCGACTGTGGTGGCTGGCTCGACTGTGGTGGCTGGCTGTAACTGTGGTGGCTGGTTGCGACTATGGTGGCTGGTTGTGACTGGTGGTTAGCTGCACCTGTGGTGGCTGGCTGCAACTGTGGTGGCTGGCTGTAACTGTGGTGGCTGGCTGCGACTATGGTGGCTGGTTGTGACTGGTGGTTAGCTGCACCTGTGGTGGCTGGCTCGACTGTGGTGGCGAGACTGTGGTGGCTGGCTTGACTGTGGTGGCTGGCTGCGACTATGGTGGCTGGTTGTGACTGGTGGTTAGCTGCACGTGTGGTGGCTGGCTGCGACTGTGTGGTTGGCTGTGACTGGGATGGCTGTCTCGACTGTGGTGGCTGGATGTGAATGTGGTAGCCTCCTCCTCGTAAGACTGCATGAACGGCTCTTTGCCTAGCTTTTTAACAACGCTTTTGGAAACAGAGGCACCGCGTTGTCATGTTCCAAAACATTTACCATTAATTTGAATATGTAAATTGTCCAGACAGGTGGGACAACAGACTGCTCTGACATAACAACAGGACACGGTAAATATTAACTAAAGGTTGTGAGAAAAGAAGAAATAATGCTTTTCAAATAGGGGATTTAATTCAGGTGAACAGGAGCATTGTGGCCATTTAGGATGCATTATTCAGTTAAGTGCTTGCCTTTCTGAAATCACACTTGGGTGCACATTAAACTATGCAAATAACAAGAAACAAACACTTCCGGGTAGAAAGAAGGTCGTAACCCGGGAAGCGGAACACTCCCAAGACATCACCGAGGTGTCAATAGAACCAGCTCATGTTGAAAGGGTCTTGAGAAAAGAAAAGCAGACAGGCTTTTTGTGTCCAGACTGTACGAGTGCTCCTACAGATCCTATAGGAAATTAGTCTCCAATACTTGACCCTATACACTATAAGGGGGTGAAGTGTCTACTGAGTCACTATTCCTGCAGTAATCTTCTCGTAAAAGAAAAATAATGCTGTTTGTGGCTAAGATTTCTGGCGAACCAGTATTCTGGTCAAGCAGAAAGGAAGTTCTGCTGTGTGTGGGTGATGTTTCTGCTGAGCTACTGCCCCTATAATAAATATCCCCTAGTTACAAAAACATTTGCTGTGTAGGTGTCCTTTGTCTGCTGAGCCACTGTTTCTGCAATAACCCTGTTGTATCTGGAAAGAGTGCTGTGCGAGGTGCCTTATTATAGGTTGTGGGCGGATGATTTTGCACATGTGCCTGCAGCTGGCATTACTCAGCAGTTTCACACTGGAAACTGATTTCTGGAAAGCAACCCAAGGAGTTTCATAAAGTGCAAAAGTTTGAAAAAGTGACTGTGGATGTGATGGCGTGCAGCTTGATTGTGAAATATCAATCACACACATCGATATAAAAAAATACTTTTAGGGAAATGTTACTGTGGAAATGTAAAACTAGATTTAACTTAAGGGATTTATATGTCCAACAATATCTCTTCCCAATCAGTAGTCGTAGTGCATTAAAAAAAAGTATGGGAACTGTGATACGCGCAAATGGGAGAGGTGTGAGTGAGCATGGAGGCGGGGACAAAGGTGTGGCTACAAAAACACAATATTTTGTAACTTTTTTAGGTCTTTCACCTTCAGGTAAATACATATAGTATAATGCACAACGTAAATGAAAACTAAATGCAAGTTATGTTAATAAGTGGTAAATGCACTAGTACTTTATGAAACCTCTGTTAGTTAATGCACCGATCCAGAGAGCCACAGAGTTGAATCTTGGTTGGTACAGTGGAGAATGGTGACTGCTACAATGTCCTAGTCTGTGACAAGAAGCATTGAGAACATGTAAACCATTATTTTAAACTTGCATTACACACAGTATAGGATAGGCTGCTACAAAATGAGTAAAAAAAGATTTTAAGGTAAAAAGTGCTTCCAAAATGTAGATTTTAATAATACCCACACTGTGGATATTTTATTTTATAACTGTCATTAAAAAGCACCCTCTCCGCATCTTAGCCGGTAGCTCCCTTACAAAACGTCACAAAAAGAATAAATGTGTGTCATCAAGAAGCTTCAAGGGATTCCATCAATTACAGCCAATACCAGCTTTTTACCAGACACCCTTTACATTTGCAGATTAACCAGTTGTGCACATTTACATTTCTTGCAGGGAAGCAGGTACCCTAACAAGAAGGCTTGTCTAGCAGCCTGCCCCTCCCTCGGTTTCACAGCACAGGAGACTCCCTCGCTGGCACTTCAACCGAAGGAATGAACAGTCCCAGGACGGTTGACTTTTCACAAAAAGTAGGGGAACTGTTTTCTAAAATAAAAAAAAGTATGGGCACGCCATGCCCCCCCACGTCCCCCGCCCCGATCCCACCCACTTTGACCACTGTTCACAGTTAATTCTGCAGGCTAGGATTTAAAAAAAGACATTTCAGCAACTATTTGAGGCCAGTGTACCCGGATGTGATGTGTGACCCTCAACTGTATATTTTCCACCCACTTTCCTCTTCATAAACGGCTCGAGGTGGAAGACAACCATAAACATCTCAGTTTTCAGAGGTTTTCCAAAATGCAGGTTGTTAGGTTCTGTTCACAGAGTAGGACTGAAGGGCATTCCATTATTGGTCCTTGACCTTCTAGGGACCTTCCGCATTGATTTGACCTTTTAAAACATCTTTGGTGATCAGGTTAGAAGTGGCACTTTAGAGGCTTCTGGCTGGGGTATAGTGCACCTAGACCTCTGCACTAGTGCAGCTGTGCATGGCGAAGTTAATCTCATATTTAATTCTTGATTTAACCATGGGCCAGAGGAATGTTCTCAGGGCAGGTTTCATCATATCTCATTTTGTGGGATGTGGACGTATTTTTAGGTCTTGCCTAATAGTGCATGCGCTGTCCGTTGAGAGATGTATGGTCAGCTTACAGTGGGTTGAGAGTCCTCCCATTGCTTACCGCTGGTTGGCATCATTGTCCCTCTTCTTTGCTTGCTTCCTATTCGTTAGCTTGTGGGGGCTTTCCTTCCTGCTCTAATGTTTGTCTCTCTCATGGAGCTTGGGTGTTATTATTTGTGGCCTTCTGTTGCTCATTTTCCAGGTCTGCAAGAGTGCGGGTGTTTTCCAGCTGTCGCCTAGTGTGCTTCTCTTTCACCCTCCACGCTCCGCGTTGCGCTCTTTCACTTGTCTGTGTGCTTCTCTTCCACCCGCTCCTGTTGCTCTTTCGCTTGTTTACTTTTTCTTTCCCAGCTTCACAAAACTCTCTCCCCGTTGTTTGCTTCCCCACCCCCACATCGCAGTGCTGCTTCCGCACGCCCTCTGTGTTGCTTCCCCTGACCTCCTGTTGCTTAGCTCCACCCACGTCCTCTGTGGTTCCACCCTCTCTGTGTTGCTTCCGCCTCCCCCCCCCACACACACTCCACATTGCTGTGCCTCGCCTGTGCTTGGCCTTGACTCCCAGCGTAGCTGAGGATATTTGGATCTGCATCACCAGGGAGCAAATGGAGTGCATGACTTTTGGATCAACTTTACCTGGGAACCAATACTAATGCTCCACTTCAAAGGAGCGCGGGGGCACCCAGATCCCTGGGACCTAAAAACATAACCTGGAGTGTCACAGTGGAAGAGGCCAGGCCTCCGGCTTTCTTTCACTGAAGTGCACGACTCCCCCATTTGACGCACAACTCCAGAGACACTGCAGATTGAGTGCTGCAAAGAGCTAAGTATTTGTTCCTTCTTCCCCTTCCATAGGTTTTAGATTGGACTCCAAAGACTCCACAGTTTTACATCATCACAATTTTTCATTCTTGCTTATGCAGCAGCTTTTAGCTGTCTGTAGGCAAATGCTTATTGTGGAACACAGTGCTTTAAGTGAGATGAGAACAGAGCATGGGGGTCTCTAAGAGGGGCGTGGACGAATTAAGTTGCGGCTTAAAACTTGTGAACTACAGCTCTGTGCTCTACACAGCAGGCCGCCTGACCAGCATGTAGGTGCCTCCTTGCTAGAGTTCTGGCATTACATTCAGGCCTATCACACAACATCAAACATGTGACTACCTGAATCCGGACCTACTGGCTCTGTGAGGGCTTGTGAGCACTTTGATATAAATGAGTAACTAATATGATTTTGTTGTAAATAATTACAATTGGTAATTACAAATGGTACATATGTGACCATCAATATGTGTGCACCGAAGAGAGGCCAAGGATTGTATGAGCATGCAATCTGAACACTGTTAAAGCCCACTGACTCACGCTGCCTTTTAGCTCCAGAGCACTTAATCCCGCAACATCATGAACACACTTTCAAAATCAGAACTCACTCAGGCACCCTACATGCAACTCAGTTCACATGTACCATACAAGCATTGGAAAAGCCAATAGTTCCAGCCTTTTAGAGCGGAGATGTCTTATTGGCTTTGCAAATGCTTAGAATAGGCAATTCCGATTCCAATGCACAAATGCACTAAAGAAACAAATATATGCTGTGCTGTGACATTTCTGCGGAGCCTGTAGTGACTCTGAAATACAAAGGAAATTGTGTGGTGCATGCATGAAGTTTTTGCCTGGCCTGTAATCACAATGAACCTCAATGGGAAGATGTGCTATGAAGTTTCTACTGAGTCTGTAATAACACTGAAGTCCAAAGAAATCTCTGTTTATGGATGAAACTTCTACTGAACCTGTAATCATCATGGAGTACAGAGGAGTATGTGCTATGAAGTTTCTGATGAGCCTGTAGCAACCGGAGAACAAAGGGAACAGTGTTATGTGTGGATAAAACTTCTACTGAGCCTGTAATCATCATGGAGTACAGAGGAGTATGTGCTATGAAGTTTCTGATGAGTCTGTAGTAACTGGAGAACAAAGGGAACAGTGTTATGTGTGGATAAAACTTCTACTGAGCCTGTAATCATCATGGAGTACAGAGGAATATGTGCTATGAAGTTTCTGATGAGCCTGTAGCAACCGGAGAACAAAGGGAACAGTGTTATGTGTGGATAAAACCTCTACTGAGCCTGTACTCATCATGGAGTACAGAGGAGTATGTGCTATGAAGTTTCTGATGAGCCTGTAGTAACTGGAGAACAAAGGGAACAGTGTTATGTGTGGATAAAACTTCTACTGAGCCTGTAATCATCATGGAGTACAGAGGAGTATGTGCTATGAAGTTTCTGATGAGCCTGTAGTAACCGGAGAACAAAGGGAACAGTGTTATGTGTGGATAAAACTTCTACTGAGCCTGTAATCATCATGGAGTACAGAGGAGTATGTGCTATGAAGTTTCGGATGAGCCTGTAGCAACCGGAGAACAAAGGGAACAGTGTTATGTGTGGATAAAACCTCTACTGAGCCTGTAATCATCATGGATTACAAAGTGATATGTGCTATGAAGTTTCTGCTGAACCTGTAATCTCACAGAAGTACAAAGGAACCTTTTCTGTGTATCTGCGAAGTTTGTGCAGAGCCACCAAGCCTCTTAAAACCCTTGCGTACAAGGGGACCAGCGCTGTGGGTCAGTGTAGTGCCTGTGGAGCCTGCCATAACCCTAGGTATCCAGAACCACAGTCCCTCTTGTAACCCTTGAATAATGGGAGGTGTGTTGTAAGTAGGGGGGGCATAACTCGCGGAGTTTTACTCCCTGGAATTCAACAAAGTTACCTAAAAACTCTGTGAGGGTCCGCAGCGTTCCACAAGTGGCAGAATTGGGGCACATCATGCTGCTCATGCTGATTTTTGTGCCTCCATGCATGCGCTCAGAATCGGAACTCGACCCGTCTTGACAGCGCTTTGATCGTGCCATCTTCCACACACGTGGATCCTCACATTGTACGTATTCACGTAATAGCCAGCTCACCACCCACCTCACACTTGGGCACCCGGCTGGGACCCATGTGAGTATCCCTTTCTTATCCCTTGCACGGTGCCACATCCTCCACACGAGCCGGTCCATTACCCTTCAGGTGTCCCTACGATCAAAGGTCCTGAAGAGACCCTACACTGCACACAGGGTCGAAACGCCGTCGACAAGTTGCATAAACGAACCATTGTTCACCAGCACTGATCACTGTATCTAGCGCTGTACACTGTACATATATATGTATATGGTCATTTATATGAAGCATTGGAAACCTTGTATATATTTCACATATATGTCACTAATGTTCTAGGTTCCGTTTTTCACTGGGACACCTTTAACTCAGAACTATATGTTCAAATGCACTATTTTGTAACAGTATTTCATTTCAAGGATTATATAAATATTTTTGATTCAAAAACAAATCAGAGGTGTATTTGCTTCCTTCTCTCTCCAATATCACTATAACCCAATATATTGCCATTGTGCTCATATACATTGAGATTACTTCATTGTGTCCACAGGAGCCTTTGTCCTTTGATAATAAGTTTATTACCCTGGTTCCACGTGAGTAGGGTTCCCTTGTTCCTGTCCTACTAGATTTTTGCGCCGGGAGCTTGTTCTGTGCTGTAAAAATCAGCACAAATGGCACCACGCAGTGCGCCGGATGGTGCTGCTTCTTTCTATCACTCGAGGAGATCTTCTACTCGAGCAGCAGCTTTCTCAACGCTAATGGTAGCGACCTGCCGCGACGGCCCGCATTAAGAAATCTCACTGGGAGGCGTTCTAGTGCTTAAAAATCACGCTAGGGGACGCAAATTCTCACTCGTGCTTGACAACTTAACATTGGCAAGCCACGCACCTGGAAAAACTCTGACACATGGTGGTTGGTGGAGCTTTGCCAGAACTCTGCGCTAAAACCTCTGCAAACTTCGATAGAAGAGTGGAATTTTTCACCCGCCCCTAGTAGTGAGTGTGTGAGATTGTCTCCTGCAGTCAAAGGTTTGCTAGCTTGGCCTTTGTGCCTAATGTTACCATACACTAAAAGCACATGCTACCTTTTGTTTGACTTTACTTAGGGCCTGCAAGCGATTACATCCACTGACCCTCAGGTTCTTAGTGGAGTGGACTCGTGAAAATCTCACCCACAAAAGTTTCACATTGTGCGGTTTTTCAAATCCTGCACATGGATGATAGGGCACGAAAAGAGCTGAAACGAGCATGTCTGCCACTGATATCAAAGCAAGTGTTTAGTAGGCGTGGGTGAAATTCAAATTAGACCAATGTAACTCGTGTAGTCTTGGAAATTTCCCGTTATGCTTGTTCTGCAAAATTCTTGACGTTTTGCCATTATGCTATATTGCATAATTACATTTCATTTGAGGTAAAAATGTACTGCCAACGCACAGTAGCAACAGAAAGGAAGCAGCTGTTGTACATGGTTCTTTTGTTTTTTTGTACTTTTTTTTAGTGCCAAAAATTGAGCACTAAAGGGTTGATTTTCATTTTGTAGAATTACACATAATTTCATGTAATTTTGCCAAAATTTCATGTAAATATGCAAAAGTAAATTATGGAAATTTAACATGCCACTAGTGCTTAGTGGAAAGCAGTTCTGTTGATGGGCCTAGAGCCCTCTGGTGATGGCGTGCTTAATAAATGACTATTAACTTAGCATAACCAGGGGTGGCTCCTCCGTTGGAGCGTCGCCCCAATTACAACCCCACAAAATACCATGAAATATAAAATGGTAATTTATTACCATTTTATTTTACATCCCCGTCCCGAGCCAAGCATGGGGGCGGGGGGGCTACTGAGTGACAGCAGCAGGGAGGAGGGTGGGCTGTCTATGCACTTATTTTTAAAGTGCGCATGTCTTTTTGGCCGGCTGTCTTGAGACGGCCAGCCACACATGCCCACTTTAAACATTTCTAACCCAGCTGTCCTAAGACAGCTGGGATAGAGTCAATGCAGACCTCCAGGGCGCTGTGGAGTGCTGTGTGAGGATGCTTCCTCCAATCAGGGCGCTGCTCTCCCTGTGTGAGAGCAGCGCCCTGATTGGTCAAGGGAGTTCCAGGCTCCAGCTTCCAGTTCCTGTGGAGGGCCAAAGCGGAGGACATTGCGTTCACCCGGTAAGTTTTTATGTATTTATTTATTTGCGCGTGCACCCACCCCTCCTCCCCATAGATGCCAGCCGCTACTGAGCATAACATAACTTTTCCTTGTACAATTGTTCTGACATCTTTCTATCCCAAAGCTGGAACAAACCTTCATTTGATGGGTGGGATTGATGGGGGGACTGAAGGAGACATGAGGTCTCTGGGAGCTGGCATGAAATTTCTATGCAAGATTTTGTCATGTGTTTTCCGAGTTTGGACACGATCACACACACTCATGCTGAGCTGGAATATTTTATGCCCAAAATCTGGAGTACGTCTGCCTTGCATGGGATGATCTGGCAGTTTTCAAGCCAAGTATTGAAGGCACTCTTGTTCCAGGTTCTGGAACATCCCTTCTTGTGCCATATACCGCAAACCAGACAGCTGATGTCTGGGTAACTGCCTGGATTCACTGAGACGATGCCAACATAGCTTCCCTAATTGACTTTCTCCATTGATTAACTCATGTTTCTCTCTCCTTGTGTGCCTGTACCAAGTGCTTAATTTGTAAAAGAACATAAGTGCCAGGGCTCTCGTCAGCAGGCCACTGCAGCTTGCCCCATATATTGCCCCTACTATGCTGCCAATGTTAGACAACACAACTACTAACCATCACACTCCTAAAAGTTTGACAATTCTGATTGTTTCAGGGCCCCAAAGTTATAAGAATGGCTTGGGGGAGGTAATAGTAATTTTGAATGTTTATTGAATTAATAATTAACTGTTGTTGTGGTCATCTCTAAATTAGCCAGACAGCGCCACCTTTTGGCAGATGTCACAAGCACTGGTGTTGACAATTAAGTGCCAGTGCCAAGCACCAGACACAGCTGGCTTAAATTAAGCACTGCTTGTACCTCATAATTGACTACTGGAAGAAATACCGATGTTATGTTCGATAAAGACAGTCGTCCACTAAGCTAGCGGTGGAAAAGAAACATTCCAAACAACTGCTTATGCCCCTGCAATCTCTATGTCAAGGGCTTTAGCAGTTACCACCAAAAA
Source organism: Calotriton arnoldi (assembly GCA_963921515.1). Taxonomy (NCBI): domain Eukaryota; kingdom Metazoa; phylum Chordata; class Amphibia; order Caudata; family Salamandridae; genus Calotriton; species Calotriton arnoldi. The sequence goes on along the minus strand of CAWUFW010005257.1, from coordinate 1,323,656 downwards.
CCCGGAACAGCAGTTTAATCCCAGCCCAAACCACTCAACCTATCACAATCGAAATATTCAAGCCATGGAAATATCCCACAACGCCACTTGCTTTGTTAGTCTACATGCAGGACAGGCCTTGTCACAAACAGCATCTCCAAACGCGTCACACCCTAACCGTCCATGTTCAGCACATATGTTGGTGCAGGCAATCCTTTTTATTTCTAATCAGTGCTTAATTTGTAAAAAAAAAAAAAAAGTGCCAGGGCCCTCGTCAGGAGGCCACTGCAGCTTGTACCACCCTTTGCTACTGTCAGGCCTGCCAATGACAGTACCAACACAACTACTAACCATCACACTGCTACAAGTGTGACAATTCAGAACTTTCCCGGCCCCCAAACCTATAACAGTAGATTGGGTGGAAGTTTTTAGTCATTTTTAATGTATATTGAATTATCAAACAAGTGTTGCTGTGCTCATCTCTTCGTTTGACAAACAGCACCACCATGTGGCAGACTGACATATGTGCAGGTGTTGACAATTAGTTGCCGGTGCACCGGAAAGCACCTGCTCAAATTAAGCACTGTATATTATGTTTAGCATTAACACGTGTTCGGACAGTCTATGTTTGTGCGCTAGATGCTAATGAGTGCAAGGTTTACTTAGCATAAGTGGAAAAGGACTGAACTTCAGGCTTCAGAATGAACTTGTTTTTCCTGCTTCAATGTGTATGCTGCAGTCTGGTGGACTGGAGCACTGGGATGCCGGGTTTGCTGCAACTGGTTCCTTTGCCACTTTCTCCAGCTCCTTGAGGTTAACTGCAGCAGATACTGGAGGCTTCACGAGAGAGAAAGGGAGGGAAGGGGAAAGTAGAGAGAAATCGACCAGAGAGGGAGAAGAGGAGAGAAGGAGAGAGAATGGATGGATGGGAAGAGAGCGCTAGTTGGAGAAGAGAAAGGAAGCAGGGCCAGTTTAAACATTTTTGCCAGGGCTGATTTGGATCCCTGGGTTGGACCCGGCTGACAGCGAGAAAGTGGCAAAGAAGGAAACACGGATGAGAGCAAATGACAGCAGAAAAAGAGAATATGGTATGAAACGAGATGATAATAACAGAGGTAGGACATGGAGAGAAAAAGTAAAACAACAAAAAGAAGAAAACATCAGTTAGCTAATATGGTTGAGAGATAAAAGGCAAGAGGGGAATTAGCGGATGAAACTAGACATGTACAACAGAAAATAATAGAGTAAATGGTTAAAAAAGAAAGGGGAAAGTCACAAACTATATAAAAAGGGTAAATAGCTGAAAGAAGATGCTGCAGAGAAAAAACAAAGCCTGAAAAAAGGATGGGGCACAGGAGTGCAAAAATCAAGGAAACTTCTGTAAGAATACTCAGACTCCGTGTGCTGCAGGCTTCAATGTAAGTGAGAAGAACAATGTATCTATTGCAGAGTCCTGTGTATAGTCTGCAGGTCACTGGCTCAAATGCCATTGAGATAGCACAGTGGGTTAATATACTGACTGCATAGATCTGTCCACCACTTATCCAACAAATTTTAGGAAAATTGTTCGTACACGCACTTATTGCAGAGGTAAATGATTATCCCGCCGGTCGCGGTCTGTAAACCCTTTCGGAAAGCTCAGTGGGATCCTGCACCTACTGCATAAATACTCTGAAAATTGATCGAGCCAGTACACCCACTCCAGCGTCCACGTGTGTCACAGGGTTGAGTTCTAATCAGTTGACCCCTTCAGCCAGGCGCGCAACGCCCATTGGGCTCAAAGGGCTTCAGCCCCTCCCCCCCCCCCCGTCGTGTGTGTCAGCCCGGGCTGAGACAGCTTCCCGGGCTGGCGACCATCTTATTGCAGCCGCACCCGAGTTCTTCACAGGTCTTTTAAAGACCATTTACTTGTTAACGAGGCTTTGTTGTGTTTTCACTCCTTCTTAAAACCCCCTCAGCTCCACTCTGCCTATTGCTGGAAGACTTAGCCCCCCCCTCCCCCCCGAAATTTGGCTCTAGTTGCGCCTCTGCCTTCAGCACCTCACTGACAGAAAAGCTTGGTGTAAAGGAGCGCCTGTGATTAAAAAGAAGGCATTTAAAGAGAATGACATTTAAATATTTAGTCCCATGTTAAACTAATGTTGCACCAAAGGTCCTCTGAAACAGCTGACTCGGTAGTTTGGGTAGGACGAAGGCTGGTTTGCATAAGGCTGGTCCCTGGCTAGAGAGGCACAATGGGCCACAAAACGATGGAACTGGAATGCGATCTGAACAATCGCGGGTGGCTGAGATTAGTTCAGGCATTCCTTCAATCGCTTTGTTGTTCGTTGCAGTTAATAACAACAGATGTCACTATTAACCATTAAAGTATACTCAATTTGCCAACCTTGGGAGGCAAGAAGTGTTAACTCACTGAGACATTTTGTCACTTAGTAAGTGCAGATTTCGGAACAAGATGGTAGCGATGGGTTGGAGCCACACATATTAACTAATAGGAAAAGAGAGCTGTCACAGGCTTGGGGGGGGGTAAATTGAACTGTATCAGGGGCGTAGCTACCATTGGTGCAGCAGGTGCTGTGGTACCCGGGCCCAGAGCCCCGTGGGGTCCATTGAAAACTGACAATGCTTTATTTTACTACCCCAACACCAATCAGAGGGGCAGTTTTCTTTGCTTGCACCAGGGCCCATGCAAAACTTGCTACACTACTGTGTCCCGTAAGCATATAGGGGCAGATTTACAAGAAACTGACGCATCTGTAGAGATGCGTCAGTTTCCGTGCGCCAGCCTGCGATACCCTTGCGCCACCATGGATGCGCCGTATTTACAATACTGCGCACCATGGTGCAAGGATTGACAGATGCGTCAGCAATTCTGACGCATCTGTTGGCCCGAAAGTCACGCATTGCTGGAGTCCTGTCACAAGCCCAACGAAACTCCAGCAATGTATGTTGAGACCTATACTTATTGTACTGCGTCACTCCAAGCAGGCGTAAGGTTTTGACGCAGTGGCGTCCTAGAAGTGGCGCAGTGAAATCTTGTAAATTTCACTGCATCACTATTATGAGGATATCCTGCGTGGGAACGCCCACCCTGCATACATTATGCAGGTATAATTTGATGCAGGGCTTTACAACGTGACATCTCCTTAGATGCGTCACATTGTAAATGGGCCGCAACGTGGTGCATTGTTTACGCCGTCGCTGCGTCACAAAAAGTGACGCAAAGGCTGTGCAAAAGTGACACAAAGGGCTTGTAAATCTGCCTTATAGGGTTTATGGACATAATAGGGCACCTAAAATGTTGAGAGTACAGGTGAAGTCAAGCACTTGTTGACCTGTAAAGTAATAAAGATATAACAAGGTCTTTGAAAGATGGCTAGGATAGCAGAGTTCGATCCTATAGCGGTTTGTTATGTTTATTATCTCTATGGTGCTTTATGCCACCCAAGGTGGCTTCAAAGTGCTGCAGGGTGTGGTGGGGCACGGAATGAATGCAAAACAAGTTTCTGGAGATCGAAAAAAAGAAAATAAGATAATAAAAGATGGAGGAGGTTTGTGGGTGGAGTCTTTTCCGCAAAATAATTGTCTAGTGTTCAGACCATTAATGGTACAAGCAGCTCACGCTGCCTTTTTACTGTGCCACGTTTTACAAACTCGCGACGAGGAGCTCGCGCCTTCTCTGCGGTTACTTTGGGACGCCTTCACGCTTCCCCTGCGTCAAGGTGAACGCCATGTCGTATTTTGGAACGCACCGAAGGCTCAGCTTTTCTATCGAGACCCCCTGATAGCCTCAGTTCTAGCGGCCATAACTGTCAGCCCTGCCAAGTGTCACACATCCTGTGTGACACTAACGCATTTTAAGTTACATTACCGCATTCCCGCATGTGAAAATGATTGTCACGCAAATCAGCGTACTTCAAAGCTGAGTGTATTACCGGTATTTGAGGTTCGTAGAGTCTGATATTTCGTTAGGTTACAGAAACACAAAACAGATGGGCACAGTAGCCTATGCGAGTTCTGCTATGTTTGGATGGTTCATCCTGATTGGACGGTGTTTTGCTTGTATTACGTAGTAGGTAGGCTGACCTGCCAACCTCCCCCGGCACTAATTGGTCCTTATAGCACGCACGTGCGTGCAGCCGTATGGCCTGCTGAACACAGCGTAGTTTGTTAGAGCCAGGCAGTACATGCAGTGTTAGTGCTGCTAAAGGACGAAGTTTCGCTTGTGTCAGGGACTGAAAGGCTCCAGTAGGCGCAGGGAGAATATTTTCAATTTCAAAATCTTATTGCAACCAGCCCGGGCCACCAGGAATTTCTGCAACCAGAATTAAATTGAAGGACAAGGGAGTCCTCCTTGACACGTGCCCCCTTCCCCTGCTGGAAGGGGGAAGGGGGAAGGGAGTGTTCTCCAGGGGCTATCACGGTAAGAGAATGTGCCGAGGGCCTGAAGGCTCTGAAGACTGCGTGCCAGCCACGCCATGCCCTCTTCAAATGTGGTGAGTATTTCACATTTGATTTCTGATCACTTTTTAAGATAAAAGCGCCATAACTTAGCGCTATAATACAGTGCTTCCCCATATCACTTGTAAATGTTGTCTAAAAAAAGAGAAACATTCGAAGATTAAATTGTCGATCCTGCATTGATTTGTTTCAGTGTGTGCTAAAATGGAATTCTAGTTTAAACGAAGAACTATCAATAAGAGATTCTCGTAAAGGATCAGAACATACATTGTTCACACTTTCGCTCCCACTGTTGCAGAGGCCTAAAGGTGCTGGGATCGGCTACTATAGTTATTACAAAAGGAGATCGGGTTGACTGAGATTCGAGGTTGTTCTGTTACGCAGATATAAAAAAAATGTTAAACAGTAGAAGAGACAAACAGCTGACATGGGGCAACATAAGCTGCGAGGCAGGGTACCATTCTCCCTAATTAATCCGTTCCGAAGAGTAATGCTTAACCGTGAATGAACTACGCATTTAAACAGATGTAGAAAATTCAGACCCTTCTCTGAACAAGCATTGGCATAGCCAATAGGTCTCGCCTTTCGGACCTTATAAGTGTTTATCCATGCAACAGTTGATGTTGTTGCACCAAGGATATTGTGCTGCATAACTAAATACTTATAAGGTCCCAAAGGCGAGACCTTACAAATACAAACAAAAACTGACAAACCAAAAAGTTTTTTTGTGTAAAAACACACACATTGTCACAGTAGTCCTCTGCACTGAAGGGAACTACTTGGTGTGTGGTTGTGCTCCTTGTTGAATTACAGAATGCCGTAATTCAAAGTGAAGTTAGCCAATGGATGAAGAGGACTGATTACTGTCTCTGCTGTGTGCTATAGTGGGCAGATGACACAGCAACAGATCAATGGATGAAGATGGCTGACAAAGCCGCTACAAGTAGGTACATTATATTTGCAATTTTACTCAAATTAAAAGGGCTTGGCTAATGCCAGACCAAAAAGGCGGGACTTGGAGATTTGGGGGAAGCAACACACAACCTGGTGCAGCTGAGTGGGGTCAAATTAAAAACGTGATATCAGGAAACTGGTTTTAGGGGTTTAGACAGCAAGGAGGGGCGGCTTTACAGGAAAAGTAATGAGAAGTGGGAATAAGGCAAAAGCTGGCAGTGTGGATATGGCATGAACTGAGGCTAGGGCAGTCCCCACAAAAGCGCCTCGCTGTTAATGGCCAGCAGGGATATGAGTTTTTGGCATTGCTTTTTTTAATATGCATGCCTATGAAAAATGGACAACGGTGTTGGAGGATGGGTTGATGGAAATAAAAAGTAGAAACGGTTTACCTTTGAATGGCGGTGTCTCTCGGACAAATTCCGCCATCGCATTTGGTTTTGTTTACTCTTCATGTTAGCTTAGGTGCCTGCAGTGAGATCAGAGGCTTTAGCATTCCATATGGTTTTGTGTTGCAGTCACAATAGCAAGGAGTGCGTAAGTGTTGGCAGTGAGATCAGCAGCTCTACAGTTGTGTATGGTTTCTGTCCCCTGGGTGCGTCTTGTGGACTCATACCCTGAATAAGGAGCACGCAGCGGACCCCAAGGCTGATGAAAGCCTCGTCGTCCCAGGAGCGCTAAGACCACCGAGATGGAACACACACCGAAGTAGGGGACGGGATCGGGCTACTAGAGTTGACAAACGGAAAACGCCCAAAAACAGATTAAGTGGCCCTAGCCTAGAGGCTCTACTATAATTAGTATGAATACGGAAGTGTCTAAACACGGATAAAGCTGTCCCCATCTACATACAAGTACCTAACAAATGTGCGATGACTCGCAAACATTACACATGCAACTAAGGTGGAAACGCTTACTGGAATATCTGCTAAAGTGCTTTGTTCAGGGACAACCGGAATTGATTTAAAAAAAAATACCATTAGAGTCTGCAGATAAAATCAGTGCAATCTTTACTCACACTAACAGCAGCTTAATAGCACAGTCAGCACGAGTGCTTTACTCAATGAAAGAGTGAAAGGGAGAAAGGAAGCGAACAACAACAAGATGATGTCCCTATGGTAGAGATGAAGGGAAGACATGCAAAGTCCGACAGCGTGATTGAACAGACTGACTATTATACTGCATGTATGCCAGATCGTTTGGACAAACCACTCTGCCCTCGTCATAAACAATTTGATGTCACCTCGGAAATAAAACGTGCCAAGAGCGGGAGCAGCGTATGTGTATATAAATAATACACATATACCTGTGGAAGACGGGGTGATGGGAGAAGAGACCCTGAACGGTTATTTTACATCGATTATATGCCCACTGGTTTTCCCGATCACTGTTCTCCATTCCCTATTTCGTTTTTTCCACGTACAAGCCTTTCACTTTATGCTAATTGAGCCTTTCATTTGCACAAGAGAAAACGAGAGAAGGATTAGCCAGGATTTACAAGAAAAAGCCCGAGTTCCCAGAACAAAGGAATAGGAACTAGTATCTGGGCTGTGCTATAAAAATGCATTTCATGTATGTTTTGCAGTAGTCTGGTTGCATGCATGTATACTGTCAACAGAGGTTCGGAATCTCGGAGAGTAATGTTCTGGACATTTGCTCTGCTGGAGTCTAGAACAAAGCCTTCGTTTCATGTTTATTCCAAGCCTCGGTTCCCACTGGCAAGATGCAACAGTCAGGATCTGCAGATGTCAGAGAAAAGGGGAACTAGCACAGCAGGACGTGGCTGCCACACCCCTTCCTGTTTTCCGACAGTGTTGCGTTAGACAATTATCATTCCGACAATAAGGTAAAACAAGCCCGCGAGTGGTGCGCGCGCACCACAGAGGAGCGGGGCGAGCGAAGCGCGGCAGCCTGCTCAGCTGAGGAGACGCTCAGCTGACCAGACGCTCGTGCGTCGTGGCTGGCCTTTGGATGTGTACGCGCGGCAGACATGTGTTTCCACTTATCGCGCCCGCGTCTGGGCACGATAATTGGAAACACATGTTTGCCGCGCGTACCCATCCCAAAAAGGCCAGCCACGACGCACGAGCATTTTTGGGACTGCTTTTAAACCCGCTTACATTAAGTCTTCGCCTCTAAGCAGCGCTTGCGCGCTACTCGAGGCTCGACCTAAAAAAAGCATGCTGTTCCTGCCTTAAAAAAAATCACAAACTACTGCTGTAGATTAGATGCAACGCAGAACTCTATGGTATGCGGAGAGGAGCGTCAGAATCATCTAGGTCACTGTGCTGGCCTGCTCTCTTCGGACTGGCAACTGTCTCTAGCACATCACAGCACTGCCCACAGTCTAAGCAGCGGTCTGCAGTGAGAGTGACCCCACAGGCTGCAGCTGCAGTGTACAGGCCGAGCAGCAGAAGTTATTTTCCCAGCACTGACTCCATTCTTAAGTCAAAGAGAATGTGGGGTTTAATGTTCCTCCTGGGAGAGATCAGAGATTTGCCCAGTGCAAGTTGACTCACCAGTAGCGTAAAGGGTTAGTGTGCCTGCTGCAAAGAACGTGCTTCATGCATATCACAGAACCTAATGTTGCTAAAAGGGATTAATTTGGTTAGAAATGTATTCTTATTAGCAAACCGAACCCCAACTACTGTGGTACGTTTTCAATCCTCAGTTTGTGCCCCTCCAGATCAAACACTTAAAATATACTGCACAGTTACACAATTATTTTACTGTACGATCAGCTCACAAGGATACTAGATGAGTGCCCTTCCATATATGTTCCCCTCGTCTTCATTGCTTGATTTTGCTTGCGAGAAAGTGTCACTCATAGTCGTTGAATGTCACTCATAATTACACTGAAATTACGAAAATGTCACACGTAGCAATCTGGAACCTTGGCAGCTATGAACTGTATGCTTTATAAATATTAATTCATTAATTCAAAACATTCTTCCTGTTGCAAATGTCCCCCTTACACATAACTGGAACGCCTTCCCTAATTTATTTTACACAATTCATTCTGAATCACTATTTTCCTTCTGGCTACGTTTCCCATGAACCATTTATACATTAAAATCCTACAGCCTCAAAGCCTCCTTTTTCCGAGCATTAAGCATAATCTGCCCCTTCAGCCTCTCCCTGCCAGGGTTTTAGGCAAACATGGGGTTCCTACAGACCACCCGTGCTTGTGTGCAGGTGGCTAGCCAGGCGCCAACCGCGGCTAATGTTTAAACATCCATGTATGTTCTGTGGTGTGGTGTGTATGTCCCGGAGACCGGCGGTGACTCCTGCACCGTGTGGCAGGAAGCGCTGCCAGGCAGCGAGAAAAATGAGGGGGCGAATAGGGTGTCCAGAGCTTCATCACAGGATCTTAGAATCTGCAGGATAAAGTCTATGGTCACAGGTTTTTTTTTAGGTAATTGACAGATTTTCAGGCTAATCACTGGATTTGAAAATGATTTATTTGCTCACAAAATGTATGCAAATGTATTTAATCTGGACCGCAAGAAAGCCTGCCAGCCAGATACCGTGCTGCAGGTGGCAACCCATGGACACCACTCTTCTAAAAGAGATATATTAGCTCATTCCTGCAGTTCTGAAACTAAAATATTATATATAAATATATCCATACATTATTATGCTTAATGCGCACTTGCATTAATATTTTAGCTGAAAAACGCAATCTAGTGTATGAGAGTGTAGGTACAGGGCTTAGGGATAAATGTGGCGCATTTTAAAGGCAGTACAGAAGTTCCTGAGTTATTTTTCCTGCTGTACAGTGTTTGGGCTGTGTCTGTGAAATTGTTCACTACAGAGACGCCTAGTTATATTTAAACCGGCTTCCTAAGATACGAACGGTATTGCAGGGTCAGCAATTGTTTCAACACTTCTCTGGAAGTTTTCTGGAGCCTTACTCAGGTCGAAAGGAATGCACGGGTGCCTGATAATTTTATGATATTTTTCTTATCTATGTCACTTAATCACTTCTCTCTGTGGCAGAAGCCAGTTAACACTAATCAAATGAATTAATTATTTAAATTGAAAAATATTGATCAGAATCTTTATATTGTGGGAAAGAACTTTTACATTTATATTATATTTAATGAGTTCACCAAGGCGATGACTAGCTGTTATTTCACTCATAATAGAAGAAATATCAGATCTCAAAGTGACACTCTATCACAAAATTTTAGTCTTCCACCACCAAGCCTACAAGAAAAACTCTGATGACCAAGCTCCGAAGGCACAAGAACAAAATTGTATCAACTTGGTGTAAAAAACAGTTTCTATGTGTATGTTCATACTGTCTCAGTTGTCAGGTTCCTAACCACAAATACTGATGACGGAAGGTTGAAAGGGAGGGTGCTGTCTATCAGAAGGCACCATTGCAGAGGTTCCCAGAGAGCACAAGAGAGGCATTCATCTGCCTTGTGCAAAGAGAAAACCCTTCCTGGCAGCCAAGGGCAGGTAGAGACTTGTGCGATGTGCCCCCAGTCACAGGTCAAAACCACAATTAACTGTGAAGAAGGCCAGTGACCAAACACAGGGGACCTTATGGTAAATTATTGTCCAACCATGATGTGAAAATTGAAGATGAAATAGTGCTGGATACTGCTTAGGGATAATAAGTGAGATGGAGAAATATCCAGAAAAAATGCATTTGTCCAAATTCAAGGCTACAGAGGATGGGGCTGCTCTTACATAAAACTTTACTAATGCTTAGTGTGCATCGTTGCACTTTTTATTTTTTGGTGTACCTTTAACTGAAACAAAGTGAGAGGAAGTTATTTGCTTGCCTAGGATCACACAATAAGCTTTAGCCGGACAACTGGCAAAAGAACCTTGGACTCTGGTTCCCCATTTGTCAACTTATTGACCATAGAGTGGAGTAACATGGTTGTTCGATCTTTAATCACCTTATGGAATTGTGACCTGTATCTGACGGCTTAGGCGCCAAGAGATTCCCTCGGGGATGATTTGTGCACCTAATCGGCCCTGGCTGATAGCTTTTCCTATGTACCACGACCAAAGGAAGGCAGTGCACCCAGACACCCCTGGTATAATGGCAATTGCCGAAAGGCTAAGAAAACCCTGCTCTCAGCTATAAAATCTAATGACAAGCTGGTAATAAAGGCTAATAGGCTATCTTACAAAAAACACAATTAAGCTAGCTAAAAAAGACTGTAAGAAGAAAGGTGGGAGAGCCTGAGGCATGCCTTAAATAGTAGGGACATGAGGACCTTCTGGAAAATAATAAGTACAGACTCCAAAGAGGACAAAGAAGCATTCAAACCGAATTTAGGGGCCGAGGTTTGGAGGGCTCACTTCCAGTCACTTTATTCTAAGGTGGAGGGCGATTCAGGGCAAATAGCAACTCATTGTCCCCAGCCACACCCAGCCCGTCAGGATACCCCCGTAATTTCCCTAAAAGAGGTAACAGCTGCAATTGTCCGAGTAATACCCGCAAAGGCTCCGGGCTTCGATAAGATCCCTGGAGATCTTTATCGCACTGAACCTAGCGTTTGGGCTCCGTACCTATGGAGCGTATTCAACGCTATTCTTCAGGGAATGGAGATTCCTATAACTTGGTTAGGGGCGGAAATCATCCCGATCTTTAAGAAGGGTTCACCCCTCCATCCTGCGAATTATCGGCCCATTAGCCTTATCGATGTCGCACAAAAAATCTTTGCTCGAGTGCTTCTGGACCGATTACAGAACTGGATGGAGGAATTTTCCATTCTTAGTCCTTACCAGGCCGGTTTCAGAACAAAAATGTCCACAATTGATCAAGTCTTCAGGTTACAACTACTGCACTGGAAATCAGTAATCCTGGAGGGTGGCAGTCTCTACATGATCTTTGTGGACTTAAAATCGGCTTTCGATTTAGTTCCCAGGGAGAAACTATGGGCTATTTTATTAGACTTGGGATCGCCTCCGTATTTATGCCACATCCTAAAAAGATTACATGACCATAATTTCGCTCAAATTAGATATGGGAAAAACGGGGACCTCACCGATCGTATACCTATAGAGAGAGGTGTACGGCAAGGGTGCGTTCTGGCTCCGACCCTTTTTTGTATCTTCATCAATGGCTTAGTAGGAGCCCTGACAGCAGGAGGGGACATAGATGCTCCTAAGTTAGCGGGCCGCAAGGTACCTGCCTTGATGTTCGCAGTTGATACCCACCTGCTGTTGAGGTCACCGATGGGTATACAAAGGGTTTTAGACATCTTTTACTTATTTTGCAAGAATAGGGGCTTGTAAATTAATACCCAGAAAACAAAATACATGGTTTTCAATGCAGGGTGCTCAACACGACCCAATCCACAATTAGCTGGGGAATCCCTAGAGAAAGTCCCTGTATGTGAGTATTTGGGATTGTCCCTTAATGAGAAAATGGAGTGGGGCGTTCAAATCAAGAAGGCTTGTCTTAAACTTGCTCAAACAACAGGGGGCTAGCGAAACAGCAGAGGAAGTGTGTACATAAGTTCCTGGGGCCGGTGCTGAAATATATAAGGCACAAGCCAGAGGAGCTGCCCTATATGGGGCAGAACTATGGGGTCATCGGTCACCTGAACAACTTGTTAAGACTGAAAACTCATTTCTTAGACAACTTTTGGGACTTCCCAAAAGTACACCACTAACCCCGCTCCGAATGGATCTTGGAGTTAGCCCAATGGCACTGGAGGTTGCCCTCAGACCTCTGCTATACTAGCGCCGCTTATGGAGCACCCCAGAATTATCTATGTAGAGAGAGGAACTGAGGGAAGTGGCAAACCTCAATGGTGCAAGTAAAATATCTTGGCTCACTTACATCAAGAATTCCTTGCTATCCATTGGAATGGGAGATTTGTGGGATAGTGCTGAAGATAGATGCCCGTTAACACCTAGGAAGGCTTTGATTAAGAATTTTAAGGACTACAATCTCAATCTACTACTGAGGGGCCCCAGGACAGGCACACTTACAATATCCTTCCTAGAAGTCAAACTGCAATATAGTTTAGAATCTAGCATAGATGATATACAGCCTTCTCTTGCCAAAAAACTCTATTTGCAGTTTAGGCATGGTGCACTTCCCTTATGTGCTGCTACTCACAAGTGGGGGGCAGTTCCACTAAAGATTGTCCGACCTGCATAAATTGTACGGAGACAGACCTACATGTACTGTTTTTTGCCCAACATATAAGGTAATAAGACATCGCTGGCTACGACAGTTATGTAGGAACCTTGGAACCTCCCATTGCTTACAGGCCTATAGGATCCTAAAATATGATAGCAGTATGCCAATTGTTTTTTCAGTGTCCCATTATCTGTTTTCAATGTGGTGTGTACGCCGAGCAGTTTTAAAGAAAGAGCAAGTCCAAACTATCCACCCTATGTCTCCACCATGACCCGGGACTCTGCTTTTTAACTCCGCCTTTTAACTTATGAACTTGCATTACATGTCTGAGATACTCAGAGCCTTCTTAGGATATTTACTATACCTTCTAATCTTTTTAATGATCAAACCTTTTAACGTGTACGCACAATTTTTATACTGAAATAGCTGTATCGATTGTACTGTAGTTTTATATGTTTTACCTGTGCTTTTATGGCCTTATCAGGCCGAAATAAAGTATCTCTTGACTTGACTAATAAATAGATAAATTAAATTAAATGAGATTAACCCTCCCCCAGTACTCGTCTCTGATTACATGGTGTAAGGGGTAACAGGTGAGGCATTTACCATACCCATTAAATACCGATAATGCTGGGTACAATATTTACCGGGAATGGTAAATTCCTCATAATCCAAGTGTTCTTCTGAGAAATGTGAAGTCAAAAAAGGAGCAACCCTATTATTCAAAGATAGGGACAGGGTAACAAGAATAAAACAAGAAACGTCCCTAACAAAAAATGTGGATCATATGTTCTATTCTAGTTGTAACCAGATATAGTACAATCACAGAAAACAATAATTATCGTGCTGCACCCCGTATAACAGGGAGTCACAGTCACAGATAAATCCGAACACAGATATTTAGGACAGTAATACCAACACGGTGTTTACAAATGTACAAAAATCAGTTTTTATTCATAAATATTGTTTATGAGCATACAATCTTCGCATATTAAAAACATATTAGACACAATCATGAATATAATAAAACAAGAAAACTACATAAAAGTCGACGCGGCGTTTCGGTGAATTTCAGATTGATCACCTTCTTCAGGACAGAGTTTTCTATAAATTTAATGTATAACAATGCATTAGATTACTGTTCAAATACCACATTTATTACAGACCATTTTACAAAAAATAACGTAAAACATGCAAACATCTGCAAGCATTAGCATAAATTACCAACTTCACATACAAAAGGACGAAAAAATGAAGCATAAGCTATTCATTGTACCAAAACACCATAAGTGCGAATTATTCCTTGAGGCACAGCACTACATACTCAATAGAAACAACATATGATCCATCATAATTAAATAGTAACCTACCTATTAAAACTTTTTTTTTTAATTAGTGGATCCCATATATTATTCAGAAGGAAAACATTCTTCCGATTTAAGTTAAGGAATGTCCTAAAATGAGATAAATATGAAGAAACAAAGTTGTAGTATATTATTCAGAAAAATTACGGAACTGCCACAAGTTTCAATAATCATTGTGGCGTACCTTTTTATATGGTGCAATTCCTTTGTTAAGTGCGTTCGTAGGAGCCACCGATAATCATAACAGCTAGATGCTAGCTACCTTAAGAAAAGAATAGAAGGGCATATGAATTTAGCAAGTATTACATGGTAATTCGTAGATGAGAATAAGAGAAAGGAATGCTAAAAAATTACCATTAAAAACCAGTAACTTTTCGTCTGTCAAACAGGTGAGCCGAGATTGGACTCCTTAATAATTATATTCATGATATATTTGTCAGCGATACTGTGAAATAGATGAACAAATCATTATTTTTTAATTTAGAACCTGAAGCGAATTAGAGTTTACCAGATTCTCATAGCAAGCAGGTTAGAAATTACCTGGTTAAGTTGTTTTCCTTGATATACAACTTTAAAAAGTTTGTTGAGAATCTGCAAAGTTCAAACAAGACCGGCCATTAGTATGTATACCTACTAATATGGCCAAATCTAGGTTGCATGTATAGTTTAGCAACTCATTTTGAACTATACCGTCATATATATGTGTATATATGTTTTATGACCCGTCATGTATTGTATATTAACAACGTGAACCGCAACAGAACTTCTTAAATCATGAGTTACACACAGAAACCATTCGGCAAGGCCCTCTAATTTGAGGTCTGCGTTCAGGTTGTAAGTAAACAATTTTTATGACCATACTATAATAAAACTAATGACCGGTTCATTAGGTCTTCAAAATAGGCTGCATTTAAGACATCGAGTGTTAGTTTAAACCTCGAGTCGGATGCTCCACACTATAATTCATTATGCATCCATATAAACCACTAGATAGATGCGTCAAACGATAATTAAACTTAACTCAAAATAACCAATCCTACAGTTTAAACTCTATAAGAGAGTTTCTGTCAGGGTCAAAGTAAACCGCTCTCCTAACAACTCACTTGATAAAAAAGGTCCGGCCTCCCTGCTGCCTACGAAAACGCCTTCCGGGTCAGGATACGTAACCTGCTTGTTTCGGAGCACGTCTTAAATACCAAATGCGGTGTCATGTGATACCATGAGAGGTGTCACGTGTTCTTTACTTGTCCAATACTAGGGTTTTTGGTGTTTTTTTCGGCGGCCATCTTTAAATATTCCTTATCGCTACCTATTTTACAGCAAGATTATAAGAATAAGGCAATATTATGTCTCACTATTGAGAAGGTCTGAGATAATACAATTAATACAATTAATGTATATTCTAAACGCGGTGTATCCACTAGATTATCACGTGAAATTTTAAATTTACATCACATCAAACATCTTTCCTAAGAGACAATATTGTGTCTCTCTGCTTTAGGGAGACAGACTCATTTCTTTATAGAAACCGTGATGGAATCCTACTAGAGAAGTTAGGTTGACCTTATTAGATAGTGATGCACATCCTATCGACCCTCTTTAATTATTTGAGACATCCTCGGATTTATTCCCCAGAATTAAATGAGGAAAGAGGCATAGTCATACGGTTTACCGTTCACTTTACAGTTCAGAGTGAGACCATTGGTATAAAATGGATACCCATATTCTCCGTCTCTATGCCATCCTATGTGTCCCGATATCAATGCAACTAACCTGGCACCATGGAAGAGGGGAGTACTTTTTAAATAAGTTTCTCCCAGTCCTCCTTACTGTTCAGGCCTTGTCTAAATGTCTTAAATTTAGACATATAAAATTGCTCACGTTTTTTGCGTTTAATTGTTGTATCGCCGCCACGTGCATTTGTCTGAATAATCTCTATACAGCACCACTTAAGTTGGTCAATGGTATGACCCTTATCTATCCAGTGTTCAACAAGGGGGGCATTTCTCTTGCTAGTCTGAATTGCAGATTTATGCTCATTCAGCCTAACTCTGACCTCTCTAGAGGTCTCTCCTATGTAGCCTAATTTACAGGGACACTGAATCAGGTAAATGAGATTTTTGGACCTACAGTTCGCCATGCTTCTAAAGTTATGGGTAACGTTATTGTGCACAATACTGGGCCCTTTAAGGAGATTAGTACAGTTGTTACAAGAACTACACGGAAATGTCCCATTAGGTAGCGGAGTATTTGTTATACTCAGTTGTTTATTCGAGGTAACATTCTTATAAGTATGTACTAAACAGTTTCTAATAGTTCTATTCCTACGGAACGAAAACATTGGTTTCTCAAGTTTTGTTTTATCCTGTGTATTGATAAGGTGCCAATTTCTATTAATAATATTTTTCACTTTATTGCTGATATTACTGTAGTTAGTAACAAAAATCAGAGGCAATTTTCGCGAGGTTTGGTTTTTTTCTGTGATTTCAAAGAGAGAGTCTCTGTTATAATATTTGGCACGTTTGTATGCCTGTTTAATGATCTTCCTTGGATATCCCCTGTTTAGGAGTTTTCTAGACAGTCTGTCAGCATGTATGTTATAATCATGAATGGTGCTGCAATTACGTCTAATCCTCAAGAATTGTCCGAAAGGGATATTATCTTTTTGACATACTGGATGGTTGCTTGTATAGTGAAGGTTTGGTGGGTTTGGTGTACAATTCCACTTGTAGGTGCTCTTCTACATTTTTAATTTTAATATCTAAAAAATCACAACTATATTTATTTATGGAAGACGTGAAACAGAGGTTCTCGTCTCCCAAGTTCAGCCAATCAATGAAGACGTGAAACGGAGGTTCTCGTCTCCCAAGTTCAGCCAATCAATGAAGTCCATCAACGCTTCTTTAGTTCCTGTCCAAAGGAAAAAAATATCATCGATATAACGTGACCAGGCTGTTACGTTTTCATAAAAAGGGGCTGCTGTATTGAAAATGTGTCTATCTTCAAATCTATTGACGTATAGACATGCCAGACTAGGGGCACAGGTTGCTCCCATGCTGGTCCCCTTATGATGGATCATATGTTGTTTCTTTTGAGTATGTAGTGCTGTGCCTCAAGGAATAATTCGCACCTATGGTGTTTTGGTACAATGAATAGCTTATGCTTCATTTTTTCGTCCTTTTGTATGTGAAGTTGGTAATTTATGCTAATGTTTGCAGATGTTTGCATGTTTTACGTTATTTTTTGTAAAATGGTCTGTAATAAATGTGGTATTTGAACAGTAATCTAATGCATTGTTATACATTAAATTTATAGAAAACTCTGTCCTGAAGAAGGTGATCAATCTGAAATTCACCGAAACGCCGCGTCGACTTTTATGTAGTTTTCTTGTTTTATTATATTCATGATTGTGTCTAATATGTTTTTAATATGCGAAGATTGTATGCTCATAAACAATATTTATGAATAAAAACTGATTTTTGTACATTTGTAAACACCGTGTTGGTATTACTGTTCTTAATATCTGTGTTCGGATTTATCTGTGACAGTGACTCCCTGTTATACGGGGTGCAGCACGATAATTATTGTTTTCTGTGATTGTACTATATCTGGTTACAACTAGAATACAACATATGATCCACATTTTTTGTTAGAGACGCTTCTGAGAAATGTGGCATTATATGTTAAATTGTTTATTCCACACCAAAATTCCACATTTGTTGGAAACTGTTGTTCATTTTCACCAGGTACATTTTGCCTGGTTTGACCTGCCAAAATTTTACAGGAGGCAAGTGCATGGGCAGTAATTACTGCATTTCCCAAAATTCCAAACTGAGCGCAAGCACAGTTTTGCACAGGATCAGAATTAAAACCTCACAATGTAGAGCATGATTACAGCTTGTGTGTTAATTGAGATTAATGCGCAATTGGTGCCTGTGCAGGGATCCCAATTACAAATGGTCCGCTGCTTATCTCACTTGGTAATTACCAGGCGCAATAAAGATCTCAACATTTATTAAATTTCAGCAGACTCAACCTTCCACAGTTTGACTGAGGGAAACGGGATGGTATTTTCTGGAACATATAGATTTCGATGCGTTAATCAACAAAATCTGCATGTTATCCTTAAAAAGTCAGAATAGGCGATAATTATCACATCTGATAAATTACAAACACCTCTTGTGTTAGACTTTATCGGGGACTACTTGTAATAAGGCCCCCTTAGTATCAGGCATTAGTCTCTAAGATAGACTTTCATTATTACTCTATATTAAAAAAAATTAGAGGTTAAATAATAATCTTCATTACTCCAAGTTCAACACTATTTCATCACAAATCTTACTTATTTCAGACGAAGTTCATTCCTTGGATACAGGCTACAATGGTCTGATTCCAGCTTTTTGAAATAGTCTTAAAGTGAGAGCTCACCAATGCAAATGAGGCTGAAGATACATGTTTTTCTAATAAGATACAGCACTAAGAACATTAGAAGCAAAGGCTGCTGAAACTGGAAGCTCCATCTTGAACTTATAGTGAAATACAATAGTCGGGAGTTTTCCCACATTGCAACTTTCACACAGGTTCACCACCGACAAACAGTCCAGGAAGCTTCACATCCACTGCATTGTGAGAATGTGGACCACTGCTACAGGTACCTTTGCCCTTAGACTTGAAGGCCTGGGAGATTGGAAACATTTGCCCAGAGGGGCCGATGACTGCTTTCTTCCTTAAAAGAAGTGATATACACAGTTTCCAATCACCTGAACATTTCAGGTGTTCCAAGTTATGCAGATTTGTAGAGCGCACTTTCACCCGGAAGGGTACCTGGTCCTGAGCGGGTGTGAGTCAAGCCACTCGTTGAGCCTAGTGGGACTAGTCTCAAAGCTAAGTTAGTTAATGGTCAATCGACAGCACCCCGACTACACTGATCAAATGTTAGGCCTTCACAAAAGGCATATAGTTGGCTAAAGTCTGCCACCTCAACAGTAGACCCATATCCTCCAGCCAATAAACAGATTCACCAATCAGAAGATGTTAACTTATATATATTCCACACCTGCATGTACAGATCATTGCAAAAAGTCCTCGGTAATCTCCTATTAGGCCTGTAACAGTAGTTACCAGTGGATCAAGGATTTCAAGATCCACAGTAACTTCAAAGAACAGGATTCTTTCACCCATAGATGAAGTAGCAGGTAGAGTCTGTGGCTGGCAAACGAGGAATAACCAGGCAAACTGAGACCAGAATTACAGGCTCCCCGTGGTAATTCCTCATTTCTAAGGAGAATTTCAGATTTCCACATGCTATACCTGATAACTCCCTTCTGCGACTGGAAATATCAATGCTC
This sequence comes from Calotriton arnoldi, assembly GCA_963921515.1. Taxonomy (NCBI): domain Eukaryota; kingdom Metazoa; phylum Chordata; class Amphibia; order Caudata; family Salamandridae; genus Calotriton; species Calotriton arnoldi. The sequence goes on along the minus strand of CAWUFW010005257.1, from coordinate 1,304,430 downwards.
TGGAATCAGTAACTCCAGGATTGTGGAGTTACCGGTTACAGCCATGGGGTCCATGGATGAAGCCGATAACCGTCAAAGAACATCTATAGCAAGCCATCCAATTCCAGATCAATATTTTTCTGTATAAACTTGAGTATATCCCAGAAACCACTGCTTAATTTTATATTTTGCTGTTTAAATTGCAAAACCCACATTTGTTATTGCAAGTATATACTTGCTATTTCTATTTGCTTCAATCTGTAGGCCACTGGAGTTTTCCTGAACATTCTATAGTGAATGCCTAGTCCTGAATGGAAAACATTTATTGTATAAGGAGTTCAATGACATCTCTTCCTATCCCTCCATCCCTTGTTTATCTCCCAAAGTGACAAAGTTAAACATAGTACTGGACTCTATTACTTCTTTCATGATGAGATCATCTCCTAAAGTAAGTTCTTGAGTTGTTTATCAAAATGCTAAGAACGGTTGAGTCAGTGCAGAGCTCTACACATTTTTAGGTCTGGCTTTCAGACAGCTTTAGCTGCTGGTCATCGACTGACCTATTAAATATAATAGTTTAACATATTCTAAGCGTGGCCTTTAGATTAGCTCACTTCAACCCAATCTGTTCTTCCTCTTTTAGGCTTTCTCTTCCTGTTTTGAAATATTGTCAATCATATTTTAGATCAGTTCATGCATAGGCAATTGTCCCTCTCACTTAATCCATTGTCTATTTGTGTGTCAATCCGCCGGACAAAGATTCTTTGCATTCCAGTGCATGTGGTATTATTTTCTCTCCTGCCACTTGCTCTCGGGAAACAGCGTTTACAACGCTGTCATTACATCGCACTACTATTACAACGCGGTCGTTACGACTGCGTTGTTAGTACGCGATGCATTTACATCGCTAGTCATTACAACGACTTGCACTAGGGGGCGCTGAGGTATTGGAAATTAATTCCAACACCTTCCCTACTGTTGCGCAAACTGGAGTAGGAATAGTAATTAATACTATTCTTAAGTCCAGCGCCCCCCCTAGTGCAAGTCGTTGTAATGACTTGCGATGTAAATGCATCGCGTACTAACAACGCGGTCGTTGTAACGACCGCGTTGTAAAAGCACGCAATGTAATACATCGCGATGTAATGAGCCATATTCCTTGCTCTCTTTGCTTGTTGTTCTCTCTCCCACCCCCCACGTTATCACTTACACACCCTCTCCAATTCTCTCTCCCCCTTTCTCACTCTCTTATTTCTCTCTCCTGCTAACCATGGTCCCCTCTCAAATGCTACCTCCCTGCCGATACTGCTGCCCGCCCACTGATATTGGCCAATATCTGTAGACGCCATTCTTTTAATGGTATTTTTTAGTCATGTGCATGCGCCAGCAGCCAACTTTAAATGATTTTTGGAATACTTACCATAAACTATGCCAAACCAATGAAGTATTGGCAAAGCCAAAAGGTCTACATCCTTTAATAAAGGCAAGAATTGGTTTTGCCATTGCCTGCGTGGATTTGACCTCTGGTCTTAAGATTATTTGGCATATTGGTGACTCTCCAGGAGTAATCCATTTTCAGCCATTTGCAGTTAAATGTTCTAAGACCTGTTAGCTCATACCTCTAATGGGAAAAGCGAAACCATATGCCCCAGCATTGTCAGCATCGGCGCGTGAAAAAGAGAGAACAGGATGAAAGTAGGCCATCTGACCAGGGCATGGTTGACTGCCATGTATCGGAAGCATGCCCCTCTACACTCTAACACTAAAATGCTTATACTTAAATTCAGCTAATGTTATCTCAGTGGTATTAGTAAAAGTGTAATTGCCATAGTACAGTTTTAGTCACAGTGGGGATAAACTATTGTGTTCTTAAGGGAGCACGGCATCTGGCATGAAAAGTCAGTATTCGTCCACCTTCGTTCCACTGCACGCCTGTCTATTGCTATTGTCTAAACCTCTATATATATATTTGTAAGCATGGCATACTGATCATTCTAATATATCTAGAGGTTGGTCCGGGGTAAATGTCAGAAGTCAGATGGAAGGCTTGAGGGGCAGGATTGGAATGTGCCTACACCCCCACCTACATTACCAACCATACCCTACACCTATAGTCTACATTTACACCACCTACATCTTATGCTCTCCAACTCCACCTACATCAACTATGTCCTAGTTAAATATCAACACCCTACAGCCCAATTCAACTCACACAAGAGCTGTACATCCACATCACTTTACGCTTGCAATGATACTTTACATCTCCCTTGCCTTTTACACAAGCATCTACATTTGCATCTATACCTTCTCCATACTCCTGCATCACCCTACATCATACACACTCATATACTATGTTTTGATCTCCCTACGTCATACAGAATTATCTTCAATAAATACCACCTCATGTACTCTCCATTAACATCACCATAAGCCTTCACCATTCACCATTCCACACACCAAACACTAGACCCTACCTTCTACACCACAAACTTACATCACACCATATAGCAACATCTACACTGTGTATTACTTATTGATAAATAGTTTTTATAAAGCACAAACTAAACCTAGATTTTATCCGAACACTGTACATTTGAACCAGTTGTACAATGATAACAGAATAAAATAAAAGTATGGTACAGCTAAATGTCCTGAGGAGTTGGTAGAGGCATATTTCAGGAGGAAGAATTATAGGAACAATAAGTCTCTGAATTCCTTCTAGAATAGTTGAAAGTTGGGTAGACTTCTGTTTGATGGGTGATGGAGTTCCGGATACTGGGTGCCTTTCTCCCGACAGCCTGTTTTCTAATCAATTATTTCTGGCAGGCCGGAATTTCCAGTATCCTGGTATCCGAGCTATTGAGGGCGCATTGTCTGCCTGAGATGACCAGTGTTTGGTGAAGGTGGTTAGACAATGCTATGTGAATAGCTGAGAATGTGGTACACGCAAGCTTAAATTGCCATCTGGCTTCAATTGGTAGCCAGTTGAGTTACCATGTGTACCAGAGACCAGCTCATAAGGCTTACATTCCAACCTAAACCGTAGAACCAGCCTTGACCACACATATCATCTGATTCATCAATGTCCTTTTCCAACATCTACACCCTACAGCACTTACACCCTAAACCTCAGAAGCAAGTCTTAACTTGCCAAATGAAAACAAGAAGACTATTTGTTTCTGTTGTTGTATAAGCTTTATTTTGACACACGTGTCATAAAAGGTAATAAAACAGTTTAAATACAGATAAAAAAATGAGAATGAGCTATACATACAACAGGCATTACAATGAACATGAAAGTTCTTCCTTCACAACAATGTTATTTAGCATTGTTCTTCCTATGATGGGACCTCATAGCGGACGGTGTGCAATGATTTGGAACGCGCGATGCAACTACGTGCAACACCTCAGCTGAAGGACGATCCCGAGCATAGGCTAGTGAAAATGTGCCATCCTCTATCATCAAGAGCTGGTTGAAAAGCAGTTCGTCATCCAGACTCTTTTTTTGCAAGCAATAATGAAAATCATTTAGTTTAAAAATACAACATGTATAACGATAAAAACAAAGATAAAAACAAAATGTTTAAAAACAGCAAACTGGTTGATTCAAAAGATAAAATATACTTAAAACGGCCTCAATGGAAAAAAAGTCCATCAGAATGTTAAAGCAATGACAATGCGGTAGTCTACTTTACGTGCCCTACTGTCATTTATTTTATTTGACTTTTGGGCCCTCTAATGGGGGAGCTGCACAGAAGTTCTCTGTGCTAAAGTGCTTGTGCGTTGTGTCTACGAGTATCCCGGATTACGTAGGGGGGAAGCTGGTAATCCATTGGACATCTTGGTCCAGGAGACGGCCTGATATTTACCTATGGGGTTCTTTCATTAGTGCCTTCCTCCTGATGCCCCACATGTGGCTTAGGAACTTTGCTACTCCACAGGCAAAGAGTAGTCTAGGGTCCGATTTTAAGATAGGCAAGGCTTCCCGATGGTTCCATATGCCCAGTTGTCGGCAGATCGGTTTTAGTCATTTGGATCTAGGGTGCCCGTATGCCGGACATGCAAACAATGCATGGGCAATGGACTCCACTGGTGCCCTGCATCCTGGACAGATACTCAGACTTGAAACATTTGGATGCCACTTAGCTCTTACCTCGCCCACAGGGAGAGTGCCAGACCTAAATTGGACGTATAGCATCCTATCCTGGGGGACCTGGATTAAGTCTAAGTAGGGTTCCAGTAGCCTGGCCTGTTTGTGGGAATAAAATTCTGTTGTCAGTGTCCCCTGGTTGGGTTTAGAAAGTTCTTTGTGCTCAACCCATTCCCAATACTGTTGCTTTACTACCTCTTTTTGGGGCAAGAGTGGATCTTGGTTATCGCAAAGGGCCTGGAGCCCTACATCTGACACCAGTTTCTTAACATTTCTGATCCACCCTACCCTGTTGCATGTGTCTAAACGGATGACCTCTGAAAGGGCTTCTGCATAAGGCAGAAGCTCTGGGGTCCTCCTAATGCATGCCCAGAAAAGCAACGGGCGGAGCCTCGTTATATCGCTGATAGAGCGTCTGCCCATATCGAGCATTAGGGGGTAAGAGGGGTACTTTGAGGAAGCATCACCAGGTTCCTGAGACATTTATGCTCAGATCTACTGAGCTCGTGTATCTTCTCAAATCCCCACAGCTCTGTGCCATACAGAGCTGTGCTGACTGCTTTCGAGTAATAGACCTGTAGGGCAGCTGCTATGGGTCTGCTGCATGAGGAGCGATGTTCCTTTCCCAGACCCCCGTAACTCGCTTATGTCCCGGTAGCAGCTTGGTCAGGTGGGGCTTCCATGTCATTTTGTCCGAGAGACGGACGCCTAGGTAGTCGAAGGTACTGACTCTTTCCTGGAGCGTCCCTCCTAGCATTAGATTACCTTTGTAGGACTTATGGGGTTAAAGGCCATAAATTTGGTCTTTGTGGTGTTAATGACCAACCCCCTGGTGTCGCAGAAATGCTGGAATCTATTTAGTAGAAGCTGTAGCCCTGCCGGTGTCTTCGACACCAGCAGGGTGTCATCCGCGAACAAGAGTGTTGGTACCTTGTTTCCCCCCAGGGTGGGTGCGTTGGCAGGTTCTTGTTGCAAAAAGCTCACCACTCCATTCATATACAAAGAGAACAGAGTGGTAGCCAGAACACAGCCTTGGCGGACTCCCCTGCTGACTGGAATGCGCTTGTTGAGTTGCTCCTGCGAACCCCATCTGATCTGAGCATAATTGCCTTTTTTGCAGTTGGACTACCAAGCTAAGTAGAGGCAGCGGGATGCCCATACCTTCGAGTACTTGCCAGAGTTTAAACCTGGGGACTAAATCGAAGGCTGTCTTCAGGTCAATGAAAGCCAGGTAAAGGCTACCCTTACCAATCACTACAACTTTCCAGTAAAGAAGTAAGAGGCAGAATGCCTGATCGATTGTCCCAATCTTTTCCCTGAAGCCAGCTTGATATTGGGATAAAATTACATTGTCATCTGCCCATGACTGGATCTTCTGCAGGAGGGCTCTGCAAAAAACCTTTTGGAGGGCATTGATCAGGCTGATGGGACTATAGTTGGAGGGATCCTCTCTATCTCCTTTTTTGTATATTGGGACCACCTCTGCCTCCTTCCATGACTATTTGCTTTTCTTTTTCTAGGGTGATACATTGGGAGACGCCAACAGTAAGCTTGGTCATCAGATATCCAGGTATATAGCTCATTGGAAGCCAAACTTCCCATATCCCGATTACCTCAGCATAGGTGAATATCAACACTTTAAAGATCTCTTTCCATCAACACACCTGATGTATTGTAAACATTAAAAGAGGAAAGGGAAAATCACCTATGGCCATTAGTGGATGAGGACTTCACAATGTGTTCGAAGGAGCCTTTGACAGGCTATGAAGGTTTGGCTCTACCGCTTGCTCTGCTTCACACGGCCTGGATTGGCTCTTCAGCACAGGCTCCTATCCTGGCTTACCTGGCCAGCAGGCGATGGTAGATGCTCTTGGGAGAACCAGTACTGGTTGTCTGATAGAACATTGATGACAAAAATGTTGTGTGGGCAGAATATCATGTCAAAAATATCGAGACCGAAATATCGAGAAGGTAAGTGCAAATAGGTAAGCATAGATTTACTATTCTGAGCTAGCTGATGGACACAAAGGGTCTCATTTTAAGTCTTGCAGCCAGCAGTGACCCACCAGGACATCAGGAGCCATGTCTTCCACTGCCCTAGCAGTGAACAGCCCGCCAGGTATAGAGATCCCCATCTACCTGGCAGGGATATCTGTGCCTTTAGGAGACCCAACTCTGCGGCAGCTCCATTGAAGGCACTGATCCTTTGTCGAGAAGGTGCCATGGTTGATGTGCCTGCTTGGCAAATAATTTTTTTCTGTAAGAACAAACTCACAAAGGAGGAGTTTGTTCTTGCAGGAGGCAAGAACAGTTGAACTAACGTGCAGGGAGTTTGGAGTTTTCTCCTTGTTCTTGAGGGCTATTGTGTAATTTGACTCTGCTTTTCGGCTAGGTTCACGCTATAGAAATAACACATCCAAACATTTCAAAACCTGGGACCATCGAGTCTTGCATTGTGGTCCCTGGCAGGAAAAACGAATGACGGTTGCACCGCCCAAAATAGGGCAGGGCGACTGTCACTATAGCCTGGCATTCCTGTGGTGAATGAACCACTAGATCACGCCTTTCCTCCTGGCTAGGTTCCACTGACGGAAACCCAGTGGTTCTCCCACCTCTAAATGAGACAGAGGAACCAAGCACTTGGCGGGGCAGAGCACTGGCTGCTGGCAGAGCTCTTACTCCATTAAACTGTGAAAAAGTGAGCGCGAGACATGCAAACAGCGGAGTGTGACTTTCCTTAGACAAAAATAATAACACCAAAAAGTCTTTATCCTGAGCAAAAACAGTAATGTTCATGAGTTCGTAAACGTATAGTTGTTGGAAACTTCTTCTTTTAATTCCAGGTATTTACTTCTTGTTTCAGCGGAATTACATCCAATATTATAACATTACACTTGGTTGATACAGTCACAGCCAGATTATAAATGTAGCCAACACGTGTTTCGTCATTGGGTCATCACCCACCGACTTACTCAGGGCAAGAATGAGTTAGAAAATTATCTGCAATTCCTGATGCAGTATGTCCAATATATGTTCCTTAAACCTATGTTTCCATTTCGGTCTTAAATGATAAGTAATATAAGGTAGTATCTCACAGCAGAAGGAGTACTCCAAGGAAACAAAAACGGCGTCCCGCGTTTTATAAATCATTTGCTACCAAAATGTTGCTATTTTATAGTAATTTAAGAGTTAATCAATACCTTTATCCGATGGAATTCTTTGGAAATCTGTCTTTATTTGGCAGATGCGGCATTTCTGCTGATCTCTAAACCTGTCCTTCGCTTCTATGAATCAATGACTGGAAGCAGAAGTGACTTAATAGTGTCCTTTTCTCCTGCGTCCATTTTGTTTCTGAAACATATTCTCCCTGTATGTTGGCAACTCAAAAATTCAGCCTCTGCCATTTTCCCATACAGTCCAGCCATTTTATACAAACACGGCCACATGCAGGTTCATCCTTCTCTTTGTTCGATGCTGAGGCAGAGGGGAATGAATGACTGCTCCAATTAACTAAGATTAGTCTAAAGAGACTGGAGGGATATCTGACCATGCGCTATTTGCATGTTATTTTTATGTACTATTATATATGTTGGTCTGATAGAATTACTGACTCCTGCAAAGGAAGAAGGCAATGGAGTTACAATGGTATTGATTGATAGTGTATAGTGTTGTAAACGCCCCTACACCTGCGAAATGTACTAGATTGATAGTCTAGTAAGGCCAAATAATACAGAATGGAAACTCGGGTCAGTGTAAAGGTGGCATAGGTCAGAATTTAATAGATAAGGATTGTTGAATGCGCCTGTTCATACATATACTGCTTTCGATGCTACAATAAAGTAAGGTTTAAAAAAATTAGTCTGAAGAGGCATTTTGTGAGATTGAAGAAAAAAGAATACCTTAAGACCCACTATATCTCCACTGATTAGAGATGAAGATTTTTATTGGTCAAAACTTTTCTCTTTTTCTTTGTTTTGAGATGTATGGCCACTTTATTCCATTTATTTCTAAGATATTATTTATTTCTGAAATGTATCTTTAATTAAATTTTTTAAAGCACTATTTTTATGAATGATGTACAGCACTTTGCTGCCTATGGGTAATGTCATGTACTCCCTAGGGGTTTTATGACGTTACAACGCATGCCATTACCCCGCATGCCGTTGTAACGCAAATCTTTAACCCGACTTGCTGTAGGGGGTGCGCTGGAAGTTGATAGTTTAATTTACTATTCCAACTCCAGTGTGTGCAACCGCAGGGAAGGCGTTGGAGTTAAATCCAACACCTGCTACCCCCTGCTACACACCTTTCGCGTTGCGACGGCATTCGTTGTAAGGCTTGTGGTGTAACGGCTGTTTCCCGTCCCTAGGCTGTGTGGAAAAAGTCTTGGGAGTGAGACATCTCTATCCATTGAGGTGAACACAGAGTGGCACATTCTGCAATGGTGAACAGGAAGGGGCCCATGTGGCCTAAGATGCGCTGCTCCTCCAATTACCACAACAATGATTGCTCCTCAATCGGGCGCTAGAAAGACCCGAAACATCACAATTCAGCCCATTCCTATGAGTAAGGACAGGCACAGCCTTAGGGGCTTAGCTTGGCATGCAGGGTCCTCTGTAACAAATGTGGTGGAGACCCCTGTCCACCCAACTTACGGTTCCTCTACTCTATTTTGAGTCGGACAAACTATCATGTTTCTGCTGGTAGAAACCTTTGACTGAATGGCCTACTGCCAGAAAAGCTGGTGGTACTCAACAGGAAAACAAACCAATGACCCCAGTACAATCAGAGAAAACTCCCAGCGAGCCAGGGACATTTAAAAAATAAAAAAAATAACAAGCTCCTTATTTAGGAGTTTGCTCTTCAAAAACATTGAACATGACACCCGCACAACAAACCTAGAGCACTTTCAGTGGAGCCTCTGCAGCACCAACTCACCAGGAAGGGAGAGATCTCTCAATTGGCAGGCGATCGTCCACCAGGGTAGCAGAGTACAACCCTCAGCTGTGATGGCCCACTAAGGCTAGAGAAACCCCTTAGCCTGTCACACTCTCCTGTTTGATGGTTATATTTCTGGTGATAAAGCCCAGCAAGATCTTTCAGACCCAAGGTGGAGTCATGAAACAGGGCACTCACACAGGGCGTGCCCTACTTGCACCTATATATACATTCAGGGATGGAACAGAGAATCCAGAAGGATCCCTGGATTGCATCAGTACAGACTCATGCCAGGCTTATCAGAACACCCAGTCCTAGTCTCTGCATCTTCCTGCTCTAGGTACTCTTCTAAAAGAAGGGGACAGTGAAGAACAGTTTAGTGGGAGGACAGTTCATTTTTTTCAAGTTTATTTTTTGTCAAAGATCTTTTTATTAGTTTCAAAGATATAACAATACACAGGAAAGGTAAACATCATACAGGGGAAGGAGACCCCAATGCAACGTGTATGCCGATGCTATAGTATCATGCACAGTTTGTGAACTAGGAATCGACAAATTTTGAATATGCTCAACGTGCAACTTCCAGGTTTCCCCCGGGTCCCGCAATTACAATCAACATCGTGATCCCAAGGGAGATCCACATAACCTTTGCGATCTGTCTCCCCCCCCCTCCCCCCCTTTATAACCAAAGACTACAAAAATTCAAACTAAGGTGTCACGGTCAAAGAAAATTCAAGAAAAGTTGCTGTTGAAGTCCGGGTCCCAAGGGGAGGGAAACCCCTCCGTCCCCGAAGCCTCCTCATCGTATCCGGGGAGTCAATGGGAGTTCTAGATATGAAAAAGATGGAGAGCTCGCAGCCTCGGACCACAAGCGAACAGGGGCAACCCCTCAGAGAGGTACTCGACCAGGGGGGCCCACACATAGTCAAATCCCTTATGTGAGTCCTCTACGATGTCTGTCATTCTCTCCATCGCCAATGCCCTCCATAACCTGGCATGCCACTGCATGAGGGAGTGGGCCTCTGTTTTCTTCCACGTGGCCGCAACGGCCATCTTAGCCACCCTGAGACAGAGCCACATTACAGACCGGTCCCCATGTGTCTGGCGCTTCAAGGTGGAATCCCGGATCCCCAAGAGTGTGTGTTCTAGTGTGTCCGGAATTGGGTAGCCCAAGATCAGTTTGATTTGTGCAAGTACCTCCTTTCAGAAGGGCTTGATGTGGGAACAGTCCCACCAGATGTGCCTAAAGTCACCCAGCAGCCCACCACCCCTCCAGCACCTGTCCGAGGAATGAGGGAAGATGGTGTGAAGCCTCTGGGGGTGTAGGTACCAGTCGTACATAATTTTGTAATGAGCCTCCCTTAAAAACATAGAGCGATTAAACTTGGGTATATCCCTATATAGTGAGGCCCATTGTTTCTTCTGTAATGGGGTGTCCAAGAGTGCATCCCAGAACCTTTGATGTCTAGGGGCGTAATGGGAACCCAATGCCCGTATGAGTGAGTATAGGTAGGAGATGGTCCCCCTTGAGGAGGCCCCGGACTGGGCAAATTTCTCAATGGGAAGGAGATCCCTGGTGGCGGCCTGCCTTATCTGCGGCTGAAGGACCCAATGCTTAAGCTGCACATAGTGGAATTCCTCAGCTGGCTGAAGATGAAAGGCTTGGGCGCATTCCGTGAAGGTTAACATCTTCCCCCCCTCAAACAGGTGCGAAAGCATAAGACAGCCCCCCTCCCGCCAAGCTTCAAAGGGCCCCTCCTGTAATGCCGGAGGAAACTTGGGGTTGAAATGTATGGGTGTGTATGGGGAAGGGAAGGTAGTGAGAGGAGTGGATCTGTTCAGTACATCCCAAACCCCCAGGGTGGTCGCCGTAGGAGTGCTGATATAGGCATTGCGTGGTCGATGTTGTTTGTTTTTCCCAAGAGATCCCAGATCGTTCTCCCTGTTATTTGGCGATCCATATGGAGCCAGAGCTTTTCCGACTCTCGAAGGGACCACTCCGTAATCACCCTCAATTGAGCTGCCCTATAGTATCCCAAGACGTCCGGTAAGGCCAACCCTCCCTCTTCCCTTGACCGCGCTAACACACGATTGGAGAGCCTTGCTCTCTGCCCCAGCCAAATAAACTTGGTGATCATTGTTTTCAGTTCGGAGAAAAGCGCCCGATCCACGGCGATCGGAAGGCCCAGGAAGAGATATAGTAAGCGCGGGAGAACGTTCATTTTTATAGCATTTACCCGCCCTATCCAGGAGAGGTAGGCCGTCCGCCATCTAGCAAAATCAGCTTTAAGCTGACGTAAGAGAGGAGGGTAGTTAGCTCCATAGAGGTGCTCCAGTTTGGGAGTGAGTTTGATGCCCAGATAAGTAATGTCTTTGTGCGCTCTCCGGAAGGGGGTCGCACCTTCAATAGCTCGCATGGATTCCTTAGGCACCGTAAGGTTAAGGAGGAAGGATTTCGAGAGGTTCACCTTAAAGCCCGAGGCCTGTTCATAGGAGGCGAGTTCAGCCTGGATCGCTGGGAGAGAGGATTGCGGTCTCGTAACTGGGAGAAGCACGTCATCTGCAAATAGGGATATCTTGTGTTCATCCGTGCCAAATGGGACCCCCCCTATGTCCGGGTTGGATCGAATGCACTCCGCGAAGGGTTCTATGCTGAGCGCAAATAGGAGGGGGGATAAAGGGCACCCCTGACGGGTGCCCCTTGAGAGGTAAAAAGGTTCCGAGGTGACCCCATTTACCACGACCTTTGAATGGTGGTGCGCAATAGTTCGCCCGGACCATGCCAATGAAGCTCTCGGCAAAGCCATACCGACAAAGGGTACGAGTCAAAAAGGCCCAGTCAACCCGGTCAAAGGCCTTCTCCGCATCGAGTGAGAGAAGGACCGCAGGGATGGCCTTCCTCTGTGCTTTCTCAATGATGTGAACTACTCTTCGGAGGTTATCATGGGTCTGCCTCCCCTTGATAAAGCCCGCTTGGTCGGGCCGCACGAGGAACGGCATGATGTTTTCCAGGCGGGCAGCAAATATTTTGGAATAAAGCTTGGCGTCCAGAGTTAGGAGCGCTATAGGTCGGTAAGAAGCGCAGTTGGAGGGGTCTTTCCCTTGTTTGGGAATGACGGAGATCAGCGCCTCGCCCATCGAAGGGGTCACCTTGTGTGTGGCAGTGATATCATTGAAGAGCGTCACCAGACGGGGACAAGTTCCGAAGCAAATGTACAATAGAAGTGGGCATTAAGGCCGTCAGGACTGGGCGCTTTTTGGCGCTTAAGCGAATCGATCGCCTTTTGGACCTCCTCAGCGGTAATGGGGCTACTTAATTCCTCATTGGTGGAGGCTGGAACCTGGGGCAGGGAAAGATCTTCCAAGTATTGATCCTGGACTTGCATGTCTAATTGGTCTGCAGTGTACAGGGCTTGATAAAAGTCCCCAAATGCCGTGGCCTTCCCCATTTCACTCTGGTGGGAGACCCCCCTCTCATCGACTATGCACCTGATGTAGTCCTTCTCCTGCCGCACCCGTAGCTGACGTGCCAACAGCGAACCCACCTTGTTCCCTCCCTCATAATTGCGGGCTTGTAGCCGTAAGAGGGTCTTTTCAGCCCCGTTAGTATAGATAGCTTGAAGCTTCCCTTTAACCTGTGTAACCTTCCGGAGGGCTTGTACCGAAGGATTAGACTTGTGATCATTCTCGGCAGTGCGAAGCTCACCCTCGAGAAGAAGGCGTTCTCCCTTGCGTTGCGCCTTGAGCGTGGCCTCTAGCTCAATACACTTCCCCCTAATAACTGCCTTGAAGGCGTCCCAATTATTGGCTAGGGAGGTTTGCTCCGGGTCGTTGAGGTCAAAGAATTCTGTAATTGCTTTTCTTAGGTCGTCCCTAAGGAGTCTGTCTCTACACAGGTAGTTGGGAAAATACCACCTGGCGACTTTGGAGCGCGGGGCAGGCCAGTCAAGACCCAGCTACAGAGGTGCGTGATCCGAGAGGCAAATCGGGTGAAATTGGGATCCCGTCACTGTATAGAGAAGGGACTGGCTTAGGAATGCATGGTCGATCCTGGAGTATGTCCTATGTGAATGTGAGAAAAAGGAATAATCCCGGGTCGTGGGATGGGTCGTCCTCCGGGTGTCTACTAGTCCCAACCCCATCAGAGCTTCTTTCAGTGTTTTGCTGAATATCCCCCCTGGTGCCCTCTGGGAGTGTGAGGTGTCCAACGCCAAGTCCCATATCAGATTGAAGTCTCCGACCAGTAGGATGTCACCCTGTGCAAACCCCTCTAGCGTGGCCAAAAAAGAGAGCAGAAAGTCGTGTTGCCCTGTGTTAGGTGCATAAATCGTGGCTATGGTGCAGGCTCGCCCCCGCAGCTCTCCCCTAACCATCACAAATCTCCCCTCTTTGTCCGTTTTAGTGTCATGGTGATGAAATGGTACCGAGGTATGAAAAAGGAGCGCCACCCCGTTGTGTTTCGTGTGTGCAGAGGAACGGAAAATCTGTGGATAGGCCCTATGCTTCAAGCGCTGCTCATCCTTGCGTGGGAGATGTGTCTCCTGCTAGGCAGCTATTTTAATCTGGTGATCGTGTAAGAATTTCCAAACCCAATTCCGTTTGTTAGGGGAATTAAGGCCTTTCACATTCCATGTTAAGCAGTTAATACCCATCAGCTAGTGTTCGACCCTTCCGCTTGCTGCATCCACTGAGCTCCGAGGAGCGCTACCCTCCCACTCCCACCTCCCCCCCTCCCATCATACCACAGCAATCTAAAATGAAAGCATAAAGAACCGTGACACCCAAACAATACGAACAATAACAAAAACATACCATAACTGTAAGCTCGTGGGTTCTCTATCGCTAAGGAGAACCTTAAATCGAGCATTATCTGGGGCGGTCCAAATTCCGCCTCCAAGGCCCATAGACCTGTTACATAGGCACCTGTATGATAAGAGCTAGGAATAACCCTGAGCGCCGATGACAGCCGGAACACCCTCAACCCTCTCCCCCCCCCAACCTCAGCTTTAATCGCCAGAGTGAGTGATGTCCGAAGGACAGGAGTCTAAGGCCCCGTTAGGACCCACCAGCAGCAAACCCGATCAAGGCCCCTGCATGCAGTACGTCATGTGTACAACGGGGAGCAAATGCTTCATCAACCCATAGTGTTCTTGCCAGCTCTCCGCTGCTTTAGCCAAGGGCCCCCCCCCTTGCCTCCTTGGACCCGTTGGTTCCTCCACTGCTCTCAAGTCTGGCGCTTGGGTTGGAGCTGGCAACTCGATACCCAGAATAGATGATGCCTCTTCCAACTCCGTGCAGTGATAGTTCTTGTTATCTAGGGAGAAGGCTAATCCAAAGGGGTAAGTCCATCTATATTTCGTCTTGCGGTCTCTTAGTGCTGTTGTGACTGGGCGGAATAGCTGTCGTCTGGCAAGTGTGGCTTGGGCTACATCCTGGTAAAGGGAGCACGTTGCGCCCTGGAAGGATACCTTGTCGGTTCCTCGCACTTTCTGTAGAACCCACTCCTTGATTTTGAAGGAGCTGAATCTTGCCAGGACGTCCCTGGGCTTCTTGGCTTCACCTGTAGCGCGGGGCCCCACTCTGTGGACCCGCTCAAGACGCACCTCCAGCTCAGAGTCTCCCAGCACCATCGAAAAGAGACCCACCATGAAGGTTTCCAAATCGGGACCTTCGCCACCTTCTTCCAGGCCCCTCACCCGAATGTTGTCCCGTCGGGAGTGATTCTCAAGGTCCTCACAACGAAGCACCGTGGCTTTCAGCTGGGAGCTCAAGTCATGAGAGTGGGCCTCCAAGGGACGTACGCGATCCTCCAGTTCCTGATATTTCGCTTCCAGATCAAGAGCACGGTCCCTATCGAATCAATATCCGCCTGCAACGACACCAGTCGCCCCCCCATTTCAGCCTTGAACGCATCGAAAGAGGCCCCCATGTCAGCCTTGATGTCGTCTCTAAGTTCTTGTTTAAATTCACGCAGTGAAGCCATCAAATCCCGTCACCCCGTCACTGCGCCCCTGTGTAGGCTGTGAGTACTTCTTTGTCTGGAAGCTGTGTAAGCAGCGCCGACGGCGCATGCCACCGCTGGATCAAGCTACCTCCCTGATGGGGGTGTAGATATTTGCTCAGGCTCTTCGGCTGTGGGCTCACTGCCTGGGGTTCGCAAGCTGCCGCCCGGGTTGCCCTGCACCAGAAACCTGTCTCCCGGGGCCCAGGGACCACCTCTGATCAGTGTGACCTCAACTTGCAGCAGCCCCTTTCTATCCGCTTCTGCTCTTGGCTCCGCTGACCAGGAATGCCTGGGGGGGTGTCGTCATCCGCGCCTCGCTGCCACCCAGGGCCACAGTGAGCACCCCCCGCTCCGCTGACCACACGCCTCCCGATCTGGTGTCACAGAGCTCCCTGCCACTGGAGCCTTGCCTGAGTAGCGCTTGCTTCTTGGAGGGTGGTGCGTCCAGGAACCCCCTATTCATGCTGAGAGGGCGAGAAGCAGAGGTAGCATGCTGGATACAGGACCGCGGGCTGGGGCTCCCCCACGAGGCCGTGAAATGGCGCCTGACCGCGGCCATCTTAAGGTCAGGTGCCCGTCTGCTAACGAGTGCTCCCAGTGACCTTGCTCATACTCGGGGAGTTCCCCCACCTCTCTCCGAACCTGGTGCTCCACTTACTGCCAGGCGCTGGGGGCTGCCGTGCCCCTGAAGGTCTCTTCCATCCGGTGGGGGTCCCGACCTAGAGAGCCACCCTCCAGTCGCGGGCGCCACTGCTGGTCTCGTACCGCCAAAGGAGCTGCAAGCGTGGCTGGGGGGGTCAGCAACGTATTTTCCCGGTGTCCGCTGAATCCGTGGGTGTCGCGGGGCTCCCCTTATGGCTCGGGGCCACCGCACTCGTAGCGGGAAGCAAACTCGGGAGCGGCCGCCATTTTAGGAGACGCCGCGGGCTCCGATCTCCAGAACGCTCCGTCCTCAAAGCTCGACCCCCGGGGCTTCCAGCTTGCCTCCGGGGACTCCCCTCGCCGTCAGACGCCTTCAATCTTCAGGTGAGGCAGTTTTGGGAGCTGCAAGTGCCGTAAGCTGGGTAATTATTGCAGGGCCTGGAGAGGAGCCGATTGGAGTCACGTCCGATCGGCCATGATGGTTGGCCACGCCTCCGACAGTTCATTTTTCTATGAGTCTAAAGTGAGCCATTGACCGTCCTGTTTCCTCCCTCAGGCAACATGGTGGTGATTGGGCTTCAGGAATTCCTGAACCAGCATCGTTTCTCTCAGTTCGTCTGGCATACTGGCAGGACATGGAACTCCACCCATCAAAAACATTGTTAGTAGACTGAGTACATAGACTTATCCACTTGGTGATGGCCCTAGATGGTGACTCTCCATGCCTACCCACTTTTATCAGTCTTCTTGGAGGCCAAGATTGCATGACTGCAGTGAGGTAGCAGGCCGACATATGTTTCGCTTTGGTGACTAACCACAGTGCTTTCTCATGGACCTCTGTTGGCAGAACCAATGAGATAGGGACCGACTTTAACCAGAAAAGTTTGGTGTCTGATACAACAATGTCAACATTGCAACTTCCATGTTAAATGAAGGACTACACACTAACTAATATATGAGCGGAAACCCTACTAACAAACTATGACCAGTAACGCTTAGAAAAATATCTAATGCTAATTTATGTAGCGAAACTTGTGTTGGCTACATGTTAGAATTATTAAATGAAATGGTTGATGCTTGAAAAATCTATTTTCATTAAGACTCCAATATTTGCCCACCAACAGGGCAATAAGAATAGTGGGCTTTGATTACACGAACTCTCGTTTTTGCTCTCTTAGAATTCAGAATCTCCTACTGCCAAAAAAACAATGAGTGGGGAGAAGAGAAGAAGCAAGAGAGTCTGAAGGGAAAAGAAGAAGAAAAATAATATGTCCATGCTCCAGGGAGGGACAAATGCAAGAAGAGGAAGGGAAGCCCACACAAGCTAATGAATGAAAACTAAGCCATTGAATAAAAACGCCAACCAATGGAGGTCAGTAGGCGGACTCTTAGCCCACTGTAAGCTGACAGTAGGTGTTTTCGGCAGCAGACAGCTTGCGCTGTCTGTAAGGCGATACCTAAAAATGGCTATTGAACTCCTATTCTCTGAGACATGGCACTGAATGTTGGGATGGAAAAGTCTTCTGTGTGGTAATGGACGTGCACAACTGCCCTGAGTGCCCAACTATATTGACGTCTGGATTCTTAATGTATGCCACAACATTGGCCTGTCTCACTTATTCCAGTCTTTTTGGACCAAGTGGGATGCCCAAAGCGCTACCCTCATAGTGGTGGAAGGCTACTGCCTTCACCAGGAGTTAAGCAGCATGAGTGCGATGGTGGCAGCACACTGGGTAGTGATCAACAGGAGTGAAAAGCTCCTTTTTAGCCTGCAGCACTTGAGTGAGGCCTACAGGCGGATTCATCTTTAAAGTTACACTGCTGTGTGCTTAACTCACCCTCGGCCTATGTTGGTTTGATGTGAAGTTATGCAAAGCACAGGAGTGGTTATCTGTGCTGAGTGTATGTGTGCCTGGGAGGGGTACAATACAGAGATAATGTAGTACTGAGCAGCGTGTGCATGGTGAGTACAGTGCTGGGTGTGTGTGTGTACTCAAGAGTGGGACAATACATGGAGGATACAGTGCTGTGCAGTGTGTGCATGGTAAATACATGTTCTAGATTTATGTGTGCCTATGAGTGGTACAGTACATGAAGGATTCAGTGCTGTGCAGTGCATTCATGTTAAATGTATGTGCAGTGTGTGTAGGTTGTATCAATGCACTGGGATTATATGTGCCTGTGAATGGTACAATACATGGAGGGCACTGGGTTCCATTTTAGGAGAGATCTAGGTCTAAATGGTGAAATATGGAGAGAAGGTAGGGAAATCTCCCAGACAAATTTGTGCATGCTGCATTCCTGTAAGCTGAGTCGGACACACACCGGAGATGGGAGAGCCAAGCTTCCCCTGTACACTTCAAAGGGTGCTCTTTGATTCAGTGAGAAGTCAAAAAGAAGAGCCTGGGCACCTCTCAGGAAGGAGATTGGGCTGATAAGAGAATCATAAAAAGAAGGGCAGGCGCCCTGGGTTAACCTTTTGATACACATATCACTGTGGCTGACATCCAGATATGAACTCTAGTCACTCCCATGGCCTGGAATTTAGGTATCAGCTTTGGAGTCGCTCCTGCTGTGTCAGATTTCTTTCAAGAGGAAGAGAGAATAGAGGAGTGGACACTTCAAAAGAAGCAGATCCCCAGCATAAAGCTTCAAAGACTCAGACCCTACATCACATTTGGTGTCTGGAAATGGGCTATTAGAAGGGGAGTTTCAGACCCCAAAAATTATCCTCTGTTAAGCAGTCACAAGAGCTGTGTGAGGAGGGGAAGCTCTGCAAGACTTCTGTCTGTGACCAAGACTGGTGGCCAAAGCTTGCTAGTCTCCCTGCTGGGTGAGGAGACATCACCCAGGAATTCCAATACCACCTACCTGGTTGCCAAGAACAGTGTGCCTTGTGAGAAAGAAGAGAGCATTGGAGGGAGCAAGGTCCAGTGGGGAGTCCTGATGAGTGGACTCTAATTGCAAGGTGTGAGGAGCCAGCTGCATCATCGATAGGGTTATTGCCCATGTGCAGGACAAAGTCGATGACCCCAGCATGCCAGATAAGGGCCACCGTAAATTGAGACATGTGTCACTCTGCGCTGACTGGGCCACATACTGTCAGTAGTGCTGAGCTGGCAACTTTGTATGCCTGGAGGGGCCACCGTGGAAGGACTGCCATACAGTAGGGGCTGTAGCCTTGTGCAATAGCAGGCCATGATCCCATTTGTCAGGAGGGGTCGCCGCCAAGGACTTCACTGTGCCAATCAGGCAGGAGCCGATGTACTGTGAGGATACAGTGACCTCATATGCCAGAGGGGTCACTAGGAGCATCAAAAACTGCGACCTGATCTGCAATCCTTGGCAGAGAAGTGAGGATGCTGCACACTATCACCTAGGTAAGCGACCCATGTCAGGACCATTACAACCACCCCCACAGGGAGACAGATTGGATACTTACCCTGCAGGAGGTACCCAAAAGAACCTCCAGTCTCCTCAAGAAACTGACCGCAAGTGAGAAACTCTGCACCAGCTGAGTGCAGCCCACCAGGGCATTGTGCGGCAAACTCACCTCAACTCAGGCGCTGCTGCTTCGAGCACTCCGTTTGGGGTGCACTGAGGAACTCCAGATGCTTCACGCCTGCTGGTGTGGGTGAGATTGATTTCGGGCATTTCGGTCTTGGAGGACCTTGCTGCTAGTGAGCGCAGTGGTGCTGGAACACTGTTGACGTTATATTCTAGTCAAAATAGGCTCTTGAGACTCGGGCTACTTGTGGGGCGTATTCTTGATGTTACCAATAGTGAATGGGGAATCGCCACTGCTAGAGCGAGGAGGGAATGGGGCAGGGAATGGCCATGGAATTCTAGTGATGTGACCTCGGGGGGGGGGGGGCTGTGTGTTTGTTTGCGAATGTCGTATTCGTCCATTGGATTGGTAAGCTGTAGAAATAAAATACTTTTCTTTTTCATAAAAGTGAGTATTTGGCTGGACAATAATTTATTGCTGCTGCTGCACACATTTTTGATTGAGAGCCCATGTTCACTATAATGTATCCACCTCTATCCTCGAGGGAGTCTTGGACAGCTCGACCACCTAACTACCGAGAGTCAAATGCCAAAGGTGTACTTGGCCCAGTTGCTCAGGACCCATACTAGGTCGGGACCTGGGACAACAGGAGTAAAAGGCCTCAAGCCTCAAGTTGGGCCCAGTAGCCCCTGCGTGCCCCGTACCCTCTGAAAGGGGTTCTGACACTGAGCCACTATTTCTGTGCCAGGTATTAGCCAATCAAATATTCTAGTCTGGAAAATAGATTGCACACAGCATTGATGCAATTATATGAAAGTGTGCAGTCATACATATATATCCTAAATATATTGTATTGCTAAAACGTTTCTATATGTGTGTGTTCTGCTAAAATATTCTAGGGAGCTGCTAATAGCATGATGCTCAGTCCATCAGCCTGCCAAGGGTGCTGGCCAAATATGCCGTAGATGTCTAACTGTGCCAGCCTGTCTGGTGTGATCTCTGTGGATCAAAGCCAGGGAGCTGCTTCCTGTGCCGGGAGAGGAGGGACTGTGGCTCAGGGTGCCAGGGTGGTTGTAGAGGGTGCTATGACAAGTGCAGGTTACTTATTGACCTTCTGGTTTCTACCATCATAGGCCAAGACCTCTAACAGTTGAATCATTCCTCAGGTTACAGCTACTGACCTGATGTTCATCGAAGTAGAGCACACACTGATATTCGAGTATGTATGTATTACTGCTATACAATATTGAAGCAATATTGCTCCAGTAGATTCCATTTCATATTCTCTTTAGTATGTAAAGATACATTTCATCCGACATGCATGCTGGTGTTTTGCTTCTCCTCATCCTCCTTTTCTACTCCTCATGCTTTTGATCCTCTCAAGTTTTCAAACACTACTTTTTGTATTTGCTTCAACACTCCCATGAGAGCGCATGTGTTTTCCAGCTGCTTGCTTCGCGTACATCTCTTGCGCCCTCTGTGGCTCTGTGTTGCTCTCTCTCACCCATGTGCTTCTCCTACGCCCCGTCGGTGATGCGCGCGCCGGAGTGCTTCCCCAATTCCTCCCCATGTTATTTTCTCAACCCTTTGCTTCTCCACCCCAGGTCTATGGTGTTCTCTCCACTTGTGTGCTTCTCTTCTTCTACTTGCACTCCATGTTGCTCTCTTTTCATGTCATTTCCCCCACCCATTTCCCCATGTTGTTACCGCCCCACCACTGCCGGTCCTCCATGCTCCTACCCCAATCTATGCCCTCTGTGTTGCTTCCTAGCCACTCTCATGTTAATTACCCAATCCCCACGTGTTATTTCTTCAATCCACACACCGCTTAAAAAAATGCTTGTGTGCTACTTTTTTCTTTTTGTTTACTGATGCAACTCGGATGCAGTAGCGGCCCGTGGTGGGAGTGCTGCCGGGCGCTGACGTGGGGCGGGGGAGGGGCAGGGTGGGGGGTAGTAAACTACGGATTACGGCAGATTAGAGGTAAGTAAACATATAAATAAATAAAACGAATTTCGTTGCGCGCTGCATTGCATTTGGCGGCAGCACTCCCACCACGGGCCGCTACTGCTCGGATGGCTGATTCATTTTTTAAAGATGCGCCTGAGTAATTTTGTGGGCGTGCCCATGTGGGGTGCCCATGCTTAGAAAGTGACTTCTCCAACTTCATCATGGGCTTTTTTGTCTTTGTTAATCGTGATGTACAGCTTCAGAGATGCTTCTCATAATGGGTAAAAACCATTGGCAAAGCCAATAAATAGGTCACAAAGGCAATGCTTGTTTATATTGCGGCACAGTGCAAAATACAAGCTCTGCTTTTCTTATGGCACAAATACGTTTAACCAATGTGTAGTTCAACTTTCTCACCTGACGTGCAATGTTTTCCGCAGTAGTGGCTGCTACCGGACCTGGGTGATGGGGCAGGGGGGGCAGGAAGGGCGGGGGGGGAGCGGGGACGGGAACAAAAAAAGAAAAAAAAGCCACTTACCTTGCTGCGGCCAGCCGCGTCTCTCCTCTGTCTTTTTTCCTGGCTCCGGTCGGCAGCAGGAAGCAGCAGCAAGCTCCCAGGTCGTGAGCCAATCACAACGCTGCAATGCAGAGCTGTGATTGATCTGAGCGCCGTTGCTCAGCTCTCAGACTGGGACTGGGAGACTTTGCATGCTCCTCGCCAGCCTGTTTATGGCAGCCTGGTGGGGAACATGCAAAGCGCGCATGACTGTTTGGCCAGTTGTGCACACTTAAGGAGTGCAAACCACTCCTCTCCCTGCTATGCCCAGCACCACTCGCCCCGAAAGCCACTGACTCTAATAAGAAAACTAAAATGATAATAACGATACGTTATTATTATTTTAGTGTCCCTATTGAGCAGTGGGTCGACGCTCCTCCGCCTTAGCGGAGGAGCCGCCACTGGTTTTCCGTCTGTGAAGAAATGATACTGCAGGGTTCTGTGGCACAGCCAGATATTTAGAACATTTTATTAGGTCCTAGTAAAATCTACCATTAAAACCTATGGATTTTTACTAATATATCTAGAAAATATGCATAAAACAGCAGCTCCACATTGCCTCAAAATATCCTTGGGTTAGAAAGCAACCCTCACTGATGGGATTACAGTTGATTATTTTGCTTGCTTACTCTGGGCAGTATATGCTGAGATATTTGTGTTTTCCCAGAGTGCATCTCCAACTGTGCATGTGGGCCTGGAAGGACATGAGAACATTCCTTTATGGCAATACTGAGGCACAAAGTTAGGAGGAACCCATGAACACCAAGTGACTCACTGTATACAGATGGCTTGTCTATATACCTCAGCCGGATACACGTCTGAGTCACCGCACACAGGACGTACAGTCCACAAAGTGAACGTCAGTCATTAATTATTAAGAATTATCATTTATTAAAAACATACTCATCCTGCACGTTTCTCCTAGACACATAGGCTTGTTCTGACATACTTGTGCAAACGAAATCCTAGATGTTTTCATTAAATGTGCTTGGTGACTTCATTTATTTCGAAACTGCTTCAAGGCGCTATGGTAGTATTTCCTATTTATCCAGTTATTATTTTTTTAAACAATTTTTTTGTTTATTTAATCGTAGGTGGCACAGTCATCACTTCTTTGTACATACCAAACAGTAGCTATATGGTCCATATAGTGTACATTACTTGTCATTCTTATTTACAATACATTATTGTTCGTATCTTGCCGCATGCGTGTATATCGTTACATACATTAACATCAATTACATTACTTTATTCCATTTCTCGGGTCACTATTGGTAATTCACATATACCCCCTTTATTTATCCAGTTATTAGTGGAATTTAAGAGAACGGTCCCTGCTTTAGTCTTTGGCACTCTTTCATGCTGAACAAGAGGCCGAGTCCCTCTGTCACAAATGTATCTGAGGTAAGTTGGAACTCTTCAGAAACTCCATATATGTTGTGAATGCAGACACACAGAGTGTAATATGTTATTTATTACCCGTGTTTAGTGTGGGGTGGGGTCTTCACTTAGGAGAGGAGCATTGAGTGAGTCATGATGCCCCTCCCTCAACAATATTAATAAATAGCATATTGTGCTCTACGCATCTGCATATCTAGATTATGCCATGGCATTTCTTCATCTGTACTTGTTTTAACAAAGGGTATTTAACCAAAACAAAGATGCAAGGGATTACATTTGTGCAGTAACGTCAAATCACATTAAGCGGACTAGTGATTAATAGAAATAGTGGTTTCCCTTTGTAAAGTAATTGTTACATGCAGTCTGTGAGACATTAAGAAGGGGTTTTCTCCTGTCAATTTTGCACTACGTGGTAATAGACTCGAATTTGACCTTTGCACTGTAGTAATAAACATGTGCATTAGTACATTTGCTCTAAATTAACATATTAATGGGCCTCGTTTACTTTCACTGCCATAACATAAACTCTTATATAGATGCCGAAAGCAAGGCTCCACTGGTGTTAACCTGGTATTAGAGTGCAGAAACTGTCTCTCTCTTTACATTATTGAACCTCTTTTCTCTTGGGATCTATTTGTTTATTATAATGGAGAACAGATGAAACTTCATTGCTGAACATTAGTTGCACATTGTGTAGTACCATATATATTAAACATGAATACATTCTAGGAAGGGTGTAAAGCATTCTTCAGTTTATTTAAAAGACAACACAACTTAGAGAAGGAAACAGACTCTGTTAGATCTAAATTGTTTACGTCTTCCTTTTTAAATAGATAACATGTAACCTATGACAGGGCTCTTACTTCAAAAACACAGTGAATTTAACAACTAAGACGATAACGCATATTGAGTTTGTTCTTTCAGCAATAATGTCTTCAACAAGTTAGTCACACACCATGTTTTGATGAGACAACTCTACTTGACTGGAACCTTATCCCTGTGACTGTTTGCTATGTATGTGTTTAACAGGTAGAGTTTGCTATGGTTTCCTGGTCTGTCCTCCTTCATGTTCTGACAGGGTTGTCTTCTGTAGAAACAACATCTCACATCTTATGTCCTAAACCACAATCATACATCCAGCGCTTAATTTGTGAAAAAATAAGTGTAGGGGCCCTTGTCAGAAGGCCACCGCAGATTGCACCACCCATCGCCCTGGTAGCGCTGCCAATGGCAGTACCAACACAACTACGAACTATTACACTCCTTCAAGTGTGACAATTCAAACAATTCCAGCCCCCTCAAAGTGATAAGAATGGCTTGGGGGCAGGTATTACCCATTTTTAAGGTATATTTAATTGAGAAACAACTGTAGTTGTGCTCATCTCTAAATTAAATAAACAACGCCACCATGTGGCAGACCATCATAAGCGCATTTGTTGTTAATTAACTGCTGGTGCCAAGCACCGGAAACCACCAGCTTAAATTATGCACGGCATACATCACATTCTTTCAGTCTCACCGAATGGTTCCTGAACTTTTTAAGCACCCAAGTGAAAGAGAATGACAATGTTGATACCTCAAATCTGTTAAACTGTGAAATCCTGGGATCCACCTTACAAACAACTTGTCTTAGGATCACGTCTGATCTGCAAGTATTTCTACTGAAGAAGGGATCCAGGTTCATGGAAAATCATTTGTGTTTCAGCTAGTTGGGACTTCCTTCTGGATAAGCCTGAGAGCCCTCGGTCAGTAATTCTGAAACTATGAGATACCACAGGTGTGGCTTGTGTGAAGATTTCTATCGGGATCACCAGTATGAAACTCTGGCTCCTGGTATTCACTCCCCCTCTAGTTTGTCTCTTCAGCCTCTCGCTCTCAAGCCATCCACTTCACATCATCACCAGATTCCACATTCCAACAATCAGAGGTACCTCATCTCTGGTTGGGTTTGGAACACTCAGCACAAAAACACACAGGCAAACACCTGCCTGACAGAGAAATAAACAAAAAAACACCCTGAGAAATCCAGATTCTAATTCACAAACAAAGCTGCATAGTTAAATCACACAGACATTCTAAGTGGGTCCAGATTATAGCTACCAGGCCAGAGCGGGAGGTCTGTTGTCGTTTTTCTTTGTACCGCACAGTCTGAACAAAAAACAATGACCACCACACCCTGGGAGAAAACTCCCATGGTGTGGGTGCGGGTGGTCATTCGTTTTCTCAGTTTCAAACTACTGGTTTAGGAGTTTGTCTTCGAGTTTTTGAAAAACAAATTTGGTGCGCGGCTGCCTGAAAGACAGAGGCTCACACCTAATTTGCAGTGCCATCAAATGAACCGCGGTGACAGTAGAGGACAGAGTAAACACCACCAAGGTGTAGATCAGGCCCAAAGTTACTTTAAAAATCATAGTGACAAATTAAACCTGCTCACCCCATGCAACCAGAAATTATCTCCTCATTACCCTTAATGGGTACTCTTTTGAAAAGGATTTTTGCATTTGAGGTTGAATCAATGGTGCTCACCCTCAATTAATCAGTTTCTGCCACAGCTTCTTTGAAACATTTGTGTGAGGAGATCTGATTTAGTGTTTTAGTTGCCGGAAATTGACTAAGGAAAGTTGACCATTTATCTTCACTTCCATCGTGACACATTGTGTGATCTTGAGCAAAGTATTTAATTTCCCTGAGTCCCAATTTCCATATCTGTAAGCATTATAAGATTTTGGAAGTAGGCTAAGTAGCTTAAAATTATATATAATTAAATGAACTGTGCCTTACATTAAATCAAGAGATTTTCAACATGGATACAGCAAGGAGGGTTCTAAACATGTTTATTGATGTATCTAGATACGATAACACACATACAATAATAGCCAGAAAATTAAAATGCCTCCCACTTTGAACTAAACTTCTGATGACACTGAATGAGCAAAGCAAGTAAGCCCAGCCATTCCTAGACTAGTCCCCTTCACCCTTTCATTCTCCCTTCCTTTCTTCTATCCTTTCCCCTTTCCATCCGTTCACCAATCCATTCTTTCACATTTCCGTCCATCCTGTCACCTTTCCATCCTGTCACCCATCCATTCTTTCACATTTCCGTCTATCCTTTCACCTTTCCACCCTTTGACCCATCCATTCTTTCACATTTCCGTCCATCCTTTCACCTTTCCATCCTGTCACCCATCCATCCTTTCACCTTTCCATCCTGTCACCCATCCATCCTTTCACCTTTCCATCCTTTGACCCATCCATTCTTTCACATTTCAATCCATCCTTTGACCCATCCATCTTTTCCCCTTTCTATCCATCTATCCAATTATCATTTAGTTCACAAGTCGATCATCCATCCTTTTACTGTTCCATCCATTTATTCTTTCAGTTTTCCATCCTTTCACCCATCCAGCCTTCCACCCATCCATATGTACAATCATATATCCAATGATCATTTTGTTCACAAGTCGATAATCTACTCTTTCACTGTTGAGTTATCAGCCATCACTAGTCTTTCACCTGCACTTACAAATAAAGGGCTGGGTGAGGGTTGGGATTCCCTGTACTTTCTTAACAGCATATAGTTGACAACATAAACAATACTATTTCCAAGCCTCTGCTTTCAAAGCTACACAGGAAGTTTCAGCATCTAATTTTATATGCAGGGGAAAAGTGTGTTGGTGGGGTGGAGAGAATGGACCTGCCTTTGTATTTCTAGTGTTGTTGTAAATGCAGGCAAAGGTTTCCAGACACCTAGCCCTTTTAATGGTGAAAAAGTCATGTGTACAGTGATACCATTTAAATTGCTCATGTCCGCCACAGTAAACAGATCATTGAACTAGTTCCAGATTGTGATATACTCAGTTTAAACAGTGCTTAATTTGAGCTGGTGCTTTCCGGTGCTCAGCACCGGCAGTTAATTGGTTTCCGGTGCTCGGCACTGGCACCTAATTGTCAACACCAACACCATACAGTCTACCACATGGTGGCGCTGCTCATCTAATTTAGAGATGAGCAGAACAACGGTTGTTTAGGAATAGAATATACATTAAAAAATTGCTACCACCTACCTCCCCAGCCATTCCTTTAGCTTTGGGGACCTGGAATAATCTGAACTGTCACATTTACATGCGAGAGAGATAGTTAGTAGTTGTTTTGGCAGCGATGACAAGGGCAATGGGTGGTGCAATCTGCAGTGGCCTCCTGGTCAGAGCCCTGGCACTTAATATTTTACAAATCAAGCACTGAGTTTAAAAAAACTGAAGGGAAGCCCGTCCAGCTGTATCTGTAAACTGGATTCAAGAAATATGAGCCAGGTTTCTCTCTTTAAAAATTTGTGCGCCTCCTCCTGCCCCACCTAGAACACCTGCATTCTGTTTTTGTCCTGGGGCCTGCACCACCCAAACTGTGTGTGTGTGTGTGTGGGGGGGGGGGCTGTGTTTTTAAATTAGTTAAAAGTACAGACTTTAGAGTTCCTTATGTGCCACCGATTTTTAGGCAATAATAAAAATGGCAGTTTAGCTATGGCGATTAATGTCTCGGTTGGAAAGATCCGAGTTTTGCCTAGTCCCAGTTTTGACTCCTAAAGTAGAGCAGAGGGATAATGTGACTCTTGCAAAGCATAAGTGTAACGTGCAAATCAAAGAATTGTTTTCTTATGTAGACAGTTAAATGGGTTACTGCTATTGTTACAAAGTTCCTTACAGTTCATACATTGTAATCCTAATATAGCAAAGTGACCTATGAACTGTTATCAAGGAGCTGCATGCAAAATGCAATACGTGGGATTAGAACATTATTTTTTTTTTTAATTATTGGTTACTAAGTAGGGTTTCTTTGGATAATAATAATAAATATTTATTAGTACAGGCACTCCAGCCTCTATGCTATGTTTTAAATCCTGAGTTTGTATTTCTCCAAACCAGGCAGTCTTAACATGTAATGCCTACCTGCATGGATGACATGTGACTGCTACACCTTGTAGCCCTCATTGTCTTAAGTAACGTTTCCTATACTTTGACTAACACATTTATGAGTCATTGTCTCTGCATATTATGTGTGTGATGTAACACACTCTGACAACCTACTCTACATACTTCAGATCAGTAGCACTATGAAAAAAATCAAATACACATAAGAGAGAGTCTGTGTAGAGATAAGGGGCACGATTGAAGCATTAGAGGGTGGTAGTGAAGGAATCTGAGAAGAACGAGGACTTTGGTGGGGGTGCCAACAAAGATTGTCTCACCAGCTGTCACCAGCACTAAAGTTTGCCCTGACAGGGGCATAACTATAGCTGGGGGAGCCACTGAAAGCTTGAGCCAGACTCTAGTTTAAAAGTTGGCTCTGGCTCAACTCGAGGTCCCATTGGAACCTCAAGTCCATAACGAGTCAAGCTTTCGTATGGGTTCTCCCTGCCACCTTTGCTCTACTTTCATGCACCAAGAGGTAAAAATATTTAGGGGCTGATTTGTACAAAGTGAAACTACAAAACCTGGATTAATCGCCCGCTTCCCCCTTAACCAAATTGTTTGATCTTAGGAAAATATTTTATTTTACCGACTCTCCATTTACTTCACTTTAGCATATGAAGACACCTTCAGATATGTGAGTTCAGAATACCAGCTGTATCAAAAACTACTGTTTGATTTAATAGACTATAATGTTGCTCTTTCTATAACAATCTGGGCCACTTACAGGGTTCACATGACAAATGTCTTGTCCCTTAGTTCACTAATGCCACTGACAGCAGAGTGGGGTGGGGGCAGGAATGGTTCTGAGTTCTTGTTTAAAACGACCACTTTTAATAAGTACTTCTAACTGTAGTGCTATAATGTGACATATTAATGCCAATGCTTCCACATATTGAAGAATACCCTTTTTTAATTTTAAAGAGACTTTTTCATATTTTACGTGAAGTTTGTATTGATTTACATAGCAAATATTTTCAGGGCTTAGCTTGTGCATGGGCTCT
Source organism: Calotriton arnoldi (assembly GCA_963921515.1). Lineage (NCBI taxonomy): Eukaryota > Metazoa > Chordata > Amphibia > Caudata > Salamandridae > Calotriton > Calotriton arnoldi. Next base: position 1,275,334 of record CAWUFW010005257.1, on the reverse strand, counting down.
AAGAGCTGAGCCAGACCCTTTAATTTGTTGGCTCGCCTTCTTTTCTCAATCCGGCAGCCTGTGCAGTGCCCCGGGTCCTGAGGCAAAAGAACTTCAGGCGGTGATTGTGAGACAGACTGCGGAAAAAAGCAAAGCCATAGAATGGCGAGATCTCATTTTATTGTAATCTCTGTTTCTGTGAAGTTTTTATTTCAACATTTCCAGTTAATGGAGAAGAAAGCGCACAATCAGAAATGCTTAACTTGACTGGTGTGCACTAATCCCAAAATCTTCTAATGCCACAGTGTAACCTACCACACATATGCTCCGTGCTGGAGCCTTGGATGGATTTACTCCTTTCCTTGAAAAATAACCTTTTCTTAAAAATAGCAATTTCCAGTCTGTCTGTATATATGTATTTGTTATTTCAGCAGTGCAACCCTAGCCAAAAGGCAGCAGAACACTGTACAAGGTACAAGACAACATTTATGTCTGTACACCTGTGCCAAACCCTTGATGGGCAGATTTACTAACATTTTACGCAACACAGCACAGTAAATGAAGGTGCTGTGCTTCGTCGCGTGAAAGAGCAGAAGAGCACCACATATCCGAAATGGCGCATTGGAATGTTGATTGAAAGCTCTGACATGCAAGTTATACAGTGGACTCTCACATAATCTCTCTGTTCACTCCCTTTTAAACCTCTTTCTCCCTGTTCCCTTTTCTCCATCTCTTCCCTCCTTTCTCTCCTACCTTGTCAATTATCTCTGCCTCTCTCACTCTCACACATGCTTTCTCTCACTTCCAGGGGCGCAACTAGGCCCAAACTTCGGGGGGGGGGGGGGGGCGCTAACACTCCCAACCAGGGCTGGCCCTAGCACTGGTCGCACACGGTGCAATATTTTTTTGAGGCGCCCCTCTCCCATTTCCTCCTTTTCCATGAATTCCCTCAGTACCACTCACCAACAATGCACCTCAACTCTCTATAGCACCTTTCTGACAAACATTTAATTTTTTTATTACACTACTCCTAGTACACTCACACTCATTTCTGTGGTCTGCATGGTACACGTTCTTTGTAGCAGGCACATTAATCCTCTGCACTGTGTGGGTGGCAGGAGTGCCCACGTGAGTGCACGGTGAGCGATGCGACAGTGTGAGAGTAGGATAAGAGGAGTGACTGCAGGGTGAGTGAGGTGACCATATGGTGCGGATGTAACTGCAGAGTGGGATGAATGAATGCATGGTTAGTGATGGGCTTTTTTGAGTGAGATTGCAGATTGAGCAGTGAGGGGGACAGGTGGGTGAAGTGTCACATGAGTGCGGGTGAGTAGTGTGTTTGTGTGACTACAGAGTGAGGTACAGGGTGAACAGTGCAAATACATTGTGAGTGCAGAGTGATCGCGGTGAGTGCAGGGTAGGAGGGTGAATGGTGTGAGTGCATGGTTATCAGTGTGAGTGCATTGTGAGTGCAGGGTGAGCGTGAAAGTGAAGGGCGAGAATGAGGAATGAGTTGTCTGAATGCAGGGTGCATTCCCAGACACTTGAAGTAACTCAGCATGCTATTGACGGCGGCACAGAGTTTCAGATATAAGTTAAACTATTGCTATTATGCAGGGCTTTAAGTGGGATGAAAAAACTGGGGAGTTTAGGAAGCTGGGTTTCTATCGCAGTAACCCCCCACTTTTTACTAGATTTCTAATGCACTTTGACTTGATGAGCCATGGGTCCCTGCTAATCAGGTTCCCAGGGCATGTGTTCTTTCCCAAAACTGACCTTTGTACCCCCAATTGGCACCTCTCTGGCCACATGTAAGTCCCTTGTAAAATGTACCATGGGTACCAAGGGCACTGTGGCCAGGGAAGGCCTCTAAGGGCTGCAGCACATATTGTGTCACCCTTAGAGGTTCTGTACCTTAACACACACACACTGCCATTGCAGGCTGTGTGTTTTGGTGCAGAGAAAAGTAAAGAGTCGACATGGCACACATTCCTGTGTGCCATGCCTATACCCACTGCCTATGGTATAGGTAAGACACACCTCTAGCTGGGTGCACTATACCACTGGTGAGGGTACAGGTGCATGAGCCCTATACCCCTACAGTGTCTAAGTCCATTTTTAGACATTGTAAGTGCAGTAAAGCCATAAAGAGTATATGGCCTGGGAGTTTGTCATTGTGAACTCCACAGCAACATAATGACATTACTGAATTCTGGGAAGTTTAGTAGCAAACTTCTCAGCATAATAAACCCACACTGATGCCAGTGTGGGATTTATTATACAATGCACTCAGAGGGCATCTTAGAGATGTCCCCTGAAAAACGGCCAGCCTCTGGTGGGTTCCCTGACTGGTACACACCAGACTGCCGCTATGAGATATGTTTCTGGACCCCTGGGGTGGGAGCCTTCGCTCCCTGAGCCCAGAAACAAAGCCTTTCCTGGGCGGAGGTGGTCATACCTCCCCATGCCAGGAAGAGCCATCTGTGGCAGGGGAGCTTCAAAGGCCTTGCTGCCTTTGTAACGTGCCCCAGCCTCTCCTGCTATCAGAAGCAGGCCCCTTCCTGTCTCCCCTCCTTTTCGGCTGGAAGACAGGCGGGAAAAATTAGCACAGCCCAGAAGGTGTGCCCACGTCTGCCAATCCCACCCCTCAGGTTGGGGAGGCGAGGTGAAGCCCACTCTTCAGTGCTCGCCATCTTGCAGATGGCAGGCACTCTCCAATCAGGATTAGGGATTGTGCCCACTCCCCCACGTGGGGTGAGCACACCAAGGGTGTAGTCACCCTAAGGTCAGTACCCCATTGGCTACTGACCTCAAGACCCATAAAACGTCCCCTAAATTCAGTATTTAGGAGGAGGCACTGAACCACGAAGACAGATTCCTGCAACCTAAGAAGAAGAAGGACGAAAGAAGATGCCCAGCAGAGGAGACTGCAGAGAAGAACTGACTTGGCCCCAGCCCTACCGGCCCGTCTGCAGTTTCCAGAGATCCTGCGCCAAAAGTCACCTTGTCCTGCAGACAGTGACCTCCAGAACCCTTGGGAGGACTGACTGCCTTCAACAAAGACCGGATCTCCTGTGAACAGCAGCTCTGTTCAAAAGAAACTCCCAAGACAGACTCTGAGCCTGTTGAGGACAAAGAAACCCAACGCCTGGAACCAGCACCACACCCGATGCCTACGGCCTGAATCTGGGTGGCCCACCGGTCCCAGCGAGGTCCCCCAGCGCTCCAGAGTCTGAGTCCACTGTGGGTTGAGCCCTCCAGTACTCCCCGACGTCGCCTGCAGCCTCTGCACGGAGACACCCCCAACCGCGATTGGCCCGGTAAGGTGAAATCTGACCTCAAAAGATACCCCTGCATCCAGCCGCCCTGCGCCCTGGAGAAGAAAACCCGAGGTGCACCTACATCCCCTCCAACTTAACTGCCCAGCTGTTGGTTCCTCCCGGAAGTCTTCCTGGACCGAGCCTGCATCCAAAAAACAAAACTGGCAATCCCATTGAAAACAACAGGGCACCCGATGCCAAAACAGCACCCTGCACCCGGCTGCCCCTGTGCGGCTGTGGGTGCACATTGTATGCTAACTGGGACCCCCCTTTGCCCTGAGCCTAACACCAGGAGTTTTGCTCCCACAACCTTGTGTCCTGCTTGTGGGCAGCCACCAACCGAGGCCCCCTATCCCCTATTGGATAACATTGGGCCTCAGCACTCTGCACCCGGTCGCCCTAGTGCCACTGAGGGTGTTCTGAGAGTGCATCTTCGACCCTGGGGGAACCCTGGTTCTAACCCCAGAATACCAACTCCCACAAACCAGTACTTACCTGCAAACCGATAACTTCATTTCCTCCCATAGGATGTGGAGTGGGTTTGTATGAAACATTGAAAAACTGCATATGTTTAAAAACTGAATTACTTACCTTGTGTCTAGGAAATGTCTCAGTGTGATATCTAGGCGTATCACACTGATTAGCAAAAGTAACTTAAAGAGTAATCTAAAAAGTAACATGCACAGTAATCTGTAAAGTAACTAAAATGTAATTTCGAACTGTTTACTTACCTGTGAATCAACCAACTGCATTTTAACCTACATTCAACTGTAAATCACTGCATAAGATTTTGCAAAGTATTATTTCCCTTACCTGCACCAGGTCTGGCTTGGTTTTAGAAATAAAATAACTAAATAATATTTTTATACAAACAAATTGGTCTGAGTTCAGTCTTTGAGTGTGTGACATCATTTCTTGCCTGAGTGTGTACAATAAATGCTTCTCACTAACCTCTGATAAAGCCTTGCTGCTCGCCCACACTACCACAAATAGAGCCTACCTTTGGGGTTCCACTGGACTCGGTGCACACTATACCTCATTTTGGTATAGTATAAACAGAGCCAGCTTCCTACAGGGGGTCTTTCAAAGGGGCAATATAATTAAGGGCGTGGCTTAAAAAATGTATGCTAAAAATCTGTGCTCAGCATAATGTGCCACCCGACTGGTATTTCGCTGCTTCTGTTATTGCCTCCACATAAGTAACATTACACCTACAACAAGCCAGGACTATTGGCTTTGTCAAAGGTTGCTAGTTGCATAAGATGTATATACTACATGCATACATACAACTATGGCTTCGTTGTGTATAATATTGAAAATGCTTTGGTTCTTGTGCAAGAGTGGCGTAATGGCTAGAGCAGCCAACTTTGGAGCTGAGGAAGCAGGTTTGAGTCTCAGCATCGGCTCAACATCCTGTGTTTCTGGGCAAATCATTTAATCGTCCGTGCCTACCAAAAAATAAATGAAGATGTCCTTGTTGGTGCTCATGTAAAGCACTTCGAGTTTAGCAATACAGAACTGCAAAAAAATAAGAGTTACATCAAAACAGTGAACTGCTGCAGAGTTAAGATTTTTTTTCCTAGTCTGTCTGTGAGGGTGAAAATGGAGAGCCCAATAGGGACCCATCTCGGCGCCTGTTTTTACGAACGGCTGGTGCTGAGCACCGGCAGAACCCGGCCTACTTAAAGCCCTGCTATTATGGCAATTAATTAGGGATGGAGGGTGAGGAAATAAATAATGTGCTGATTCTGCAACAAACTTCCAATCTTATGATTAGGGTTGCCAGCTTATTATTTTGATATCCCAGACAGTACAAAAATAAGCAGTCACCTAAAGCAGTATTATCAGCACTTATCTGTGCATACTTCGAACAGCAAATAGAAATAGAAATCACTTTTAATTGTGTTCTAGGGCTGCCTGAATGATCCATGACTAATAATTAAAGGGAACAAAGACAGAGAATTCACATTACAAATGAATACATACTTTTTTATTTATAACCCTATTTAGTGTCAAGATGAGGTTTTTGCAGGCTCTTTAAACAACACATGGCTGGCATTTTTCTTTTGGCAACCCTACTTTATATTCCTTTTCATGAAATGCATTCTCACACTACGGCAGTACATGTAAAATACAATGCAAGGAATAGGCAGAGTGGGGGCCCAGGGCGTACTGGAACCAGAAAAAAATTAAGCCTTGGTAACCAGTTTACAAAGGTATGTAAATATGCAAATTGTCTTTAAAGACCTGTGAAAAACTTGGGCATGCCGGGAGATAAGACTCCAGACACTGCCCAGCCGAGCCCACAGTTGCAGCAGCCCGGGCTGAGACACATGACGGGGGGGGGGGCTGAAGCCCATTCAGCCCAATGGGCATTGCGCGCCTGCTCAGTTCCCTCTACCTCACTTCTTATATGCCCCCTCTACCTTTTTTCTCTTCTCAACTTTCTCTCTGTCACCCTAAGCATCTTTCTGTATCTCTTTGTTGCTCTTTTCTCAGGCCCATCTTCTGTGATTCTCTTTTCGTTTTCCACTGCCTGTTCTTTCTCTGTCTTAGCTGGCAGACTCTCGCTTACTTTCCTCTTCTCTCACTGTTCACTCCCACTGTTCTAAATTACTGTCTCGTCATCTCTGTATATAGCCCTCTCTCCTCCTTTCACACCATCATTTCTCTCTCTGTTGCACACTCTCTAGTAGTGCTACTCAGCGGCATAACAAAACTTAAAGGGGTCCCCCTGCAAAGTACATGAAGGCCCACCCGGCCCGCCACCTACCACTATGGCCCCAGATCCAGTCAGTGCTCTGTGCTGAGGGGGGCCCCTGGAGCCTAGGGCTCCCTGCACCTCAGGGGCTAATGTTACACCACTGGTGCTACTACCTGCAGAATGCAGCACACATAGAAAGAAGAAAAAATGAGGAGAAATAGGATATTTCTCCTCGCTGCGCCTCCCTAATGCCACTCCTGGGGTGGCGTTAGAATCTGCAGCATTCACAGGTTTACGATTCCTCGTAAATCTGGGAATGCTTCAGCTTCCATGGGTGTTGCGTGGGAACACCAGCAGCAACACCCATGGAACGCCCCTTTCACGCAGTGTTCTGCGTGAAAGGGGCACATATTTTCAAGGCCATGAAAAGGCTATGAAAAGCCATGTAAAGTGGCTTTGCGTGGCCTTGTAAATATGCTGCGCCACATTGCGCCACAAGAGTGCAAAAACCTGATGCTCCGGCAGCGCAAAAATACCGCTAGTGGCCTCGTAAATGAGGCCCTCTAAGTCTACGTACAGCAACACAGCGTTGCTTAAGTCTACGTACAGCAACACTGCGCTGCTTCTGGCACTATCATTCATGGTACGGGGTAGAATTGTAAAAACTGCCCTTTATGTCGTCTGTGAAATTCTGCAGAACGTGTATATATTTGCTAATTTTATTTATCATTTAATATGTCCAACTATGTGTGAATGTTTGCACAATGCTCCAATGCGTAATATAAACTAAACAACATAAACACGTTTTGGCTTGAACTTTTGTCAGCTAATTTATAACCCTGCAACATCCTCAGGTGTGTCTGCAAAAATGACTGTTTGTCCTCCATTTTGACCCTTTGTTCTGAATTTTTTCTGTCAGTGTCCAGAATTTTCCTTCTTGCCAGGTGGTCACCCTATTCTGCACCCTAACTACCTCCCTTCCACTTTTCCTTTTACCTTTTCTTGCTTCCATATTTTCGACCTTTGACCCTTTCTTCCTTCACCCTTCTTTTCCAGTTTCGTTCCTCACCTTGTTTTCTTTTGTACTTTTCCCTTCCCCATAGCTCCATTTACTGCTGCCTGCCCTTTTTACATCTTTTCCTCACTTCTGTCTCCTTCATTGAACCTGGCTCACTTAGCAGCCGTTCCCTGCAGAGTGCAAACAGAAGAGTGGAAAGACATGCAAAGAAGACCTCTAGCGGGCCTCAAGGAGGGGGTGGTTCTCGACGTGCAGTGGCGTAGCTAGACTCTTTGCTGCCCGTGGCGGTCCCTGCTTTTGCCGCCCCGCCCCAAAACTTGTGCTGCCCAGAGCGGACCGCCCCACCCCCCATGCTACACCACTGACGACATGACACATGACTGCCACCACCGGTAACCAGTGGCACAAAAAGCAAACCTTCAAGGCCCAGGATTTAAAGCAAAACTGGGTATGTATTACTTTGAGCCCTCCAAGCCTGCATCAGAGGCTTCAGATCTGAAGCTTTGTCCCTTCTTTGATATCCCTCTTCCTGGAACCTCCGCAGCTCGTGCTGGAATGACGTCAAGGAGCTTCTCTTTAGTGCTGGCTGCAAGTCATCTAACAAGGGATCCTTGGAATAGGCGGATGTGGGGGAACTGTGAACTCCCTTAATGAGAACCGCAGCTGCTGCTACAAGGCAGAGTGGAGACGTGGACTCCTGCCAGGCCTGCAGAGGCAGATGGCAGAAATAACACCGAGCTCACCAGCCTCCTCATTCCATGCATGAGAAACGCTTCGAATTCAAGTTTGTTACTTGCATTTTGGGAATTGTAGTCCTTATTTTCTAATGAGGGTGAATGGCTCTACGAAAGGTAGAGGGGAAACAAAATATCAGGCTTCCAGGAGCTGCTGATGCAGGTCCAGCATTGCTTAGAAAATTGAATTAATAAAGATTAATAAAGTGTACATAAACAAAGAAGCAAAATGTAAAGTTGAACATTATCAGCGTTAATTTGAAATTTGAGGCTAGAAATTGTTAGTATTCTCTGATTGATTTGTGGGAGCAGTGCAAGTGCATCGAACAGAATGCGTTATGGACTATGAGTGGCTTCAATTAAATGTAGAAAAGCTCAAATCTTCTCTCTAAAATACATTTTTTGATTTGTGTAATATTTGTGAAATAATAAAATATTTCATCATTTGTGTATTTGTTGGATGAATGGTTGTTTCTGCATTTTACGTGTATTCAAATCATCAAAAATGCTTAGTAATGGCTCAGGGGGTGGGGGGATCCACAGTTTCCAATAATAATTTAGTCAGGGTCCCTGGGTTCCAGTAATAGTGGGGGTCTCCAGTGGGGGTCTCCAGAACGCAGCAGCAAGGCTAGTGCTGGACATTCCCAGATCCGAATCAGTCTCCCACAGACTAAGGGCCCTTCACTGGCTGCCAGTGGACAAAAGGATAGAGTTTATGTCCCTGTGTCTGGCATATAAGGCACTCCATGGCTCAGGACCACAGTTCCTGAGAACTCATTTTAAATGGTATGTCCCAGCAAGAAGTCTAAGATCCTCTCACGCAAAACTTCTTCAAGTACCCAAGTTCAAGCAGGCTAGGTGGGGAGGAAGAAGCTTCCTGTTGAGGACAGCCAAGTTATGGAACCTTCTACCCATCAATATAAAAAGTAGCCCGTCGCTTCTGGCTTTCAGAAAGGCAGTCAAAACATGGTTGTACCCCTGTTAAGCCAGAATAGCATCTCTGCAGTAACCTGAAGCGCATCTAACAGTAGCGCCAAGACGCCCTCGGGCATTCGCGCGCTTTACAAGCTTACAAATCAAATCAAATCAAGTAAAAAAGGTGAAGAACCACTGGTGTAAAGTGTTCCTGGCTAAAATCCCAGGTCTGGTTGAAGATGCAATGCATGATTTAGAGTCTGTTGTCAACTTTGTAGCTTCTGGCATAACCGAACTGTTGTGGTTCATTTTCCCTTGTGTAGCACACAATTAGCCACATATATACCATTGTTGTGCCGTGTATAATCTTAAATATGACTTTCCAGACATGTCCATCCATAACAGGAACTGGTCCCGGTTTGCGTAGGTGTGTGGTCAGCAGAGCCAGTATGCCAGTTTCAAATGTTGTGAGGTTTTGTCACTGGCCTTTAACAAACTGCTGACATGTTTCCTTATTTGGTCAAAGTGCTCATCGCCAAATGTGAAGACATAGGAAGCAGCTGATAGCAGCGAGCACTGTTGCAGAACTTTCAGATCCCTGCATGTGTAGCCCATCCACTCCAGGTTTCCCTTTGCATTTTGGGACTTGTTGTCCTGTTCACCCAATTATTAACAAACACAACAAGATGATGGACGGAGAGCTGAAACTTTCCACTCACACCCTGTCAAGATATCTGGATTTAATCCATCGTTCTTTTGCGCAGTTTGCCACCCCAGTTTGGACACAGCCATATGCAAATCAGTCTTGACCCTGTTCCTCTTTGGAACAGTCCAGCCCGAACTGCCAACTCAGGTCTGCCCGGGACCAAAAACAAGCATCCTGGGACCGGTTTCGGGGTATCACCCCTCATCAGCCATGCTAGCTTGAATCCAGTGACACAGCGAGCAAGGGACTCATGTCTGGGCATACCCTTGGCTGCTTATGGCGAGCAAAATAACGATGGATTAAACCCAGATCTGTGACTGGGGGTGACTGTTTGAAAAGTTTCAACACTCCATCATTTTATTTTGTGATGTTTCTATGTGTGCCCTAAGTGGCCTAGGGTATGCTCAGACGTAGGTCCCTTGCTCGCAGCGCCACTGGATTCAAGCTAACCTGACAGATGAGTGGTGATACCCTGAAACCACTCCCAAGATACTTGTTTCCAGTCCAGTGAAGATCTGGCCTGGCAGGTCGGGCCGGACTATTTCCATGGGGAGCAGGGTCAAGGCTGATTTGCATATGGCTGGGTCCAAACTGAAGTGACGTGGGGAGCAAAATAACGATGGATTTAACCCAGATCTGTTGACTGAGGGTGAGTGTTTGAAACGTTTCAACACTCCGTCCATCATTTTAATTTGTGATGTTGCATCCAATTATTAATCCAGTAGAGCAAAAATACAAAGCAAAATCTTGGAATGGGCTACTCATGCCTGATCCCAGGCATCTTGAGAGCTCTGACTGTTGGATGCCTTCAGGGTGAGTGTGCAGAACATTCGAGCTGTGCTGGATTTACGTGGAGAGTTCTGTCTCAATGTGTATGGGTTCCAAGTGATGTTTCCTATCCCTTGCTGTGTTATTTGCTTGTTCAATTGTCCATCCAATGTATTCTGTAGGTGGCGATGTTATTGTTGAGTTTTCTGGGCCCATGGCAGCCATGTATCTGTGCTGTGTGGATGTGACATGCTTTTTCCTTTGGCTGCCACAATGACAACTGAGTGAAGAGGTACCAGGTCACTCCATGTCAACAGGACCCCATATTTCTTCTCTCTGGGTTTCATTGTACAAATCGTTCCTATTGCGTGCAATTTCTCCAACTGAAGACTGGAATTCTCAGAACGTAATATCTAATTTGAAATCCCAGAACTTGATACATGGTGTTCTGCTTACATGTAGTAACGTGGCCAACCTATGCACAGCTGCCAGATTTTCTTTTGCAATCTTGGCCTTATATTCCTACATGTATAATAGGATGAACAAGATTACAAATCCTAGTTGACATAGACAAAATCCGGACTGGAGAAGCAAGTCATGCGTGGGCCTGGGAAACTAAGCAGGGATTATGAATAGCATGTTGGAAGTGGATTACTGTACAATGGCAACAGACGTTGATGGGGAGATATATTATGAAAATATAGAAAAGTAAAGTTACTGGGGAGGGATGCAACATTATATAATGCACAAAAGTACACAAAAAAGGATAGATGGAATGCTTGAATTAATCTCAGCCACTGGTAATTACTCGGGCCACATCCCAGTCTATCGTTATTTTGCAGGTCATGCCAACCCAGTTTGGACAAGCCATATGCAAATCAGTATAGACCCTGCTCCAGTGGGACAGTCTAGCCCGAACTGCCAAACTAGGTCCCCCCTGAACTGGAACACAAGCAACCCAGGACCAGTTTCGCCCTTGTTACGGGCTCATCAGCCGAGTATAGCTTTGTTCCAGTGATGCAGCGTGCACGGGACCCAGGTCTGAGCGTACCCATCTCACTAAGGGTGACATACTAAAGTATACAAAAACTGATGTATAGAAGGGTTGAATTAATCTCAGCTACTGGTAATTACTCAGGGCCACATAATATAATGCATCAGATGGAACAGATACATACAAGTACCATTGACGATCCCCACAACATCATGAGCGACAATTTCATCATGTGCAGACACTTCAGCTAACAGTACTGCTGATTCTGTAATTAGTTGGCCTAGTCCTTTAATAGAAATCACAGATTGCACATGCGAAGTGCTGTTCGCCATATAACCAGCACAGGATTATGGTTAGGGCTCCCGGTTTTATGGTATTTATATTTTTGTCATTTCCGTCTGTATTTATCCATATTTATTTTTTGCTAATTTTACCTGTATTTATCCGTATTCATTTTAGGTTTTGTGAAAAAATGAAGCTGAAATGTGTATATTTCTGCATTTATTTAACCGGTTAATGTACACTCGTGCCTGAACGCCTGACAGGTTTCAATGATATATATATACACACTCAGGTGATAAAATATGCACTTATAAGAAAACATGCACATTTTAGTATCATGATTGTGCAAATCTACTGCACAGCTTTTGGCCTGGCAGTCATGACTGACAGCATTCAGAATCACTCAAAAACAACCCAATTTCTGTTTTTATCCACATTTAAAAATAAATACAGACAGGAAAATAAATGGTTTTCTGTCTGCATTTATCTGTAAAAATCAGTAAAAACGGAAAACAGGGAACCTTAATTATGGTGCACACCTTATATGGACCACAATATAGCTATAAACCAGGAATGTGCAACGTTTTTGCTACGCCTGTGCAACCTTGTGTAATTCCTGCATTTCGCATTAAACAAAAATTGAGAAACTTTCAGCATTTGGCACAAAATTTAATTACACCAGTGTTTTTCTGCCTGCGGTTCAAATGAAACCTGTTTCTGGAAAAGATAATTGACAGAATATCGGTAACACAAATATCGTGTGGACAGAATATCGTGTCAAAAATATTGAGGACTAAAATATCAAGAAGGTAAGTGCAAATAGGTAAGCATCGATTTACTATTAACTCCATAACTATTGTTAGAAATGGAGGTCTCTAGTTGGCAGAGGTAGGTACCTTTGTCCAAGTAGGGACCCTTGCTTCTAGTCAGGGTAAGGGAGATACACACTTTAGATAATTTCTGCTCACCCCCTTGGTAGCTTGGCAAGAGCAGACAGGCTTATCCCAAAGGCAAAGTATTTATACTTAAAACACACAGTAAAACAGTGATAACACCACAAATGGACACCACACCAGTTTAGAAAAACAGAGTATCTTTATCTAAACTTAACAAGACCAAAATGACAAACATCCAACATACATGTAGCAAAATAGCACTTCAAAATAGTAATTTCCAAAATAAAGGTTGTAGAAAACAAATAGCTCCACTTGGAACTATTACGACATTGTGACAGCAATAAATTCAAATTAGGGCGCCAACCGCGATGTGCGCGGAGTCGGACACGGAGTCACATGGACCCCCAAATAAACAGTACCTTTGTAAAGAAAGTCTATGATGATGCACGGCATCGTGGAGGTAAGGCGTCGGTGCTGAAGTCGATGCCGGCTCCTTGGCTCCCATAGGGGAGGCAAGGCGTCGTGTCCGCGAGGAGGTGACGTGTCGAATCCAGGACAGGGGAAGTTGGTTGTGTCGATGGTGAGGAGTCGGTTCCGGTGAGGCGATGCGAAGTCGGTGAGTTCGTGGAGTCACCCTTGGCAGTTATCGGCACCGCGCTAACAGGATGCAGGTAATGACGGAGTCGGTGCAAGCCCTGGAGTCGGGCACAGCGATAACTGCAGGCGTCGGCAGGCGTCGATGGGCATCAGAGCTGCGATGCAGGCCGGGCGGTGCATCGTGCACTTCACAAGCAGTGCCCCTAGCCTCGGTGCAGGTAGTGGCGTCGCTAACCGCGTCAGAGACAGGTTTTCTTGCTTCTTTCAAGTTGCTGCCAGCTCCCAACAGCAGGAACAACCTCCGGAGGCCCAAAACTGGAAAAGGCACCTCCTGGCAGGTCAGAACTCTCAGCAACAGAGTTCAGGGGAGCTGGAGGTGAAGTCTTTGTGTCCCTGAGACTTCAGAAAAGGAGGCCAGCACACACAGGTCCTTGTAGATTTTTCTTCAAGCAGGTTCACAGCAAAGTTCCACTCTTTGTCCTCTCTTTGGCAGAAGCAGCAGCTGCAGGCCAAACCCACACAGCACACAGCAAATAGGCAGTACTACTCCTCACAGCTCTCCAGCTCTCCTCCTTGGTAAGGGTTCCTCTTGAGTCCAGAAGTGATCAAAGGTTCTGCGGTTTAAGGTCCACTACTTATACCCCATTTGTCTTTGTTCTTCTTTATGAAAGGGTCTCTGAGCCCAGTCCAAACCAGAACTGTTCTCACTGATGCAGTATGGCCACAGGGGTTGGAGACAGCATTGTGCAAGGGAGACAGGCCCTATTCAGGTGCAATGGAAAACTCCTCCAACTACTCTAAATGCAACCGAGGTCTATTCAGCTCAGCTCTGAGTCATCCAGGAATGGCCAGGCATTGTGCTGCAGGCCCACTAGTAGCATTCTATTTACAGGCCTTGGCACACTCAGTGCACTTTACTAGGGACTTACCAGTAAATCAAATATGCCAATCAGGGAGAACCAATTGTAATAACAATTTACACAGAGAGCATATGCACTTTAGCACTGATTAGCAGTGGTAACGTGCCCAGAGTCCTAAAGCCAACAAAAACATGTCAGGAAAAAATAGGAGGAAGAAGCAAAATGTTTGGGGATAACCCTGCAAAAGGGCCAATCCCAACATCTATTAAGTATGAACTGATGGGCCCAATCATAAGGAAATGCGATAGTTTTCCAGCAGGAGGGCGGTAGTCTCTCTCTCATAGGTACAGGTAAAAAAAAAAACAGCATCCATGCACCACTGACTTCAGCTGCTCACAACCCTCAATATCCCCTGCTGCTATCAGCTTCAATCTCCACATAATGGATTGCACTTAAGCCTATACCATATTTCATATCAGTCAGTGCCCCTGCTACATAATAGCCTGTATCACCTTCTGCATCTCACCCAATTCCACCTACAGCATAATAGCCTGTGGCCACTGATGCACATCACCCTCTGTGCCCAATGCACAACTCTATGTCCTTGAACTGCACCTCATACAACCCATGATGCACCACTGTGTCACAATAAAAATACATTTATTTTATATAGTATTCCAAACCTCACTTCAGCCTTTTCTAAGCCCTTCATTACCAGTGGTCCATTAAATTTTGGTATGAGAAGTAACTCCTGTTAGGGTACGTACTAGAAATCCAAGATTTGCTCCAAACACCGGACCCCACAATTTTCCCTAGGTGATTGTCGTCAGTTCAAACTTGCTAAAAAAAATATACTAGAGGAAAAATGTGTGGTAAATACTGGACCATGCACAATTTGCCTTGGAAAGAACCGACATTTTCAGGTTATTTTTATATGGAAAACTCAGAATAGGCAATAATTATCACACCTGATAAATTCCAAACACCTTTGTATTGGAAGTTGTCAGGTGCTGCAATAATTGCGTCCATCTCTGTCTAGGGCACTAATAATGAGGGTTTAAGTGTAGTAAATAATGGTGTTAATATTACCCAAGTGAATGGTACTAAATTTACCGAACTTAGAGGGATGAAATGATAAGTTGGAACACTGGAATTCATCTTTGCAGCAGACATCAGCACTGTTTGACTCACAAAGTCATGAGAGTTCCCTGGCAATAACATCTGCTATGTACTAGAGGCATAGCGTCAAGTCCTTTCTTGAGGCCCATCACCAGGGCTCCCCTGAGGCACATCACTCTGAGCTTCCCTGCTGCGTCAACACCCGGTGCTTCCTCTTGTGCAAGGGATCCTATGCTCCATTCTGCAATCCCAAAAAGAAAATCAAAAAGTGATGGGTAGAATACTTAATTATGTTCAGCCAGTGGGAATTACTCTGGGTTGTATCCCAGTCCATCGCTTTCTGTTCACTGTCACCACAGACAGGAATAAACATTATTCAAAACAGGCACTGGTCATGCTCCAATAGAGCAGATCTGACCACGCTGTCAGGTTAAATACATCTGGACAGGAACAAAAACAATCCTAGATCAAATTCAGCTTTGTTGGGCCTCATGAGTGAGATACAATCCTAGGGCACAGTGAGCAAGTACAATAGTCTTGGTATATCTTCCGCACATAAGGTATCTCATTGAGAAAAAAAGTGATGGAAAGAATGCTTGAGTTAATCTCATCCATAAGTAAGTAATCTGTACCACATCCCAGTGCATTGCTTTTTCTTACTGAACTGATACAGATAGGACCATCCACACGTAAATCATCCACGGCCCGGCTACAATACGATTAGTCTAGACCAAACTGCTAGAGAAGGTCGTTCACCATGGGAACACAAGCAGCCCCAGACCTTTGTGAGTCTGGATTGGCCTCACCAGTGATATGCAGTCAACGGCACAGTGGGCTACGGATCCACTTTTTCTGTCTTTCTGGGCGTATGATGAGATAACTTTGGGAAACCCACTTTGGGCATCTGTAAAGTTGAAATAGCAGCAGCTGTTTGGTGAGGTACGATATGGCTTGGAAAATGCTCAGCCATATACACTAAGGGGCTTATTTACAAGCCCCTTGCGCTGCATCACATTTAATGTGATAAAAAGTGACTCACTCGTGGTGCAAGGGGCTTGTAAATAAGCCCCTGAATTTAATGTCTTGGATGCAATCATTTGTATGTCCAGAACCAATAAAGCGCTATCTCAGCAAGAGTGATATATTGTCTATATGCTTCCACCTGAAGATGAGGTAAGTAGCACAGTTCTGAAGCTTCTGCTGTTTAGTTATAGGGTGGGATGATTTTATTTACAGAACAGAAGTTTGTAGTAGACATAACCATGCAAGGACAAACCTAATCCTTTTAAGTAAGAGTTATGATAATCTATAAGAAATAATTGTATGAAAGAAGCATAGGTGGTAGACAGCCTTTATTCAGATTATTCGCTAGACATATTAGCACTGAGGATAACATCCAGATTCAAACGTTTTGAGAGAAAGCTTTTTTGAAATTGTTCACTTGAGTGATCGCTGACTTGTTAACATCAAATACAAGATCCAGATTGCAGACATTTGGATGGAGTTGGTGGGGTGGTCCATTGAAGAAGGGAATATAAATGGAATTAATGTATATTGCATGGACCGGTATATGTGACTTAGAGAAGTAAAGGCAGACTCTGTTAAGGTGCACCCAGTTCTGTATGCTCTACAACCATTCAATGGCTTTTGGGCAATTGCCTATCAGGATCATCAGAGACTTCGATATGTATTTGGGTGTCACCCACAAACATCTGATAGCAAAAGTTGCATTTCTAGAAGATATTTTTTCAAGTGGTAAATGGCTAGTGGAGATAGCTGATCCTTGAGGGACCCCACATGTGATGTTGGTCAAGCAGGACAGGAATAGTGCTTCCTAATCCTTGCACTTTTTTGCTTATGTACCCCAATTTCATTTCATATATTCATGCATCTGAGTGAACATTTCCATTTATAAACACCTGCTTAAGACATTTAATATTGATTGCAAATGAATATCATATAACATTTGCTTTATAATAGCTTTATAGCGCATTAATTATCCATTTGCATGAATTCCTATGACTTATGATACATGACAGAAATCAGTGAAGGTGCAACGTGCCATTTTAAACATAATCAGAAAAGTATATTTGAGCTTGGTACAGACATGTCTTAGGCAGGATGAATCTGTGACTCCCTGTGAGACTTGGGAGACTGGTTCTTGCAAGCTGTAGGTGTAAACCCCCTAAGCAAAGGTCATAGGCTTCCAGAAGCCACTGGGCCTTATCAACTGACTTAGGAATGCCATAACCAAGAGACAGAGAACAACCTTCTTGAAGTACAAAACCATGCCTGCCTTTCGGATAAGGTATGTGTGCTGAAGGCCACCTCAAGAAAATCCAGGCAGGCACTTTTGGTACTAGGACAACTTAGCTAGTAACTCAAAGGGGGTGTTAATAGAACAGATTCCCATTATACAACGAAATTAACTTATGAAATACCATCACAATGTTTAAATTATTTTTTAATAATCTGCTCAATAACTGCATTTATTGTCACTATTTTGTTTATCTTCATATTTACATCTATACACACTATCCTCACTAGAGTAGGACGTTGCTTCTAAAAAAGTTTGGGAATACATCCATTTTGTGGATTCCTTTGGTGTCCTTTCAGAGTGAAAGGAGTTTGGAGGTCTCTAACAATCCTTAAAACCTCACAGGACAGTTCGCTTCCCAGAATGAACCATTCCATGTAATGTGCAGGGGGTTCATGGGTTACAGTCCACCGGGTGTTCTGCTTCCAATGGGTAATATGACATTGAGCCTTTATTTTGCCTGAAGGTTTAGGTAGCCTAAAGCCGGGCCATATTTTGCATAAATTGCAAAAAATGTATCAGCTTAGGTTTTACCTTGTGAGATTTTTTTTTCTAGTTAATAAGGGAAACAAATTGAGGAAAATTCCCTTGACTCCCAGATTATGATGAGAAGGTTCAGTAGCATACTTTATTAAACCATGTTGAATGTGTATGACAGATCGAGGAGGAATGGAGCTCAAGATTGCCCTTGATCCAAGGTATTACATACAATTTATTGGATGCTGATGATGGAGGCCTTGCTTTCTCACCATGCAAACTCCAGATTTGATATTCCTCAGGGATGCAATATGCTCAGATTTCATGGCACAGTGCTATTGGCTTTAGCTCAGAAGACTGCATTTCTCCTCAATAGTCCTTGAATTTCTCCCCATTACCCTAAACATAACATTCAATTACACACTTACAGTCTTGAAGAAGTAAGACTGGAAGGCTTCGGTCTTTCACTTACCTGTTGTACTTTACCTTGACACCGCACTACTTTTTGGTCCTGCATATCAACACAATACCTCAATCTTCTCCCACGTAGCTTTGTTTGCATAAGAAAACCAAACACATGCTATATCCGACCCAACTGAGATGAGAAACTGTAATATGCAGTGGTATTCAAACAGTTGTATGCTTCATTGTTGTGGCATGCTTTCCTTATCTCCCTTCTGTTCCTAGTCCCTTTTCTAGTTGTGTTTGTTTGTGACTCCCCTCGTGCAGTCAATAGCCTTCTGCAAACGTTCAAAGTCAGTTGAATCAGCCTTTGCTGTCAGCCATGTTGGAGCCGCTTTCGTGAACATACTTCACTGTGTGTTCTCGTCACTACAAAGCCCAGGGCCGGATTGGGATGGGAGCACAAACCTTCCCTGGCAATTCAGCTGGACCAGCACTGGGGGGTGGAGGGGGGGTGCTAGTGAGATGCACTGCTGTGCTGCTTTAGCACTGCTGCCGGCCTCATCACCACTGCTGCCTCTCTTGTTACAGGTGGCCGATATTGCAACACTGTTGCAAAACTGGCCCGCCAGTAAAAAAAACTGCCCCAACCGCTCGAAAACCGCACCCCACCCTACTGGCCCACCAGGAAAATGCCCGGTGCCCGCTACTGCCAGTCCGGCCCTGACAAAGCCCATGCCAAGACTTTGGCAAGACTATTCTTGCGTATACTGGACGCCGGTCAACCCTCCCAGCTCTGCTCCAAGCTGCACTCCACCGCACAGAAAAACTCATCATCCTCACAAGAAAATGCTATCATATAAAGCAAGAATCAAATTTAAAATCTCCTGCCTCCCATACAGTGGGCTCCACCTATATAAACTGCTTTATCTGGCCAACCTACTAACCATTCCTGCTGAGGAACAGGTGCCAGGAGTAAGAAGTCACTCTACCTGGAAGCGCCGATTCACAAGCCCTCGTGCTCTAAACGCGTCGGTCACCAGTGCTGTAACAGATATTTGGACCTCCCTGCATGATCCATCTAAGAACTCAACTGGATCATCTCTCTTTCAAAAATGCATTAAAATTCCAACATTCTCACCATAATCCATTTGATTAATTTTTAACTTTTATGATACTGAAACCTGCCTTTTGTCATTTTAAATTTACCACTTAATTTTCGGTTCTCAATTGTGCTTTTCTCAAAATGCCACCAACTTCGAAATAATAGTGACCTGGTATTTCTACCTCTTTAACGGAGCAGAATTTAGTGAGTTTTTTTCCCAGATGTTGTTGTTGCACGAGCAGGAGAAAGAGGAGGTGGGGAGGGCTAATGGCTCTGACCAAAACTATTCGGCATACAAATGGGTCATGACGTCAACACATAATCTGAGTTTTCACCACCCACCTCTCACAATTGAGAATAATAACATTCAAATCTAAACAATAACAATCATATTGAACAGGAATACACATAACCAGTTCATTATATTAATAAACCAAGGCAGAATAAGATGGCAGCACAGTACTGCAAACAGTTCCTGCTACTTGAAGCTTCCTGCATTAGAGTTATTAAAAAAGAGTCTAAGGCACAATTGCAAATGCCCCATTAAGACCTGTTAAAAGTTGATACCTTGTGGTTCGGAATTTAATAAATGTGATAAATACCAATTTTTATAAGTTAAAACCTCAAAAATTAAAAATAACATAACTTTAGTGCTTTACAAACCAAAATCCACATGTGCTAGTACTTACCAGGCCTCCCCCCTCCATTTCAAATATAGGTGGAATGACCTGCTGAAATTAATCAGGGAAAAAAAGAAAGTACCAAGTCCTATAAACCTGGCACCCCTTATAATTGCGAGCCCTGCGCCAACAGGTTTGTCTGCCATAATGTTTAATTAAAGACGATCTTGCAATCGATGCCTAAGATAAATGTTAGGAAATTGCAGTTGACTATGGCATCTTACCATCTATTACAGATAACTATCACGCTTAACACGAATATAGCACCAGGCAAATCTAGTAATGATATTCAATATATCAGCATCAACTTTCATATTTTACGGCAAGCATGTTGCAATGCCCCTGACCTAAACATTAAACAGTGCAAGAAACAACTCACTCTTGACATTTTTTTAACAAACTAACCAGGTGTATCTACTTCCACATCGTGTAAACATTCACTTGAGCCTCCACGGTACATATATTACCATTATCCATAAATGCAAAGCCTGTTAAGATATATACAAAGATTTAGAGACATAAGATAAACATGCACCGGCCCTGTTGTATATTATTACTTAGATGTACGGATTACCGGCCAGTATGCACCATAAATGGGCATGTGTAGTATTTTAACCTACAAGACAATCAAGTGATATGTAGGCTTTACGTAAATGTCATTGACAGGTGAAAAGGGATTAACTGCTCAACCATGAAGACCAAATCTGTAAATACTCTGGACTTTATTCAGAAAGGATGAGGATCTTTGTCACAATATCCCATCATTACAAGTGCCTGTCTCGCTTGTAATGCGGCGGACGAGGTATCGACCACGTTTGTAACGGAGTATCCTATGACACAAACTCGAAGTAAGGCCCAAAGCTTGCGCTCTCCCACTCACTGGATCCTGGACTATCGCTGATGGAAGAGGCGACCATCTCGGGCTGCAATGACATACCTCCAGCTCCATCTGCCATGCATGGATGAAGCCTTCTAAACATATGTGCATACAGAAGTCCTGAAGGACCCCTAGCTTGCACCCACTGAGGAAATTCCGGAATATCCATTTTTCCTTTCCAACCATGTTGTGTGTGGGTCTGTGTGTCTACAGGTGTCTTTAGGCGCTTTGCTGTAGGTGTGTGCACTGTTTTGTATATATAAAAGTATTTATGAGCTGTTAGTGTATGTGGTGTGCACGCTTTATGCAAACGTCAATCCTACTGGCTTTGCCAATGCTTATTCAGAGTCAGGCTATCTGTTACCGGAAGCTCTCTAACAAGCAGCACACATCCTCACAGCTCATCGCGGACTTGTACTGAATGTCCTGCAAATTCTGCCTTCTATCTTGACTCATTTGTTTGTCTGAGTTCTCAACATCCAAAACCCCTGGCGAGCAGCCCAAGCCGTCAGAAGATCTGAAGTATGTTTTCGATTGCTAGTGATGGCTCGTATTGACCGCAACGAGCGTGACTCATGCGCGAGCCCCTGCAGGGCCTGACTGCGTCATCTGGCGATGGACCAGCGTGTCGAAGATGGAAGGTGACACGCCGCCATTACTGCACCCGCATCAACATGAGCGTGGCGTTAATAAATCAATAAAATGAGAAGAGGCTTCCCACAGTCTATACAGGACATCGAGTTAGGCTCCCTGCGATGTTAGCCGAAGCCCGGCTGATTTGCCTGTCCAGCATTGCCTCATAGAATTATCTTCCCCAGCCTTCTCTCATCCGTGAATCCCTCAGGGACGCCATTTTTTATTACCATTTTTGAGTGAAGTGAAATTATGCCTGGCGCGCTGGCCGTGATAACAACATATATTTAATCAGATGATTTTTCAAGGTAGATATAAACAGTGCTTTAAATGGGGGGAAAAAAGTGCAGGTACTCACTAAATTGAGCTATGACCGAAGGGGCGGGCAAGGAGGTGGGCTTAGGGGTGGGGCCAGGGGCGGGGCTACTGGCCAAAATTGACAGGAATCGGTGTGGTATGTAACTGTTGGTGCATAGTGTGGTAGTGGACTGTCATTCAGAGACAACACATTTTCCATTGTCATTACCACTAAATTTACACAGACATAGTTTTACTGACAAAAACTATGCAGCGCACCAAGGATAATGTGTGGAATTGGGTACCAGCCAGTGACATATCCAATGTACCATGGGCCTGAGTGCAAGGAAGGAAATGGATCACTAACCCCGGTTTGATCTGTGAAATACAGCAATAATCTGGTTTCAATGGACCCCAGGCCTCTGCACCTGCTGCACCTATGGAAGCTAGACCCCTGGCTCCAGAGAATATTTAGCTTTCGGGCATCACCCAGTAAAGTATCCTATTAAATTCTTCCATGACACTTCAGAATAACAAAACAGCTGCTTCGTTTGTCCTTTCCATTTCCAAAATTGAAATATTTGTACAGTTCATTCACAGGTATTTATGTTTGCAAACTTTCAAAAATGCTCTCACCCTGCAGTCAGGGAAAGAAAAGTAAACATCAGTCTCCATGTTAAAAGAATAAGCAGCAATTTGTCCGATGGTATCGCCTGACATTCAACCTCCGTGGCAAGAGAAAACACAAAATTTAAAGGCATCTAATTGCTCTTTCATCTTAACTCGAGTGCGGTATTTTAACAGCTACAAACAAATGTAAAAAAAAACAAATCTGCCTGACAGTAACAGATTGTGCTCACTGAGCAGCAGCACTGGCATCGCTGAAAGTGGCGAGTCTTACTTACCTTTTTCTTTCCCCCTTTGTAGCAGGCAGAGTCAATTGGGATCAGAATGCCCCACGGCCGGAGAACTCTCAGTAGAAGAGAGACTGAGCGCTTCCGGGTCCCGAGCATATGCAGTCTCCACCAGGGTGGGGGCTTCCTCCAATCTCACCTGGACTCCAGGGAGGGCGCTCAGGCCATCTCCCCAGCTCCTCCTCGCCCATTATGGGCTCAATGTCGCAGCTCAGCAGGGGGCAAATGAAGTAGGTGAAAGACCCTGTCAGACCCTAGTGGCAGGCAGGCTAAGGGGTTAAAATGGCCCACCTGGTGTTCTGCGTCCTCAGCGACGCTGTATGGATGGGGGCCAAACTGCAGGAATCTGATTGCTGCTTCATGGGTCCCGGATGGCGCTGGATGCAGGAATACAGTCCTGGGCCCCCTGCCTGGCCCTTGAGTGAAATCTGATACTCAGGCGCTGCATCTGACGTGCTCCTTGTCCGTGATCCTCACTGCTGTATGGCAAAGAAGGAAGGGAAAGCCATTGCAAACTGCATTTTTAAAGGGCTCCCATTCCTTCCCGCCACACAGCTACGGGGTGGTGACATCACACTGTTGCTGATGGCAAGATGATTGCCACTGCCAGTGTGAAATGCTAATCATGTGAGCATACACTGCAGAGTAGAAATGCTGTGCATGCTCTCATGATGACCATTTCTTTGGGATCATTGGGAAATCCCAACATGCTGCAGTGAGTACCGGTACTCTCCCTGGGCACGGAGAAGTTCCGGTACTCAGAGGGGGAAAAAAAAGAAGTGCCGGTACTCAGTACCGGTGAGTACCGGCCCATTTAAAGCACTGGATATAAACGAGAAGTCAACATTAATTTTCGTTTATAATAAATTTACAAGCGAAATTTGGTTGGAGGTAATGAATTGGGCCTGTCTTCTTTGTCCTTTATGCAAACCCTCTGCTGTCCGGTACATCAACAGTTTGCTTTTAGGACACCTGCTCCGATCATAATATATTTTTATTAACCGTTGCAGTGATGACCACATGACCTCTGAATTCATGTCAATGACATGCGATGTAATATCATCGCCAGTGTTTTGAATCTGACCTCAAAGTTCATTTGGGGTCATGCAGCTGACCCATAGTATTAGGGCTTAAAGATTATGGCTGGACTGGAAAATGTGACCAGAGTTCTGACGGGGGCCACGGGCCACATGTACGACCGCTTTGACCAGTTGCAAACGGAGATTTGGGTCATTTGCGACCACTAGAAAGGGTTGTAGCATGTATCAACCCTATTTTGCGAGTGGGTAACCTTTTACCGACTCGCAAAATAGGGTTTGCGAGTCGCTATTAGGAAGGGGCATGCCAAGGGCGTCCCTTCCTAATAGCGAGTCGCAAGGCCATGTACGATTGTTTAGCAACCGGAATGCGGTCGCAAAACAATCGCAGTTTACCACTTACTTAAAGTAGGTGGTAAGCCAGTCACAAACAGGAAGGGGTTCCCAGGAGACCTCTTCACCATTGTGACTGGCAGCAAAAACGTTTTTAAAGAGCAGGTTGCCTACTCTTAAAAAATGAAACAGACACGTTTCATTTTTCTTTTTTTAAACCATCCAGTTTTCCTTTAAGGAAAATGGGCTGATTAAAAAAAAAATGCTTTACTTAAAAAGCAGTCACAGACATGATGGTCTGCTGATCACAGCAGGCCACTGTCCCTGTGAGTGCTGGCCATTTCCAATGGGTTGCAAATTGCGATCTGCCTCACGAATATTAGTGCGGCAGGTCCCTTGCAACAGCTGGGAATCGCAAACAGTGTCTGAGACACTGTTGTGCATTTTATTTTGTGACTTGCAAATTGCGAGGAGCTAAACATCGCATTTTGTGAGTCGCAAAATGAAATGGTCGTACATGTGGCCCTGAGTACGCTATAGTCACAACTCAAACCCTAAGATGAATTATGCTGTTTGATTTGAGTGTTCTTAAAAAGCCTACAGGTTTCTGTTGCTGCTAATGTCTTGATGTGGGGTGGGGTATTCGTTGTGTGAAGTCCAAATGGAGTGTGGAAGCTGTCTTGGTGGTAAGTGATGGAAAAGAGAATTTTAAAGACAAAATACACAAATTATTGAACATTTGGATTTTTACCTGGGTAGGACACAGCCAACCAGTTGTTGATTTTGTTTACAATAGCGTGCTCACACTGATCTACACCCCACTTCTGATGCCACCCTACTTCTGACACCACTTTAGTTCTCCTCACTGAGTCCTACACTCATCTTCTGACTGTCCGTCCACTACTGATTTAAGGGATTTCTCAGAGCCCACCCTTTAAGGCGTTTAGGCATTAGCAATATGTTCAGTGTCGGCCGTTACCACTTTCCCTGTCTCCACAGCCTTCTTCACCTTTGCCTATAGGGTATAACACCCATACTAGTAAAAATATCTTATACCTTGAACTCTATGACCTATCTTTGATTGAAAAGACCGTGTTTCTGCAGACTGCAGCACTTGAAATATGATAATCATGATAGTTCATGGTACCTATTCTGTATTGCCCCAGTTGGTGCTCATTCGTTAGTCCGGTAATTAGTGTGATATTTATTGCACCTGAAAAAATCCGACTCAGTCGAGTCGGGATTCATTGGGTGGAATAAGTACCACCTGATTATGAGTTTTTTGGGAATAACATGCACATCTTAGTGCTTACTGCACCCTTTCTGCATTTTCCAGTAAATACTGCCAACAGGTATGGCATGCCGATATTTCTCATAAAATTCATTATTGCAATATGATTAATAACAAGAGTTACCACATATATCACAATTACCTGGGCTGCTGTTAATGACCTGAGACTGTTGGCTAGAAACCTGCAGGTGATGAACATGCCATTGGGCCTTGTAATGTCTCTGCTTTTCTTATCTTGTCTCAGTGTCTACGTCCCACTTGATGTCAGTCCCCCGCACGAGTGTCTACGTGCTTTAGTGACCTTATCTCACATGCTCTATTGTCTGTGTTCCATTGTTCCAATGGCAGTCCCACATCAGTATCTCCATGCCATCCCGCCCCTACCTTCATGTCTCTGTGTCTTTCTATCCACAAGTTACTTTCTGTCTTGTGACAGTGTCTGTATCTCCCTGTCTAAGTATTTACGTCTTCCAATCCTGGTATCCGTTGGGAGAGGAGACATGGGGGATATGTACAACAGAAGTGGCGGAGTGAGGCGTTAGCCTTCATGGCTTACCGCCTCACTCTGCCACTTCAGAAACACAAGGCTGCACCATATTTACAACAATATGGTGCAGCCTTGCATTTCCCCCTGCACTGGTGCTACACTTAGCAGTGTAGCGCCAACGCAGGCACCCTTGCACCATAGTGCAAGGGTGTCTGCGTGCAGGGGAAGATTGTTTATGTGCAGGAAGGTGTCCCTTCCTGCACATAAACAATCTTGAAATGCCATTTAGTCACTTTCTATGTGTGCTGCTTAATGCAGCACACATGGAAGTCACAAAATAAAAAAAATTAAAGATTGTTTATGTGCAGGAAGGGTCACCTTCCTGTACATAGACAATCCAAGACTTTTGTTTTTCCATGTGTGCTGCACAAGGCAGAACACATGGAAAAAGAACAAAAACGAGGAGAAATAAAGCATTTCTCCCCGTTTCGCCAACTTATGACCAGGTTTTCCCTGGTCATAAGGAACCAGCGTGAAAGGGGGCCTTATTTACAAGGCAGCGTTAAGCCACATTAAGTGGCTTAACACTGCCTTGTAAATAAGGCAAGCCCCTATCGCCACGGAAACGTCACAAAAAGTGACGTTCCTTTGGTGATAGGGGCTTGTACATATGCCTCATGGACACTTGGCCATAATCCCTTTTGGTATCCATCCCTTCATATACCTGAGCCTATATCTGTTTCCCCTTGTGCTAGCCACCGTCTCTCCCTTTTCGAATGACATAATTTCCCAGGGCCATTATGTCCATGTATGCATTTGTAGAGTTTGAACCTCTCTGGAGAGCAATGTGCTGAACATGGGCAGGGGCCCTAGGATGCAATACAGTATTGTTTACAAGGAAGCAGATATCTATCGATAGTGAGATCTATAGTTTAGAGATGTAATGTCCTCTGAAGAGGCGAGCTTTCAGACATTTTCTGAATCTTAGAATAGCTCACCAGTTCTGATGCTGACGAGAATGTTGATCCAGATGCGGGAGCTATACTTAGAGAAGGCCTGCCCCGCCTCTTTTCCATTTTGAAATTCCTCGTTTCTGGCCACTCGATGTCCTGGTTCCCCCTTCCCTGGTGTAGTTACTTTCATGGCCTTGTTATTCAAGCGGGCTGTTCCTAGTGACCTTGTATTTGATGCATCAGGTCCTGATGTTGATGGTACTAGGAGTATTATAGCCCATATGTACTTTTATACCTTATTCTTTCATCTTTGTAGAGTCTCTTAGGGGCATATTATCAAGCGGCAGCGATAATTATCGCTGACCGCTCTTAGCGTGGGGAATAGTATCGCCGGCTATCGCTGAAAATTATCGCCATGCTAGCGCTGTATTAACAACGCTTAGCGCAAAGGCGATAATTTTCCAGTGATAGCGGTGTTTTCCATGGAACACCGCTGGTTTTTCAGCGATGTTCCATGGAAAAACGGCGATAATCTTGTGAATAGGGCCTGTGGTCTTAGCCACACAATCCACCCCCCATGTTAGATATGCCTTAGTCAGGAATTTAGCAGACGTTAAATTCCTGCGTTAACATACTTAACGCGATTTAAAATATCGCTAACCCACGTTGTTAATATGGCGATACCTCGGTTAGCGATATTTCCCCATGTTGTTTTCACAGGCACGCCTCCTTTGCATCTCATTAGCGATGCGATGGGAGGCGTG
Organism: Calotriton arnoldi; assembly: GCA_963921515.1. Classification (NCBI taxonomy): domain Eukaryota; kingdom Metazoa; phylum Chordata; class Amphibia; order Caudata; family Salamandridae; genus Calotriton; species Calotriton arnoldi. The sequence goes on along the minus strand of CAWUFW010005257.1, from coordinate 1,247,875 downwards.
CAGAAAACGGACGCTAATTAAGGAATCACACGCTAGCGTGTCCTTGTTAATTAGGGCGATAAAATTATCGCCGCTTTTCGTCCGAAAACGGACGCTAAAGCGGCGATAATTCTTTAACGCCGCCTTGATAATATGCTCCTTAGCCTTTTGTGCTCTAGCCTGCCTATGTCGTTAGTGTCCCGCTATCCCATTGGTACGTGTCGCCACACCGTGGTTGTCCATATTCGCGCCTCCCTCTCCAAGGGGCTCCGCACAACTTTGCCTCAAGTGCCCATGAATCCTTGGCGCGGTGCTCCGAGAACTTTACGTAATTGGTGATATAATAAATCTATGACTGAGTGAACATCAACTAGCACCAGTAATCCATGATTTCCTAAAGCGCCCTTAAAATTACATAATGGTCCCCTCAAAATTATCTGTAATTTATCATGTTTAGCAAGGGTTTGGGTACACAATTTATTGGATGTGACTTTAGTTGACGGGTTGAATGACCTCACCGACCCTTGAGGGAGATTATTTATTCTAAGAGAACAGTGACGTGGAGCCACTGCCAAGAGAAAAGCTTGTAAAGATAGAGGTTACTGGGGAATACAGGAACATAAATCTCACAAGAGGTATATTTTTTTTGGAGACCCCAGAACAGAGCCTAAAGAGCTGGGCTCTCTGCCCCACTAATACGTGAGATTAGAAAGCGCCTTCTCCTGTTCGAGATGAGGCGTCACTCCTAATAGAATTCTAATCCATCAGACTATACTGTCCCTTTTTGTGTGTGCACAGCGCCTAAAAGCTACAGACATATTTACAGTCTTGTAGGAAAAGGGCTAAACTGGCATTTAAAATTAATCATTTTCCTGTCCCTTATACTAGTCTCGACGTCAGTCTGCATTCTAACCATGCAAGACCTGGCAAGCAGTCCCAGGCACTAGAAATTCATCAATTATTCTTCTGGTCAGGCTCGTGCTGGATAAATTCGTTATGTGCACAGTGACGGTGAATCACGTTTTTAGTCAGCCGAGGCAGACTGCGTCAGCCTGGATGAACCAGCGTGCCACTGGATAATTCGCGGGTCCATCCTCAGCAGCAGCACGGCGGCTCATAAAAATATAAATATAAACAGAAGGGGTTTCTCACAGTGAAGACTCGCCGTGCGCGTGACGTGCGGTAGACGCAAGGCTGACGTGCTTTCCCGCGCATTGCGATGGAGAAGGACTGTTCTTTGGCTTTTGGGGGTTGTATAACATCTCACAGAGAGACACTCATTTTACGGGAACATACTTTGTTGGGTTTTGTAGAGGTTCCCATAGAACCGTCCTCCGTTACCCCCGATGTCTAGAATGTAGAGGTGGGTGAAATTTTGTGTAAAGGACTTAGTGCTTGAAGTGGAAAAATAGAAGTTCAGCTTGTTTCTGAGAAGTGCCGGTACTCTCCAATTAAAAGTATTACATTTCTTTTCAGAAGTGCCGGTACTCCGTAATGGACAGTACCAGCACTTTTAAAGCACTGGTAAAGGTAGAATATAGAACAGGGAGGCAGTTGTTGCTTTACTCAGACTACCAATAATTTACTTATCTCTTCAAGAAGCAGAGATCATCACCAAGCCGACAGCGCTAGTGCGCTGCCCGCAGGCTCCACCTAAAGATCGTCTCCATAGCGACAGCGCTTGTGTGCTGCCTGCAGGCTCGACCTAAAAATGGCCACCTAAGATTTGTTGGGAACAAAGAAGCTGGAAAAATCTTTATCGTGGGTGAGAGTCTGGTATCAGACATTTGGGAACCCATAAGGACTGATGTGATGCAGATTCAATGAACATAGAAAGTTGGCATTTCCGCAGAAGGTATTTAGTACTCGAAGTACTGAAGTCAGTACCAGAATTTAATAGTGAAATACCTAAATGCATACACGGGAGTAAGGAGTTCTCTCAGTTGCTGTGGTTCGCATTACCCTTCATCACCTGCCTGGTACGCAGAAATCTGCTACGCAAACAAATGATGGACGGAATGCTGAATAAATCATGCATTCACCCCCTGTCAAGAGATTTGGGTTAAATCCATCCTTCTTTTGCTCACCATGCTATCCCAGTTTAGACCCAGCCATATGCAAATCAGTCTTGACCCTGTTCCTTATGGGAACAGTCCAGCTCAAACTGCCAAGTCAGGTTCTCTCTGGACCGGAAACAAGCATCCTGGGACCGGTTTCGGGGTATTACCCCTCATCAGCCAGGATAGCTTGAATCCAGTGGCACAGAGAGCAAGGGACCCATGTCTGGGCGTACCCATCCCACTTAAGGCGAAAAGTGCTACTCAAACAAATGATGGACGGAATGCTGAATAAATCTTGCATTCAACCCCAGTCAAGAGATCTGGGTTAAATCCATCCTTCTTTTGCTCACCATACCACCCCAGTTTAGGCCCAGCCATATGCAAATCAGTCTTGGCAGTTCGGGCTGGACTGTTCCCATGAGGAGCAGGGTCGAGACTGATTTGCATAATGCTGGGTCTCAACTGGGGTGGTGGTAAGGAGCAAAAGAACGATAGATTTAACCCAGATCTCTTGACTGGGGGAGAATGTTTGATTCATTCAGCATTCCGTCCATCATTTTTTGCTGCAGCACTTTTTGCCTTAAGCAGGATAAGTATGCCCAGACGTGGGTCCCTTGCTCGTTGTGCCACTGGATTCAAGCTAGTCTGGCTGATGAGGGGCGATACACCCCGAAACTGGTCTTAGGATGCTTGTTTCCGGACCAGGAAGGATCCGGTCTGGCAGTTGGTGCTGGACTGTTCCCATGAGGAGCAGGGTCAAGACTGATTTGCATAATGCTGGGTCCAAACTAGGGTGGCATAGTGATCAAAAGAACAATGGATTTAACTCAGATCTCTTGACTGGGGGAGAATGTTTGATTCATTCAGCATTCCGTCCATCATTTTTTGCTGCAGCAATGGTAGGCAGACACCGACAGTACCCCTGTTTCTTCAAACCCTGCATGTTGGAGGTACAGTACGGCCCAGCCAGAAGTTCCTGATTCACTATAACCAGCAGCAACTTTTGGTTTTACTACGAAATTGCACCAGTCAAGAAGAACGGGATTCTTTACAGAGATCAATCACGATCTGTACCCTCATAGATGAAGAGGAGATGGAATACCTGGAAAGTGAAGAGGAAGGCGTTGAAACAGATTAAAGATGAACCCATCAGAGAGCTGGGACGTCTAGGAGTTGCTGCACTAAAGACCCTCATGCACCTGGGACAATTCTTTCTCTTACTGTCATAGTTTCAAAAGTGCACAATGTTAATTGAAAATCTCTTGACATACCACGCTATACACAAAAGGTAATCTCTTCTGAAACAGTTTTTCATGTAAACTACAGCAGTTTGTATGTGAAAGTCCAGCAGTGTTATTAAGTGCGTGAATGTTTTTAAATATCTGGCTGGTGTCACAAGTTTATGATACTGGGCAAGTAAATAAAGCTTTTTATTTCTGTTAAAAAAAAGAGGCGGTGATTTGTTGGAATCTACAACAGCCCCACTCGCTTGGAATGCCAGGTAAGGTGCGGCGAGGATTTCCTATATTAATGGGCGAATACCTTTGAGGGGGGCAACCGTGTTGGATGGTGCAGAGAGCCTGGAAAAACCACTGATACCACAGGCTCACTGAGCAGGATACCCAACAGCAGAGCTGGCCTTTGATCAAAGAGTGCCCTGGCCAAAACCAAATTTGGCACCCTCTCCAACTTATCCTCTTTAATTGTCTATGTATTGAAAATCTGGGAGGAGTAAAAGGAAATTGAGGGGCATGATTAACCCCTTCGCTGCTAGGCCTTTTCCCCCCCTGTGCTAAGCCTTTTTTTGGCTAATTGGGGTAGTTCGCGCTTAGGCCCCTGTAACTTCTTGACCACATAAGGTATCCACGCCAAATTTGCTCCTTTTTTTCCAACATTATGGGGATTCTAAAGGTACCCAGGGTTTGTGGATTCCCCTGGAGGGGAACCAGAAATTAGCCAAAATACAGCTAAATTTTGTTTTTGGGGGGAAAAATGGGAAAAAAAGGCTCCAGATGAAAACGTCTGGTTTTTTCCCTGCAAATGGTATTGTTAGACTTGGCATCTTTTGGCGTGTTTCCCCTGACTTTTTGCTTTCTGACCTCCTGGTTTTTGACTCTGTTTTTGCTGGTGTAATGATTCTGCGCACTTTCCTCACTGCTGTCCAGTGGGAAAGTGCAGGTGCTCCTGTATAAAATGTGTTATGGATTGGTATTTCCATGTTTTGGCTATTTGATCTATGTGTCAGTCCCTAGTAAAGGGCACTGCGAGTGCCAGGGCCGATAGATCAAATGCTGTTGGTGGGCTGCAGCACTGGATTGTGCCACCCACGCAAACAGCCCGTAAAGTGTAACTCGGGCCTGCCAACGCAGAGCCTGTGCGCAGCCTGGAGCTGCCATGTCGACTTGGCAAGTGCACACACTTGCAAGTCCCTAAACCTTCCCTTTTCTACATGTTAGTCACCCCTAAGGTAGGCCCAAGGTACCCCTGTGGGCAGGGTGCATTGTATGTGAAAGGTAGGACAAGCCCTGGTGTGTGTGGCATGTCCTGATAGTGAAATACAGCCTACTTCGCTTTTCACTCATTGCAAGGCTACCTGTTCCTCGTAGGTCAGAATGGGCAGTTTTGATTATTACCGCTTATAATCCTAACTGACCCAGGGAACATGGTAGAAATTCGAGTTTAGTATGCCTGGACTCAGAATGATAAAATGCATCTTTTAGTAAAGTTGGTTTTAACATTCTGTGTTTGAAAATACCACTTTTAGAAAGTGGGTATTTTCTTGTCTAACCATCCAAGCCTGCCTCTGCTAGGTTGTGTATTCCGTGTCTGGAGTGTGAGTGACAGGGGCTGGGGGATGCCAGAGGACAGGGTGAGTCAGCACAGGGCTGAATAGCAAGATCTACATGTAGATGGGTGGGAGGAGTACACCTGGGACCTGAATAGGGCTGGGCCTTCCCTCCACAATGCTGGCTCCACCTCCTGTGGTGCGTCTGATGTCCCTGGCCTGCACCCTGAAAGGAAATACGGAGGCTTGTCAACAAAGTGCTCCACGACTGACCAGAACTGGTTTGGACCAGGCAAAGGCGTCTCTGCCTTCAGAGAACAAAGGAATTTGGGATATAAATATTGGGGCCCTGACCCCATGAATTCAGATCTCGCTGGAATCAAGGAACCTGCCAAGAAGAAGAGCTGGAGAGCTGCTAGGAGGAGTACTGCCCCTTTGCTGAGTGACTGCTTTGTTGGGTTGGCCTGCAGTTGCTGCTTCTGTCTTGGGCAGTGAAAGGACTGGACTGAACTTTCTACAAACTTGTGCTGAGTATCTCCAAGGGCCTGAAACTGAGCTGGCCTCCTGTTAAGAAGTCTCAGGGACTGCAAAGACTTCACATGCCTCTGGGTACTGCTTCTGGAATGCTGTTTCAGTTGCCACAGAGGAAGGGAACCGCAACCGACTCCGTCAACCGACTCCATCGCTGGCCGGGAAACAACCTTTAGAACGCATGCATTACATCGCATGCCATTAGATAGCGGTTTTAACAACGCAAGTCGTTACAACGACTTGCACTGGAGGGCGCTATAGGACAAGGAGTAGTTTAATTTACATTCCAACACCTTCCCTACTGTACGTAGGCTGGAGTTGGAATAGTAAATTAAACTACTCCTAAGTCCAGCGCTCTCCAACGCAAGTCGTTGTAACGACTTGCGTTGTTAAAACCGCGATCTAATGGCATGCGATGTAATGCATGCGTGATATCGTCATACATCCTCGCTGGCCCGGTGTCCTGTTTGCACCGCAGACCGCACCGTCCGCATCTCGCACCGCAACCCTGGTCTCACCGACGACGACGTCCGACGCCATCGCCACCGAGCCGCTGCTTGCACCGTGACCTGTGGGCACTGCAGTTCGCCTCGCATCGCTTCACTGTGCCAGCCGGACCAGACCGACGCTGTCGCTGCAACTGGCTCAACAGTCGTGACCGCGATCGCATTTGGGGCACCGCCGCACGCTTATGGGCACCGCTCCGACTCTCACCGCTGTCCGACGCCAGCTCCCGCACTCCGGCTTGGTCGCCTGCATCGCAACCTGTCAGCACCGCATCGTACACCGTCTCGCCCTGCACCGCACGCCTTGGACTCACCGACTCCGTCTGCACGACGCTCATCGAGCCGCTGCCTGCACCGCATCGAGGGACACCGCACCTTGCACCGCTCCGCTTTGCACCGCAACCGCGACGAACGCCGACCGGCTCGCACACTCCGTGCCCGCCACAACGAGAAAAGGTACTGTGACCGAGTCTGTTCACGACTCTGCTGGCCCGTATCGACGCGGTCGGCTGGAACTTTTAGACTCTGTGGTTTTCAGCATCGCGGTAGACTCGGACGGAGCTACCGACTCGTACGAACTTTGTTTTTGAACTATTCCTACAAAGAAGAAGTTATCTTGCAACGTAATCACTTTTAAAGTACTGTATTGTGGATTTTTGTCGTAATTGGTCTTGTCTTGAGTATATAAAAATATTGGTTATTTTTCTAAACTGGTGTGGTGTCAGTTTGTAGTGCTTACACTGTATTACTGTTGTTTATGTGCAAATGCTTTACACACTGCCTCTAGAATAAGCCTGACTGCTCGTGCCAAGCTACCAAGGGGGTGAGCAGGGGTTATTTTAGGAGTGTAACTCCCTTACCCTGACTAGGAAGAAGGGTCCCTACTTGGACAAAGGTGCAAACCCTTGCCAACTAGAGATCCCATTTCTAACAGGTATCAAAAAAGGGGTTGTGGTGCTGAAATCACCATCTTCCCAGCTTTCAGAGACAAACAGACCTTTGTCAGAAAACCAACGTTTTTACACAGTTTTGGCATTTTTCTGGGACATAGCCTATTTTTGCTATTTTTTGTACTTTCAACCTCCTTCCAGTTAATGGTAGAAATGGGTATGAAAGCAATAATGGATCCTGGAAAGCTATACATTTTAGAAAAGTAGACAAAATTCTGAATTCAGCAAGGGGTCATTTGTGTAGATCCTTCATGGTTTATTTATAGAAACTAAAAGTTAAATATAGGAAAAATTGAAAATTAGTTGCAAAAACAGCCGTTTGTGTCAACATTTTCACCTGTAACTTTTTCTAATTATGACAGCTATTTGAAAGCAATATACCGTTACATCTGCTGGACCTTTCTGGTTGTGGGGATATATAGGACTTGTAGGTTCACCAAGAACCCTGACGAACCCAGAGCCAATAACTGAGCAGCGACTGGCAATGATTTTTTTTATATACCGGGTATATAGCAATTATTCTGGGAAAATGTATACATGGAAAAATCGGTATGAAAGACACCTATGTATTTATGAAATGGGAACAAAATATAGAGTTTAGAAACAGTAGATATTTGCACATTTCCAAAATTGGGAATACCCATACTAGCATGAGAATTATAGGACATTTTTCAAAATGACTTCTTTTTTACACATTGTCTTTCATTCGGAAGGCAGAAATGCATCGAAAGTCAATAGGTAATAACAGTTGCTCTACAATTCTGTGTTACCCTAAGTCTCCCGATAAAAATGGTACCTCACTTGTGTGGGTAGGACTAGTGCCCACGACAGGAAACGGCTCAAAATGCAACGTGGACACACCACATTTTCACAATGAAAAATTACCCCTTTTTTGCAAAGTGCCTAGCTGTAGTTTTTGAACCCTAGCTCTGCCGGCATCTAGGGAAACCTAGCAAACCTATACATTTTTGAAAACTAGACACCCAGGGGAATCCAGGATGGGGTAACTGGACTGGCTCTCACCAGGTTCTGTTACCCAGAATCCCTTGCAAACCTAACAAATTGTCAAAAAAAACATTTTCCTCACATTTCTGTGGTGCAAAGTTCTGGAATCTGTGTGGATCCACAAAATTTCACCCACCCCGCGTTCCCCAAAGTATTCCCAAAAAAATGGTACCTCACTTGTGTGGGTAGGCCTAGTACCCGCGACAGGAAACGGCCCAAAACGCAAGGTGGACACACCACATTTTCACAGTGAAAAATGACCCTTTTTTTGCAAAGTGCCTAGCTGTAGTTTTTGAATCCTAGCTCCGCCGGCACCTAGGGAAACCTAGCAAACCTATACATTTTTGAATACTAGACACCCAGGGGAATCCAGGATGGGGTGACTTGACTGGCTCTCACCAGGTTCTGTTACCCAGAATCCCTTGCAAACCTAAACAATTGTAAAAAAAAACACATTTTCCTCACATTTCTGTGGTGCAAAGTTCTGGAATCTGCGTGGATCCACAAAATTCCACCCACCCCGCGTTCCCCAAGGTCTTCCAAAAAAAATGGTACCTCACTTGTGTGGGTAGGCCTAGTACCCGCGACAGGAAACGGCCCAAAACGCAAGGTGGACACACCACATTTTCACAGTGAAAATGACCCTTTTTTGCAAAGTGCCTAGCTGTAGTTTTTAATCCTAGCTCCGCCGGCACCTAGGGAAACCTAGCAAACCTATACATTTTTGAATACTAGACACCCAGGGGAATCCAGGATGGGGTGACTTGACTGGCTCTCACCAGGTTCTGTTACCCAGAATCCCTTGCAAACCTAAACAATTGTAAAAAAAACCACATTTTCCTCACATTTCTGTGGTGCAAAGTTCTGGAATCTGCGTGGATCCACAAAATTCCACCCACCCCGCTGCTTCCCAAAGTCTTCCGAGAAAAATGGTACCTCACTTGTGTGGGTAGGCCTAGTGCCCGCGACAGGAAACGGCCCAAAACGCAAGGTGGACACACCACATTTTCACAGTGAAAAATGACCCTTTTTGCAAAGTGCCTAGCTGTAGTTTTTAACCCTAGCTCTGCCGGCACCTGTGTAAACCTAGGAAACCTATACATTTTTGAAAACTAGACACCCAGGGGAACCCATGATGGGGTGACTTGACTGGCTCTCACCTGGTTCTGTTACCCAGAATCCCTTGCAAACCTAAAAAACTGTCAAAGAAACCACATTTTCCTTACATTTCTGTGGTGCAAAGTTCTGGAATCTGCGTAGATCCCCAAAATTCCAACCACCCCGCGTTCCCCAAAGTCTTCCGAGAAAAATGGTACCTCACTTGTGTGGGTAGGCCTAGTGCCCGCGACAGGAAACGGCCCAAAACGCAAGGTGGACACACCACATTTTCACAGTGAAAAATGACCCTTTTTTTGCAAAGTGCCTAGCTGTAGTTTTTGAACCCTAGCTCTGCCGGCACCTGGGTAAACCTAGGAAACCTATACATTTTTGAAAACTAGACACCCAGGGGAATCCATGATGGGGTGACTTGACTGGCTCTCACCTGGTTCTGTTACCCAGAATCCCTTGTAAACCTAAAAATTGTCAAAAACACATTTTCCTCACATTTCTGGGGTGCAAAGTTCTGGAATCTGCGTGGATCCACAAAATTCCACCCACCCCGTGTTCCCCAAAGTCTTCCGAGAAAAATGGTACCTCACTTGTGTGGGTAGGCCTAGTGCCCGCGACAGGAAACGGCCCAAAACGCAAGGTGGACACACCACATTTTCACAGTGAAAAATTACCCTTTTTTTGCAAAGTGCCTAGCTGTACTTTTTGAACCCTAGCTCCGCCGGCACCTAAGGAAGCCTAGAAAACCTTTACATTTTGAAAACTAGACACCCAGGGAAATCCAGGATGGGGTGACTTGACTGGCTGTCACCAGGTTCTGTTACCCAGAATCCCTTGCAAACCTAAAAATTGTCAAAAACCTCCATTTTCCTCACATTTCTGTGGTGCAAAGTTCTGGAATCTGCGTGGATCCACAAAATTCCACCCCCCGCGTTCCCCAAAGTCTTCCAAGAAAAATGGTACCTCACTTGTGTGGGTAGGCCTAGTGCCTGCGACAGGCAAGGGCCCAAAACGTATTGAGGCGACATCAAAATTGCCTATCACAAAACAACCTGGTTTTGCAAGGGGGTCACCTGGGCTTTTGGCCCCATGCTCGGCGGCCAGATAGGGAAACCTACCAAACCCACACATTTCTGAAAACTAGACACCCGGGGATTCCAGGGAGGTATGGCTTGCGTGGATCCCCCAACGTTTTCATACCCAGAATCCCCTTCAAACCTCAAATTTAGATGAAAAAATCACTTTTTCCACACATTTTTGTGTGGGAAAGTTCTGGCATCACCGGGCTGACACAAATTTCCTACCACCCAGCGTTCCCCCGGGTCTCACGATAAAAATGGTGCCTCACTCGTGTGGGAGGCCCAAGTACCCGTGACAGGCAAGGGCCCAAAACGTATTGAGGCAACATCAAAATTGCCTATCACAAAACAACCTGGTTTTGCAAGGGGGGTCACCTGGGTTTTTGGCCCCGTGCTCAGCGGCCAGCTAGGGAAACCTACCAAACCCACACATTTCTGAACACTAGACACCCGGGGGATTCCAGGGAGGTATGGCTTGCATGGATCCCCCAACGTTTTCTTACCCAGAATCCCCTGCAAACCTCAAATTTAGCTGAAAAAAATCACTTTTTCCACACATTTTTGCGTGGGAAAGTTGTGGCATCACTAGGCTGATACACATTTCCTACCACCCAGCGTTCCCCCAGGGCTCCCGATAAAAATGGTACCTCACTCGTGTGGGAGGCCCAAGTACCCGCGACAGGCAAGGGCCCAAAACGTATTGAGGCGACATCAAAATTGCCTATCACAAAACAACCTGGTTTTGCAAGGGGGGTCACCTGGATTTTTGGCCCCGTGCCCGGCGGCCAGCTAGGGAAACCTACCAAACCCACACATTTCTGAAAACTAGACACCCGGGGGATTCCAGGGAGGTATGGCTTGCGTGGATCCCCCAACGTTTTCTTACCCAGAATCCCCTGCAAACCTCAAATTTAGCTGAAAAAATAACTTTTTCCACACATTTTTGTGTGGGAAAGTTGTGGCATCACCAGGCTCACACAAATTTCCTACCACCCAGCATTCCCCCAGGTCTCCCGATAAAAATGGTGCCTCACTCGTGTGGGAGGCCCAAGTACCCGCGACAGGCAAGGGCCCAAAACGTATTGAGGCAACATCAAAATTGCCTATCACAAAACAACCTGGTTTTGCAAGGGGAGTCACCTGGGTTTTTGGCCCCGTGCTCGGCGGCCAGCTAGGGAAACCTACCAAACCCATACATTTCTGAAAACTAGACACCCGGGGGACTCCAGGGAGGTATGGCTTGCGTGGATCCCCCAACGTTTTCTTACCCAGAATCCCCTGCAAACCTCAAATTTAGCAGAAAAAAATCACTTTTTCCACACATTTTTGCGTGGGAAAGTTGTGGCATCACCGGGCTGACACAAATTTCCTACCACCCAGCGTTCCCCCAGGTCTCCCGATAAAAATGGTGCCTCACTCGTGTGGGAGGCCCAAGTACCCGCGACAGGCAAGGGCCCAAAACATATTGAGGCAACATCAAAATTGCCTATCACAAAACAACCTGGTTTTGCAAGGGGGGTCACCTGGGTTTTTGGCCCCGTGCTCGGCGGCCAGCTAGGAAAACCTACCAAACCCACACATTTCTGAAAACTAGACACCCGGGGGATTCCAGGGAGGTATGTCTTGAATGGATCCCCCAACGTTTTCATACCCAGAATCCCCTGCAAACCTCAAATTTAGCTGAAAAAAATCACTTTTTCCACACATTTTTGCGTGGGAAAGTTGTGGCATCACCGGGCTGACACAAATTTCCTACCACCCAGCGTTCCCCCAGGTCTCCCGATAAAAATGGTGCCTCGCTCGTGTGGGTGGCCCAAGTATCCCGATAAAAATGGTGCCTCACTCGTGTGGGAGGCCCAAGTACCCGCGACAGGCAAGGGCCCAAAACGTATTGAGGCGACATCAAAATTGCCTATCACAAAACAACCTGGTTTTGCAAGGGGGGTCACCTGGGTTTTTGGCCCCGTGCTCGGCGGCCAGCTAGGGAAACCTACCAAACCCACACATTTCTGAAAACTAGACACCCGGGGGATTCCAGGGAGGTATGGCTTGCATGGATCCCCCAATGTTTTCTTACCCAGAATCCCCTGCAAACCGCAAATTTAGCTGAAAAAATCACTTTTTCCACACATTTTTGCGTGGGAAAGTTGTGACATCACCAGGCTGACACAAATTTCCTACCACCCAGCGTTCCCTCAGGTCTCCCGATAAAAATGGTGCCTCGCTCGTGTGGGAGGCCCAAGTACCCGCGACAGGCAATCGCGACAGATATCATTGCATACAAGGGTATTTTGTGTTTCATGATGTTATCCTTATATTATTCTGGTGAACCGTCCTATTGGATTCTGGAACAGAAAGTCTGATAAAATGTCCACCGAAATGTCCGAATTATGATTTTGAATGTGTTATCGTGTCCTTGTCACATGCACAGTGTACCATGAAGCTGCATGTATCAGTACATTTACCCTTTTCTTCCCCCTCTTATCCGAGGTGCATGACCGCTCTGTAATTTCTTTCTCACCTACCACTTGCCCACTTCAAGCTGAGAAAAAAGAAAAATAAAGTTACCTGCTTTGCCGCTGCATCCGCCGCACGCCTCTCCTCCGTCTTTTTATCTTCTTCCCGGCTGCTGCCTGCAGATTGCACCGGAAGCACACAGGCTTCCGACTGTGCCAGCCAATCACAACGCTGCAAGAGCAGCGCTATGATTGGTCTGAGCTGCCTGTTTGGCCGCTCAGGCAGTGCCTGGGGAGACTGGACATGTTTTCTACGGGGCTGTGCAACACAGTCCAATGGAGAACATGCCAACTATGCATGACTGTTTGGCCGGCCCTAGAAGGCCGGTCAAACCGTCATGCGCATGTAGGGAGTGAGTGCAAACCACTTCTGCTCCCTCTGCTGCAAGACAGCCCCGCCCGCCCCGCCCAGAGTCGCAAAGGAAAATAAAATGCTAATAACTTCTTGTTATTATCATTTTATTTTTATTTTCCACTGCTCAACGAGCAGCGGGGCGACGCTCCTCCACCTTAGCGGAGGGGCCGCCACTGCCTGATACCACTGGCATCAGTAATACCTGGTATGGTATTATTGCCACCCCTTTATTCTGGCCCACTGTAATGGCGCTATAAAATCTTTTCTCTTGGACCCTAATAGGAATACACCTATATTGCCTTATTTCTCTCCTATAAGTTGCAATTTAATGTATATTACAACTGTCATGCTCTTTAAAATAGTAACAGCGTAAATGAAAGCCTATGGAATTCACCTTATTGCTTCAAGTAGCTATTTAAATTTTAAAAAGCAACATGAAAGGCAGCACAAAGACGTGAGAGTTCATCCCAGGTATTTGTGCTAAAAATTTGGCGTTTACTTGCTCCCTGCTTGCCACAATTCTCGCGTTCTCAACTTCGAATGTCTGGGAATAGAGCCCAGTTTGTCAAATGTTCGCAAGCACATTTTTCACGTCAAAGTGATGACTCTCTGTCAGTGACCTGCTGCATAAACGCTGGCGCTCAAACCAGGCCCAGGTTACGTCACCTGGCAAGCGACCGGTGCCCAGAACAAGCGTCGTGAAGAGAAGCTTGTCAGTCATAAAAACTGAAAAGCAGAGGGTTCTCACAGTCTCGACGTCCACTGTGCACTCGTCCGTGTGAATTGCAACATAATAGGATTTTCGTTGGGTTTTTCCCACAGATGAAACCCCCACCCTCCCCCAGACGTCCATTTTACTGGATATGACTGCGATATAAGAGATACATTGCGCATTACAAATATTACATTATTAAATCTGTTTTCCTCTTGAGCGAGAAATAATTAAAGCCAGGGACTTCATTTCGTTTGAAATGAAAAGCAAAATGTGGTTGTTTCTGAAGGGAATTGGAGGGCATAAAAGTAAATGGAAATGTTTTAAATGATCTGAACCACTGTTAATCACCATGGGAGCATTCCATGCCATTGTTTTTAGCTCATCTGTGATGGTACAGAAGGGCAGCAACCATACGCACATCATGCATTATGCTGCTCTAAGTGTGTCAGTCTCTCAGCCAAACTACCGGTTCCTAAGGTGGGATGGGGAACGTGGGCATGGGGTCTCTCCCACTTTTTCAGTGTTTATGGTCAACCTTTGCGAGAATCGTATGCTCCTTCATCATTAAGGATTTCTTCTTTGGCAATGACACCCAAATTGTTATTATTCCTGATCGACACCCGATTTACTTTATCAGTAGGCTAGGGGAATGCTTTACTTATATCCAAAGATGGATGACCAAAAATTAACTGACGGTGAATGGAGAGAAGAATTAGACTTTGATTTTTGCAGGAGGCATCTCAGGTTGTTTGAGAAAATATTTCCTCTTCAAGGACCTAGAGGAAATGGAGGAGGAGAATCCCCCATTTGAAATGCCTCCCCAGTACAGGAAGTATAGGTGGACATCAGGAAAAGAAATAAGGCTCACTTTGGGGTTCGGGGTAGAAGTAAGAGAAGGCAATGGAGACTTTGGGGTTCTTGGGTAGAGGTAAAGGGAGCAAGGGTGACTTTGGTTTTTGTGGGGAGGTTAGAGGTAAAGGGGCAAGGGCGACGTTGAAGTTCGGGGTGTTAGAGGTAAAGGGTGGCAAGCATGATTTTGGGATTCAGCAGCGGGTAGAGGTAAAGTGAGGTAAGGATGAAATGAGGCTACACGTGTGACCTAAACACATTGAGGTAAACCATATTTTAAACTTTGGTATTACAGTGAAACAGTGAAAATATACTTACCTTCGATATTTTGGCCCACAGTATCTTTGCGGTCTCAATATTTTTTATATGCAGGTGGAATACAGGCATGGACCATCAACGTCTTAGGAAAAGCGAAGGGACATCAGGCACCCTCTGACCTGGATGGTATCACAGGGTTAACCCCTGACCCCGCTCCCTTCACCACTCCTGTTTTCTACTTGCAGCTAAACGGCTAAGATTGAGGCAACAAGTGCAAACTATGGAATGTAAGCATGACTCATATTCCTTTGTTATTTATGTCCTACCACGGCTTTCATGCCTCAAGGCATTTGCTATCCATATTTGACATATTTGCACACCGATCAACAGAGAAAGCGGTGCGTTCCCAGTTCATGATTTTGGAGAGGCGTTGCTGTAAAACAAAAGCTTCCACTTCGCCTTTTTGAGACAACGCTCAATCTAAAATTTGCCATGGTTAGTGTAGGTAACCTGGGAAGTCCAGGTAAGGTTGTCATCATACAAACCAAACTCATCTTGCATAAGACTCTCTGAGGTTTTGGTTATAGTCCATCATCAGGGGATCCTTCCAAAGTAATTTGAACATGAGGTTCCCTTTTTATAGTCCTATCCTCTTGATATGCCACCGTAAAAAATTTGCTGTCCAGAGATTTTCATTTTTGATTTGTGTTTTTCTATCATTAGAGAAGAGATTTAGCTTGAGTAGACATTGCTAATCCGGGCCAAATTTTTCTGGACAACATTTTAAAAAATGGCGGCTGTGTTATGGTGATGATGTCATATTTCAGGAACCATGAGACCTATATACTTCATTTTGGTGTCAAAACATAGGTTTTGGGGGCCAAGTAGTCTTATAGAGATAGAAAATTTCTCCTCAGAGCAACCCTTCCTCAATTTTCCAAAATGGCAGCTCTATAATGATGTGTTTTAGCCATCATATTGGTAATTAATTTTAGTATTGTTTTTGTTTCAGGTTTTCCGTTGATTCAAACTCATTAACATGAGCGAAGCAGGTGGTAGCAGAGGATCTTTACATCCTGACAGAGTGTAGCCAACTACAAAATCTGAGGACTCCTTCAACTCAGAAAAATGTGTCATATGCCAAACTAATCTGAAAGAAAAGCTAACATTAACTGTGGATGGATAGAAGAGAGTTCGAGATACTGCAGAAATACGGCAAGATGAAGTTCACAAAAGATTGAAACTGATGGGCTAAGAGAATCAAATATTTTATCATTGTAACAACAAGTGCTGCAAGTCATATACAATGGAAAAAAGTCTGGAAATAATTTGTCAAAAATTAGCAGAAACCAGTGAATCACAACAAGAATCCAAGTCTTCTGAGAAAGCGACGACAACCTCGTCACCCTCCAACAACTGATCAGAAAGCAGAGGATCTTCAATGTGTTATCTGTGATTTAGGAAGAACAAGGGCCTAAGTGACTGACGAAAGAACAGAGTACAGAGTATGCAAGACTCAAAGGGCAAACATTTTATTATCTGCAGTTATTTACTTCCAAGAGGACGTTTTCAGCCAAGTAGCTGATCTAAACAGCGAGGTGAATGTACTTGCAATGGATGTGTATGCCCACCCGAATTGCATGCGTGCATACATACGAAAATATGAATGTACAATGAGCTCCCAGCAGCAACGTAACCACCAGCCTTCAGTTAAGTTTGCACTTTTTGAAAAAGCAGATGAAGTTTTAAAGCCACACACTCGCTGGGAGATCAGAGAAATAATGGTCAACATTGATGAAATTGTATTGATTCATAATAATGAAATTACGATTTTTCTGGTAAGAAGGTACAATGACAGAATTCATTTTTGTCAGTCTAATAAAAAGAATAAGCCACTTATGGTGTTCTCAGCTGATATGACTCCTGAAGTTCTTGCTGCAAAAATGAGATCCAGGATGCAGTAAAATCAGCAAAATCAATTTAAAAAAAGTTCTGAAAGAATTAGATTTTGGACTTAATGACACATTTTGTGATGCTTTACAGCTTCACAAATCAGGGGACTCAACAAGAATGCCTGATGTTGTACTAACATTTTTTTACATCATTGTTTAATATCAGCTAAGTAAAACTGTTATAAACTAAAGTTTTTGAGTTCGGAACAGAAGCCGACAACATTGATGATGGCTTTGATGATATAAGTGAAGAAGTGGAATACAATCCCATGAACAGACAGGCTTATTTTGTGCAAATGTACTGTCTTTACCAAATCACGTTTTATGAATTACATCACAGCAAAAAGAAAACTCTGCTACACATGATGACTGCCCACGTAATCTGTGATAAGTGCAAAAGTAGAGGACTAATCACTTCAATGAATAGGATTGGTGTATCAACAAGTTATAATGACATGGTACGGACCAGGAACTTGTTAGCAGCTCATGCTGTAAAATCTTGTGAGTCGAACAGCTTACCACTTCCAAGTCACTTTAACAGGAAAGGATTTACAATTGCTGCTCTTGAAAATTATGAGTTTGAAGACTGCTCTTCTTTGTCAGGACATCCGGCACACATGATACTGTGCTAATGAAGTAGCTGCTGGAAAACAAGCTGTGCCCGATGTAGGCATAAACAAATGGATGTAGGCATAAACAAATGAAGCTGCAAACTTATAACCCAACTGCCTTGCCAACGTGTGCAAAATCACTACAAGACATCAACACGTCCCAGTCTACCAGAAAGTTTCAAAGTGGCTGAGGACATGGATCTTCTTCTACCTGATGCTGCGGTCCACAAAGCTGATTTAACTGACTTTATCATATCGCTTATTCGGTGTGGACTGAAGGATGAAGAAAAGCCAGTTACTCCGTGGGCTTGAATACATGCTCTGATCTCCCAGAATACCATCCCACTGAAGAAGGTTGGGTTTTTATTAGTAATACCATCTCCAGTCACAAACTCCACAACAGTATACACAGCTCCGAAAAATTACCAAAATGCGCATGTTCAGCTTTAAAACCAGCCTAACCTGCTAATTTTCTGGGATGAAGGTGTTTTCAGTATGATAGCTAACATTTTTATGAGCAATCCAGTAGAATTAGCTGATCTTTATCCAATGATGGGCGTTTTCCACATGACAAAAGTTGAGTTGCGGTGTGCAGGAAGTTATCTCAGTGGATGATGCATAGACTATACACTTATTGAGGCTGAAATCTTTGGAAGCAAAACTGTCCAGTAAGGGGCCGATTCCGATCTCGGCCGGTAGGGCTCCGAATCGGATTCGGCTTTACCGGATCCGATTCGGAGCCCTGTTTCCCGACCGAACCGTACGCGGGTCCGGCCGAGCGAGTACGATGCGAAATCGCCGACCGACTCGTCCGGGCGTCCCGACCGCTCCGACCGACTCGCTCCCGGCTCGAACCGCTCCGACCGACTCGCTCGGACTCGACTCGCACCGCGCAATGGAGACGTTTCCCGGCCGGGTAAGTACGATGCGCGCCGCGAGCAGTCCGACCGAGCCGCGCACTCCGGCTCGTAAGAGCTGTCGGAGCCGTACTTTGGGGGTCCGTGTCGGACCCCTGTACGCGTAGCCGCGCGAGTCGCACACAGGGGGACCCATGGGTCCCCCCTACCTGTGCGTGTACGGCGCGACTCGCTCCGCCGCGCACCCGCTGTAGGGGGCGCCCTTGTCCGACTCGCACCCATTGAGTCAATGGGAGCCCGCGTACGCGTTGTACGACCGGCTCCCATTGACTTCAATGGGAGTCCGACCGGCTCGAGTCCGATAACATACGGACGCATCGTACTCGTTCGGTCGGACTGCACGGGTCCGATTCGGTCGGAAATCTCTCCGGGTCCGGCTCAGTCGGAGAAATTTCCGGCCCGAATCGGAATCGACCCCTTAGTGTTGAGCAGAACTCATTATGTTCGTTCATTACAAGGTATGTCCATCATTTCTGAGACTATAGAAACATTGCATTGGAATGCTTTCTGGAACAAGAATGACAGATTAGTTTTTGCATATCTTATCTCAGAAGTGAACAAGGCACAGGGTGCACTTCATTCAAAAGACATAATGCAAAGCCAGGCAATGTTCAATACACTCAGTTCAAAATCAGAAAACCTGAAACCAAGTTCGTAGAGTTTGTCAAAGATTGTGAAGAAAAATCAGAACTTTGCAAGTACTGGGGAAATGTTTTACACATGATAGCTCTAGTGAAAAACTTGCTACATGCATATCTGGAAGGTGATTAGGAGCTGCACATGAAGATTGTGAAGTCACTGATTACTGTGTTTCGCGAATGCATAAACTACCTGAGATATGGGTCATGGTATTTGGAAAGAGTGAAAAACCACACTGCTACAGAAAATTCATCCAAAGACATTTTGTGGTGAAAGACAGAGAGGGAAGGTTCAATGCTGTGGCTCCAGATATGAAACTGGAACAGATGATCCAGAGATCACAGAAAAGTTCCAAGGGAATTGTTGGCTAGACGTGTAAAAGTGAATATGTTGCTCAATTGGAGCTAGTTTACCATGAAGTCCTTTCTATTTGCATTGTTTTCAGAGAGATGACAAATTAAAAAATAATGAGCCATCATGAAACTGTTCCTCACCTCGAACTTGTGGGAAAGCGAGGGGAACATTTTAATAGATATGTTGACAGCCTTCTTCATTTCATGCAGCAGCAAGGAAACCACTTTGAAATGACTGATCCTGTGCGACTACACAACTTCGTGACCAAGCAATATGTGGATAACAATATACGGATATGTCTACTATATGTCCTGGAACATGGATCTCAACTATATGCAGAACTGAAGCAAGAGAGATTTGTTTTGAAAGAGAAAAAGCTGTTTGATCTAATCACTCAAGCTAAACTTCCACGATTGAATTGCCATAGGAAGAGTTTCGTCCAACCAGCCACTACAAAACAGGTTACAAAAAATACAACCATGGCAAGCACATAGAGAAATGGATGTAGCAAAAGAAAGGGGTGACTTTATCAAGGACATTCTGTCACATGATTTTCTGCCAACAAATGCATTGTTTGATGGAGATGCTGCAACCAAACGAGTAAAGCACAAACTGGTACAAGAGCTAAAAAAAACCTTTCAACTGAAGAATTTCAATTCGAAAGGTGTCCTCATTGAAAACTGCTGTTGTTGTGAACTATATGTCACAATTGTGAATGGTCAAGATTTTATCTATGCAAAACTTCGGAGAGGTCGTTCAGACTGTTCTACAGATATCAAAGTCAGTGTGCACCCTGCAAGAACTGCACATTGTCTTTGACAGTTATCTTGAACTATCTGTGAAAGAATGTGAGAGAATCAGACGAAGTCTACAAGTGGAATAATTGACCTTGACTGCATCAAAAATTCAACACCTATACCTGTGCAACTTGATAAATTTTGGTCATCAACAACGTCAAACAAGATGAACTTGGAGATGTTAACTCACAGAAACATTGCTGATGCTTCAGTAAACACTGAATTTCCAATTATTGCAAGTGGAATAATTGTCAATGAGGAGTTGTTGCCTGCAGAGATATATTCAAAAGGTATGGGTCATATTGTTCAAGAACTTAACAGCACATTGGAGGAAGCTGACCTTCGTGTTATGCCGCATGTTGAGGGGAATGTTCGAAATGGTTCCAATCAAGTCATTGTACTGTCAAATGACACAGATGTTATTATTATGCTACTTAGATTTGTTGCAATGTTCATAAGTCAAAGATTGTCAGAGTTATGGATACGTTATGAAACAGGCGAGAAAAGACACCTAATCCTGCTTCATATTCTCTACAAGACACTTGACCCAGAGATGTCCAGTGTTCTTAACAAGGCACATATTCTTATGGGTAATGACGCTATGAGCAAAATTGGAACAAAGCTTGGAGCTTTAACTGCTGAATCTGTGAAGTTTCTAAAAGGATTTGCTGAGACAGAAGAAGAATGTGACTTTAAAGATGTAGAAAAATACTTGTGCATGTGTGAAAAACGAGTACTGACTGTCACACATTTGATGATCTTTGGTACAGTGATTTCAAGAGATCACTGCCGCTAAGTGACCTTCCACCAACTTTATATTCTCGGTGTTGACACATTAAAATAGCGTTCTACTTGATCAGAAGATGTATAAATGTTTTGGATGACGCATATATAGCGAAAGATCCGTGTTAATTTGGTTGGGAAGATATTGATGGGGTGCTAAATCCTACAAAATGTCTTATGCCTCTACCCACAGAACTTACACGTACATGTACTTGCAAAACCTGTGCTACAAAAAGATGTCCCTGTCGATATGCTCTTTTCAGATGTTCAACATTCTGTAATTGTGCCATGAGAGATTGCCGAAACAAATAAATAAAGTGAAATATTAGAATGTGTCTAAAACAGGAGTTATAAACATTATTTTTTTTCATATCCAGTTCACAAACATTGTATGGTGTATACATAAAAGGATTAAAAACCATTAACTTTTGTTTCATTTCTATATATATCTCTTCTTCCTCTATAGCCACCATTTTATGGTGGAAGGGTTCCTGTGAGGAGTTGTTCTCTGTCTCTATAAGACTACTTGACCCTCAAAACCTATGTTTTGAGACCAAAATAAAGTATATAGGTCTCATGGTTCCTCAAATATTACTTCATCACTTCAACACATCTGCCATTTTTAGAAATGTTGTCCATAAACATTCAGCCCAGATCAGCAATGTCTACCCAAGCTAAATTACTTCTCTAATATCCAAAAACATAAATCAAAAATGAAAATATCTGTACAATATTTTTTTTTACGGAGGTATATCAGAGAGCTAGGGATATTATTAGTGATCATTTCTCTGGTGTGTAACACGGCTGATCTAAAGTCACTGCACTTGTTTTTATCAGAGAATCAATTTCAAGATGCTCCTCATGCAGACTACCTTATGAGGTTATGGAAAAGGAACACTGCACATCACTAACACAGCACCAGTACTGAAGTCTTACATGCACAGGTGCAGGCTAAGCCAGTGCACCCAAGAGTGCAGCTCTTATACTCCCTTTCAAGCTGTGTTTGACTCTCAGTGGCATCAGCAGGTCACAGCATCTGGGCATTTAACCAGCATTTCATCTCTCAGTGCTCCACGTATTTGTTAGAAGTTGCAATAAGGACATGATGGCTGCCAGCTAGGCATAGAACAATAATGCTCACTGACCGAATGCTATACAAGGACAACATTGGTTCCAGGAGGTAACAGTCAAATATCACATAAATTACACAGAAGGAACAAATCTAAGAAATAGTGCCAAACACAGGATTATGCAAAAAGACAGGCTTATTATAAGCTTATTATAAAAGGGTTTCTTTACAACGCTTCTTTACAACGCTTAATGTACAAACAAGCAATAATGTAAACAAGGAAACACAGGCATAGGGTCTCAAGATCAACTAGATGGTCCACAAATGACGGAACCTAACACAGTCAATGTTTTATCACAATGTGCGAATGGGGCACTGACGGCGTTTTGGAAGTTCATTGTTAGAACTGATTCTCTTGAAGAGTTTTGTGGATAGTAGCGAGTTTTGCTTTGTGGCCAGCAATATCCTTGTTTATGTGCTTTAACTTTGTTTGTCCTGATGACAACTCATCAAATTGCAAGCGTTGAAACTCCGTTGATGCCCCATTGGCAAATTGGGATAAAACATTAACTGTGTTAAGTTCTGTTTATTAGATTTGTTCTTTCTTCTGTTTAATGTTTGTGATATTTGAATGTTACCTCCTGGAACCACTGTTGTCCTTATATGGTTTAATTGACCCAGGCTCTGGGTTAGCAGGGCTGCCCTGTTGTTGTCAAACTACTGACCGAATGCTGGCAATACTTGTACCTTAATCTGTACATTTAAGCAGCAAAGCAAAGTACTGTGACCATCCTATATTGCTAGGGACATAGAGAATGGCACAGTACTTCTGCCTCCCTCTGATGCTTGCTGCCTTCCAACAGGTACCATAGAGCAGGTGGCCAATGGAGACAACATTTTGGCCTGGATAAGTCTAAGAGCTTCTGCACAGTGGTATTTGCAGGCACGGCTATGGTAGAGCTTTTGGGCTACTTGTCATTTACCTCTCTTCTGATATTAGGTGGTTTCTCTGCCCAGAGCTGGTCTTCTTGGCAACAGATTGGAACTAGAGTCTAATAGTGGCCCAGAAAATAATTTCCAGGAGGAAGAAAAAACAGTGGCAACCAAAAAAACCTTCCAACTGTCCAGGCCAAACAGCAAGTTGAAAAGCAGTAATAAAGAGGATCTGGAGAATCAGAGACTCCACGGAGTCCGTTGAGTGAGAAATATAGCAGAAACAATTGCAACACAACTGGACTCAAAATGGACTCCCCTTTTATAGCATCAAACAGCAAGTGTCCATTTCAGAAATGATTCAGCCATCTTGGATTGCGAATAAGTAAAATAATAATCAATTTAAAGTAAAATTAATACATTGCTGCATCTAGGAATAGATCACAACAATTGCAGCCCAAAACGATATGATGCTATGCGGTGTGAGAAGCCATCATGCATAAAGATCACCCCATAGTTCTTTGCACGTGCTAAGACACTATCAGGGTTAACAGAAGATGACACTTCCCTAGGACACCGTTGCGTCATGAATAGCAAACTCAAGAAGGAGTGAAGGAAGGCGACAGGAAGGAGAAGCAGCTTTGAGACTCGCTTAACCCCCTTCCGACCATGCTGCAGGTGAGGTACGGGTAAAATCCTTACAGTCTCTAAAGTACTTGGGAGGCTCTAAAACCAAGATTGGAATATGTACTGTACAGCCTGTACACGAAACTTACTACAGGAAGCTCACCTCGTATTCCATCTGAGGCAGTGTCTTAACTGTGTGCCATTCTGAATGGTCAGCACTGGACATGGAGAAGAGAAAGTTATTAAAAAATAAACTGCAGAGGTTTTTTTGGGGAGACTCAAACTGAAATCCTTCTGGAAGTATTCCCCAGTCAAACATTAGGGTACAGAAAATGGGTATGCACTCCAGTAAAGGATAAGAGGAATTTTGGGGCCGGATATTGATTGGTGGATGTTACCTAATTTGTGAGACTTCTTTTTGCAGATTTATATTCTGGAGAATGGGGAATAACCCTACGCCCTTCTCCCTTTACATTCTTCCATCCATGTCTTTGTCTAGACACATCTAGAAGAAAGTTTTTCGCTTTCTTGCTGCTGCCCCCTCAGTTACCCCCATCTTAGGGAACCTGTGACTTCATCACTTCACATTTCTGCCTAGCGTGTGAGCTCCTGATCCCCAAAGAAACCCTTGCCCCTTTCTATTTTACTGCTGAATTGCCCTTACACCGCTTTAAGCCTGACTCTCCACTGATCCACTAAGTCACCATTGCCCCTTTTACCTCTAACACCCTGAACCCCAAAGTCGCACTTGTCGCCTTCTAACTCTAACCCCCTGTACCACAAACTCATCCTCAGCCCCTCTTTACTTCTAACCTGCCAAACCACAAATTTGTCCTTGTCCCCTTTACGTGCAATCCCTCAATCCCCAAATTTGCACTTGCCCCCTTTGTCGCTAACCTGAACCCCAAAGTTACCCATGTGACCATTACCTCTACCCCCAAACCCCAAAGTAACCCTTGCCTCCATTTACTTCTACCCACTGAATCCTAAAGTCACCCTAGCCTCCCTTCACCTCTACCCACCAACGAACCCCAAAGTCACCCTTGCCTCCATTTACCGCTGCCTCCCAAATTCACCTAGTCTCTCTTTAACTCTGACCACCTCAACCTCGAATTCGTCCTTGCTTCTTTTTACCTCTAACTAATCCCCAAACCTCAAAGGGCCTTAGCCTCCCTTTACCTCTACCTACCCCTGAACCTTAAAGTCACCCTTGCCTCCCTTTACCTCTAACCACCCCAAACTCCAAAGTCAACCTTTCCTCCTTTACTTCTAAAAACCGATCCCCAAAGTTACCCTTGCCCCCTGTACCTCTATCCTAAACCCCAAAGTTGACCTTGCCCCATTTACCTCTAAACCCCTGAGCTACAAAGTCACCCTTGCTCCCCTTTTCCTTTAAACCCCTGAACTCAAAAGTCACTTTTGCCCCTTTTACCTCTAACTCCATATGAACCCCAAAGTTTTAGGGAGCTCTGTCAGTTGTTTTATGCCTTTCAGTATGTTTGGCAACAATTTTTGCTTCTTTGACTGTTTGCCTACTCCCTTCGCTCATGCACTATACTTTAAGCCCCACTTGAGACAGCGCATGCAAGTCACTTTCAAGACATTTTTTTTACTTACAAGGGGCTTAGAGCCACCCCATTGCTTACCATTGGTAGCCTTCACCGTCACTCTCATCTCCTCACTTCTCTTTGGTCAGGAAGTGTTAGCTTCACTTCTTCTTTGTGTGGTTGCCCTTTCCCTGGACCATAGCCCAAGTACATCTTCCCTCGCCCAGTGTCCTTCCACTGCTCGCCACTTTCAGAGGTTCTTTTTTTTGTTCTACTTGCACCCTCTTCCTACCTCTAACTAAACTTTTGATCCATCTTAGCTGGAAACTATTATTTGTAATAAAAGCTGCAGGTTATTCAGCAGATGATGGAGCATGTAGCAAATGCATCAAATTTATAATTATGCAGAAAACTCCACTCGGGCACAATCGCATCATTAATTTCACATTGATTATATATTAGTTAATATCATTTAATTAATATGCTTTTATTACATATTTTAGTTTTTAAATGGTATTTACTTCTTAATTTTTTTAATTATGTATTATATTTTAATTAAAAGTTTTGGAGGTTTATATGAGATTGGGTATTAAAATATAATATATATAATTTGATTGGAAATTAATTAATTGTCTGTTTAATTAGTATTAACATGTAGAAATATTTGTGTGTATATATATATATATATATTCACTGAAAAAACCATAGGTTTTAGGGACAGTTATAGCTAACTATAACTCGCGCCCCGCAATGCACTGCTGATGACATCACATATTACATCACTCATGACATGGTCAGTGACATAACTGATGACATCTCAAATGACATCACTGATGACATCACTGATGACATCATCCATGTGATAATTTCATGCATCTTCTCACACCCTAATATAACTTTTGATACACCCACTCTAAATTACAGACTTCCATTCTCAAAACCATACACACTCCAATACCAATAACTACATAACAAATCACTGATTCTTAGGTCTACACGCACACATCTACTCACTCACCCGTACAGTCACTCATACTTACAGTCACTCAGTACAGGACTATCATATCCACTCATACACCTATATAAACACTCACACACCGCCACTCATCCATAGAGGTCACCTAGTCAGTCATGCAAAAAATTAATCACACACCCATTTACTCACCTATACAGTTATACACACACCAGCTCACTTACTCATACAAATACTAGCACATTCTTACGCTCTTATACAATAACTGATACAAGCACACACTCATCCATACAGCCACTCTCACTTATAGCCTTTTAAATACTCTAACACACATATATACTGCCTTTTACATATGTAGTTACTCGCACATGTACCACTGAGATATACATTCACTAACTAACACACCCATACACACACTCACCCACCCAAGCAGTCCATCACAGATGCACTCTTCAAATCATGCACCCAGTGAATCACCCACTCACACATCTATGTACAGAGTCACACACACCCCACCCATACAAACACTCAGGCACCCATACAGATACTCAGAGAACCAATCAATAACCCATATAGACACTCATGTAGCTATTCGCAAATCCATGCATCCACTTACACACCAACAGACAAACGGATACAGACATTCACACAGTTTAGTCACTAACCCATGCATTCAGTAAGATACATTTAATCACTCACTTGTAGAGTCAGTCACGCACCTACTCAATCATCCATTCAGACACTTATACACCCACTCATTCTTCTATACGCCTTTGCCTATATATATTAAACATATTTAAACTTTACAGAAACACACAGTCACTGGATGATGTCATCAGTGATGTCATTTGAGATGTCATTTGAGATGTCATCAGTGATGTCACTGACCATGTCATGAGTGATGTAATATGTGACGTCATCAGCAGTGCATTGCGGGGGCGCGAGTTATAGTTAGCTGAACTAACTATAACGGGGGGATTTCTATGGTTTTGTACGAGTGAAATGTCCAACTAACTATAACTGTCCCTAAAACCTATGGTTTTTTCAGTGAATTTCAAAGGTTTTTAAAATGCTAATTTCTAACTATAACGTGTCTGAAACCTATGGTTTTTTCAGTGAATTTCAAAGGTTTTTTAAATGCTAATTTCTAACTATAAAGTGCCTGAAACCTATGGTTTTTTAAGTGAATTTCAAAGGTTTTTTTAAATGCTAGTTTCTAACTATGCCTACAGAGGTAGGACATGTGAAGAAAGAAGAAAAAACGCACAGAAAGAAGCAAAAGAAATACAGAAAGAAGCAACAGAAGTCCACAAAGACGAAGAAAAGTGCAGGAAGAAGCAAAAGATGTGCAGAAAGAACCAACAGAGGAGCAGAAAGAGGCCTTGTTGCAAAATCATCCTGTGCCCACAACTTTTTCAGACGGGTACTGGTGGTAACTGACTCTGACTAACCAGAGCCAGTGCTATGCTAATAGACACTTAGAATACAGTGAAAACACCTACATACACTAGGGAACACTATGCGTTGGGGTA
Source organism: Calotriton arnoldi (assembly GCA_963921515.1). Lineage (NCBI taxonomy): Eukaryota > Metazoa > Chordata > Amphibia > Caudata > Salamandridae > Calotriton > Calotriton arnoldi. The sequence goes on along the minus strand of CAWUFW010005257.1, from coordinate 1,220,443 downwards.
CCCCTGTGATTAGCATGACCTCCTCTGTAAGTCCCTAGTACATAATAGGGCAGGGGGATTAAAACTACCTCTTAAAACGCGCTACACGGCGCGTTTGCACAGTGGTGAAGGGAGGGGGACCCTTAGGTGACATGTGTGCAAACGCACCCCGTGGCGCGTTTTAAGTTGCGGGATTAAGTCCCCTTCAATCCTGAGGGTCCCTGGGGCCCAACTAGCCCCCCAGGTACCTACAGTTAGGACCACAGAGCTGAGTTGCAGAGAGGCGTTCCGAGGCCACGCACCTTTTTTCACCTCTCTGCAACGCAACTCTGTTGTGCTTACTGAAGGTACCTGGTGGGCTAGTTGGCCCCCAGGGTCCCTCAGGATTCAAGGGGAATTAATTCCCCAACTTAAAACGCACCACAGGGTGTGTTTGCGCACATGTCACCTGAGGCCCCGCCCTCCCTTCACCACTGTGCAAACGCGCCCTGTGGCGCTTTTTAGTTGGGGGATTAGGTCACCTTGAATCCTGAGGGTCCCTGAGGCCCAACTAGCCCACCAGGTACTTCCAGTAAGCACCACAGGACTGCGTTGCAGAGAGGTGGTCCGAGGCCACGCCCCTTTTTACACCTCTCGGCAACGCAACTCTGTGGCGCTTACTGGATTTACTTGGTGGGCTAGTTGGACCCCAGGGACTCTCAGGATTCAAGGGGACTTAATCCCCCAACTTAAAACACGCCACAGGGCGTGTTTGCACACATGTCACCTCAGGCCCCGCCCCCTCCCTTCACCACTGTGCAAACGCGCCCCGTGGCACGTTTTAATTTGCGGGATTAGGTCACCTTGAATCCTGAGGGTCCCTGGGGCCCAACTAGCCCACCAGGTACTTCCAGTAAGCGCCACAGCCCTGCGTTGCAGAGAGGTGGTCCGAGGCCACGCCCCTTTTTACACCTCCCTGCAACGCAGCTCTGTGGCGCTTACTGGAGGTACCTGGTGGGCTAGTTGGACCCCAGGGACTCTCAGGATTCAAGGGGACTTAATCCCCCAACTTAAAACACGCCACAGGGCATGTTTGCACACATGTCACCTCAGGCCCCACCCCCTCCCTTCACCACTGTGCAAACGCACCCCGTGGCGCGTTTTAAGTTGGGGGATTAACTCCCTTGAATCCTGAGGGTCCCTGGGGTGCAACTAGCCCACCAGCTACCTCCATTAAGCGCCACAGAGCTGCGTTGCAGAGAGGTGTAAAAGGGCGTGGCCTCAGAACACCTCTCTGCAACGCAGCCCCTGGCGCATACTGGAGGTTCCTGGTGGGCTAGTCGGCCCCAGGGACCCCCAGTATTCAAGGGGAATTCGTTCCCCATCTGCAAACGCGCCCCCTGGCGCGTTTGCAGAGTGCTGCAAGGAGGGGGCGTGGCCTTCGGCGCAATGCCGGTCTTTTTTTTTTTTAAGAAGGGGGGCTGTGTGGCCCCCCTTCTTTTTGTAATTTATTTGCCCTGGGGACCCCATCCCCCAGGGCCTGCCTGCTATTTTTTTTTTTTTTTAATTTGGAAGGGGGCTGCGTGGCCCTCTCCCGAGGCCTTAATCGCCCTGGGGACCCCATCCCCTGGGGCTTGGCCTTATTTTAAAAAAAAAATCTTTTGGAGGGGGGCTGCATTGCCCCCCTCCTCAGGCCACTTATGGCCCCGGGGACCCCAACCCCCGGGGCTGGCCTTTGTTTTTGTTTTTTATTTTAATTTAATTTTTTTATATTTTGGGGAGGGGGGCCGCGTGGCCCCCCTCCCAGGCCACTTGTTAGCCCCGGGGACCCCATCCCCTGGGGCTGGCCCACTCCGTTGGGGACCGTGGGGGGGTCCCCAATCCCCCCACGGTCCCGCCGGCTCCCCGCGTCCCTCGGGAGCCGGCATTGCTTTTCCACATGGGGAGCTGCTAAGATGCAGCTCCCCGTGTGGAAAGCAATTTGCTTGAATTTTGGAAGAGAGAGCAGGTTTCCTGCCTCTCTTCCAAAATTCAAAGCAAGTTTGCTATTACAGGACGGGAGCCGCGAGGCTCCCGCCCTGTCATAGCAAACAGCAGTGTCCCAGGGGTGGGCACCCCGGGACACTGCAGGAGCCAGCCCCAGGGGGTGGTGGTCCCCAGGGCCATCACAGGCTCCAGGAGGGGGCCGCGCGGCCCCCTCCCAACATGTTCAAAGCCCCGGGAGGTGGTGGTCCCCTGGAGAGTTCCTTCAGAGACGGATACAACTACTAACTTGAATGTGGAACTGTTCATCTGTTTCTGTCCTCTTTAAGTTCTCTAGGATCTCCATGAAGAAAGGATTTTGTGTTTGTGTATGAGTGTTAGGTTGCTTGGGTTCATGTGAGGAGTGAATGTAAGAGTGAAGTGTAAGCGTGGGGTGTCTCTTATGCACACAATTTTTGTTTGTAAATATTTGCTGTTTTTTAGATTCTCTGCTGTTGTCCCATTTCAGGCTACATAGCCACAGATGAAGACCTGATTGTAATGTAATATATTGTTTTTTAATCTGACTTAATATTTTGCACTGATTGTCTAAAATGTGGTCATTCTATTCTCAAAGTGGTAGACATCTAAGTATATGAATGTAATTTTGGGACAACCTCATATGAGATGTATTTTTATGAATTATTTATGCTTTAAGATCAAAAATTAATAAAGATGTATGCATTTTTTGTACAGAAATGACTTAGTCAATAATTTCTCTGAAGCTGGTTGCATAGCTTGAACCGACATAGGTCGTACAGTAAAGCAATATAGGTCAGTTCAGAGGTTTTCTTCTTTTTGATTGTCATATTTCCCCTCCTCTTGGACCTAGAAGTAACTTGGGGAACCCCTCTTTTTCATTGTATTTACTTTTGATTGTCTCAGGAACTACTGAATGGATTTACACTATTTAACCAAAAGGCATGACTCTGAACCAAGGGCTACCTTTTTGCCAAATTTGGTGTAATTCCGATCAGCAGTTCGGGCTGTAGCTGCGACTAAAGGTTCCTAAGGAAAATTGCAAGGGGAAAACACGTTTTGGGACCCCCCTTTTTATTTGGCCCCCACTTGACGAATCACCCCGAGACTTTCAGGATAGGAGCGGACCGGAGTGCCCCACGAGTTATGAAAATTTCGTGAAGATTCGTCAACCGGCGCCAAAGTTATTGGGAATAGAATGTTGTGAATTTCCTATGGAAAATAGGTCCTAACTATAACTATCTACTGGCGACCGCCAGTAGATAATATATATATATATATATATTGGCTTAAAAGGGGCCTTCTGCCCCAGAGTCCACACAGCAGCGGTGCATGTTCGGGTGAGGCAGCCCGCCCATAGTGCACAAACACTCCTCCTGTCTCACTTCAGCCAAAGGAAAACGCGAACTCCGACAGTGTGCTTAAGTAGATTTTAATCCATAAAACATCAGCCATATGGATACAAGAATCACGATAAGCGTTTCGGCGAACCTGTCGCCTTGCTCACGGCTGAGAAGTGATTCTCTCTGTGGGTATTTGAACAATGTGACATGAATAAAAATGAAAGAAGGACTTGCAGGGTATACATACACATCTGTTTACACTGAGGCCATTTTAAAGTAGTAAAAATAAATCATGAAACATAAATAAAGTAATTCTCTTCCTACATGCACTCACTATAACAGTAAAATAATAGACAATATATCTCTGCAGTAGTCAGAAGATGCAGTCAAGACCCGATAGGCACAAATTTCGGCACCATCAAATTAAGCCACAGTGGGCTCAGTTGGAAATCCAGCCTGAGATATCTCATCACATGCTGCAATGTATTCATAACTTTATTATACATAGCAAAACATTGAAAATCATAGCATGCTCAAATAGTGGGAATTACAAAAAGCGTCCGGCCATTAGGGTACACGTAGCAGGGTCATCAAGAATGGCTTAACATATCTTATGTATTGTAATTATGCTATGGTTGTAATACCCATATGTGACCCACAGTAAATGAAGTACAACATTTCCACCTTGATTATCTATCACAGAACATATAAGAATCAAGGTATGCTTAATGGTGAGTTTTACATCTGACATCTTGTAATACTGATAACAGTTATTTCATTAAAATCAATCCTGCCCCAGTGGGCAAATTATATAAGATGCATAAGGTTACAAGGTAATAAAAAATATTTATTAATTAACAAATATAGGGTCTTAGCTGTGATCCAGCGCGGCTAATATAAATTCTTCTCCTTTGGACATGAAATCCAGGTGAAATCATTCACATCCACTATACCATATGACGGTGGGGCCCATAACACCGCATATCATACACTCAGTCGTTCCCTGGATCACACCCACATTCGCTAAGGAGAAAAACGAATTGCTGGAGGAACGGAATACCTTATTAAATTTGACAGATTATTACCTTAAACATCATATACATTCAGTTTTTAATCCTGTTGGTTCTAAAACATCAAGGTACTCCGCTCTTTGGTCGATGGACCAACTAGTAGAATAAGTTGATGGTGATCGAGACCAGCTCAATCATTTAAAACCCTTGTAAATGTCAAATCTATTAATGAACTAAAGAACCACAGACTCAAAATTAATTAGAAATACATTTTTATCTAAATTCAAGTTTGCACGAGTGAGATTCTTAGTTTATTAATCACCTTAATACATTCTTAACATTTATATAAGAAATTCTGTAAAGAAATCGAAATTATGCATTATCTATTTAGATGCAGATAGGATTAGTTCACCAAAAGAAGATAAACCGTAAATCACAGAATAGACTCCCAAACTGACTGACTGTCCCTCTAGATGGCCTCCTCGACGGGACCTCCCAAATAGATTTCCCGCAACGGTCTCGTTCCTTCCCCAGTCAGGTTTGAAGTCAATGACAGCATCCGCATTAACATCAGCATCAGCATTTGCAATAATAGCAGCATCGACTCCTCCCATATAAGAGCAGTCCTTCTTATACCCTACTTCTAGCTTACTACACAAAAAGTTGCAATGTTTGGGGGCAGGAATCACGCTAATTGGTCCATTTGAGGGGTGGCGAAGATTGTCTCATCGCCTTCCTGGTTCAAACTGGTTTCGGGGATGGTTAAAAGTTCTCTGTTTCCCATGTCCTTTGGGTAAAAGCAGTCCAAATTGTCTATTCATATTGTTGCGATTGTGGTGGTCACATTTTGATCAGTTCTTTGTTTCTCAATACTTCCTTCTCCCCTTTCTCACGGATACGTGCTGAGTCTTTCTTGGCACTCTCCTCATAATAGGTTACACCGTCCTTGACATTTCTCACTCCGTGTACGGGCCTTACCCACGTGGTTCAGCTCCATTATTTCTTTCGCTTAGAGGCCATCTTTGGTTTCTGGTATGACCTCATCTATGCCGGCAGCCATTTTCGCAGCCTGGCCTAACAGGCCCAAACGGACTATCATAAAAACAAACACAATCATAATTAAAATAAAGAAAATAAGCCTTTCTGTTTACCACCCGTCATTCTAAGAACCCGTGTTAGGTGTTACCTAGCAGAAGCGACATTTAAAGCCATTTTACTTACCATCCGCATTCTTTGCCACAATACAATTTTTACTACACAGCACAAAGCATGCGATTTTACTCTGATTAGTACGCAAATCACAGTTTTAATATTATAATACTTTACAATGGTAAATAAATTAGATTTTGCACAAAAATGGCAGTTACCATTTATGTAAATGTTTATTAAAGGTGCATTTTGTTGGTTATTTCATCAAACAATTAGTACCGTTAATTTATTATTCTTATTAAGGGGTTTCAAAATTATTTCATTTACCTTGCTCCATCAACTCCCCCTTTGGTGATTTTTAATATCACCACAAAAAACCATGTAACACAATTTTCAGATAAATGTTTCTTGTCCATTTGCTTTGGTTAGTTCACACAACAGTGTTTTTCTCATCTTGTCTTTTTGATCTTTTGTATATGTTCTCTTTTAGTTCTTCTAATTCTATTTCTCCCATTTCCCTTTCCTTATTTTTCTCATTTTCTCTTTTTATTCTATTTTGTGTTTTTCTCCTTTTAATACACACATATGCTAACTTTGCTGACAACATTACCATTATTACCACGGTTACTGATATTAGTATTTTCCCAATAAGAGAACCACCTATTTCTGTAAACCATTTCTGTATTGAGGAAAAAACTCTTACCAAGTTTCTCCCAGGCACCTTCAACCTCCAATGGAGCAATTTCTTTGTGCAAATCAGTAATATTCTTTATATACTTCTGTATATTTTCACTTTTATCTGGAATGTAAGTGCAACAATGTTGGACTTTCAACATTCCACAGACTCCACCCTCTTTTGCCAAAAGAATGTCAAGGGCAAGCCGATTTTGCATCACCATAGCTCTCATGGCAACCATTTCGGTGTTTACCATCAAGAACCCTCCAGCAGTATTCGTTGATAAACGATCTACTACTGTGGACAGTTTCCTAATCTTGAATGCATTCAAAGATATACCGACTGCTGGTATCAATGCTCCAGAAATGTCACCTACTATCTCTGAAAAACTTTCCCTCCTTCTACGTGTTAATGTTTTACCTATCTCATGTATTCCTTTTTCTCCTCTCTCCACATGAAAAATCTTTGGAAAGACCAGACCTAAATAACATGATCCATACCAGTGGTCCGGCAACCTATAATAAGCTCTACTTCCACATATATAATAGATCCCAGGAAATATTGGATCTTTTCCTCCTTTAAATCCCCATCCTCCTAAAATTTTATATATATCTCGGCATTCACTGGAACCCACGAAATAATTATCATACATAGTCTTGTTTCTACTAATACACAACTTTCCCTGTTGAGGCCAATCCAAAATCATAGCTGCATTTGTCTCTCCTTTGTCATGATTTTTCTCTTCAAACGCCCAAAGTGGTGTTTTTGTCTTTTCTTCTACCACCTTTCTTTGAAACTTAACTCTTCTGTTTTCTACCGTCTCCAAGAAGACCTTTTCCTCTTTCTTTAATTCACAGGTAAGATTGTGTCTAACTACATACTCTAATGTTAAATCTTTATTTTCTAGGAAAAATTCACCAAACCTTTTTGCTTCTTCAACCTTGTTTAGTTCAGGAATTATAGGAACCTTTGCAAAAACAGTGTTTATGTCAGTGTAATAATATTCTAATCTACTTGTTTTATAAAATAAACTAGCCAAAACGCTACATGTTATCCCATACGTCAAAGGAAGGTGATGATAGGTCACACCTTCTGTGACAGATGCAGGTAATTGCATACAGACATAACAATCCCTTACATCCATTGTCTCCACATATTCATACAACAATTTCGTGAAGACATTCTTGGAGAAGTCAGTTATAGACTTATCCTTATGTAAATCAGTACTATCTACTAATGCTGCAGTGTTTTGTGTGTTAGCCTCTTTATCCTTTTTTGTGTTATTCCCTATTACAGATGTCTCTTCTACAATCAACCTTAATGGAATTATTATTGCTAAAATAAGCCAAATAAACATTAGCAAACCTGTACAAAAGAAACACATCCTACACCATCTACGTAAAAATTCACATCTAGATCTTCTATTTTCACTGTCTACCATATTGTACTATTATCTAGCTCTATATATATATTTGTACAGAAAATGTGTCACCACACCTCAGAATGACTTCTCAGCCACTCTACCCTTTTACTTTGTCTCGTTTGGTGCTTTCTTCAGCTCTTTTCAGAACTCTTTCTTGTCTCGTTCAGATTTTTGGGTCCAGTCCGAGTTTTCTTCTTTTTTCGTTCTCAGATTTGTTGTACTTCACTCTCACCCATTTGTTTACAGCTTTCGTCTGGGCTCTCGTGAGTGTTATCCTCTTCTTTGATGTCAGTCAATGCGATGTATAGCCACTCAGGTGACTTATATTTCAAATTAGGTCTCTTCACTCTTTTTGTTTTCTGCAATTGTTTTCCACTTTGTTTTCCTTGTCCTTTTTGACTTGTTATTTCGTTTACTTGTTCCACATCATCTCTGTTCAAATTTATTATCTTGTATCTCAGTTTTTTGACTTCGTGGGGCCAATTGTCTCCTTTTCTTGGCCTTTTTGGTTCGCTTTCTTTTTCCTCTCGTTCAGTTCTCCAAGTCCTCTTTCTTCGTCCTAGTCTTTGCTTTCTTTCTTCTTCACTTTCTTCTGATTCCGTTTCAGATCTTACTTCACTTCCTCTAACTTTGAATTTTATGATCTCTGTTTCATTCTCTGAATCTGAACCTTCTTGTATCTCTCCTGTTGGGACGTTTGATTCTATCCCTCCTCAATTGTCTTCCGAATTTTTATTAATCTTTCTGTCTAAATCTAAATTTCCCTGTGTTTCTTCTATTTGTTGGTCTGTCCCTATTACTCCTCGGGTTTCTTCTGCTTCTTCCTCTATCTCTCTATCTGAATCTAAGTCTCCCTCAGTTAGTTCGACTATTTCTGGAGGAATTCTTCCATAACTCGTACTTGGTTGTTCACTATCACTGTCTCTTGGTTCAGTTTCTTCGTTTATACTGTCAGTGCGTAATTTTCTCTTTTGTCTTTCATCAAATTCAGGTTGGTCTGTTTCAGATGCTGAACTGGTATCTGATATTTCCAGATGTCGACTTACAGGTCGAGCTTCAAAATCTGGAACTTCAATTGGTTCAGGTTCTTCTTCAGTTGTAAAACTTGTACCTTGTTCTTCCAGATGTCGACTTTCAGGTCGAGCTTCAAGATCTGGAACTCTGCTTATTTCAGGTTCTGCTTCGGATGCTGAGCTGGTATCAGATATCTCCAGATGTTGACTTACAGGTCGAGCTTCAGGATCTGGAACTCTGATAGTGTGACTGGCATGCACCCAGTTTTTCACTCCTGCACATTCGACAGCAGTTGTTGCCACCAGGATCACTTGACGTGGCTTATCCCAGCGAGGAACCAAACAGTTTCTTCTTCTGTGGACTTTTATGCGGACCCAGTCTCCTGGATTCAAATCATGAGCTGGTTTTCTTTCAAGAGTGGTCGCATCCGGTCCAACCTGATGAAACACAGAATGTACCACATCAGCCAATCCTTTGCAATAGTCCAATACGAGATCATCAGTTATAGTCAGCAGTTTGTTGACAGGTACATGTGCTTGTCTCATTGCTCGTCCCATGATTATTTCATGAGGACTCAGACCTGTTTTTCTGTCAGGTATGCTTCTGATAGTCATTAGCACCAATGGTAGGGCATCAGGCCATTTGAGTCCTGTGGCTTGACACATTTTCCCTAACCTATTCTTTATTGTTCCATTTACTTGTTCTACCACTCCAGAAGCCTCTGGTCTGTAAGCACAGTGCAATTTCTGTTGTATGTCAAGAGCTTCACATATCAATTGGATCAGTTCATTTTGGAAATGTGTTCCTCTATCTGTTTCGATCGTTACTGGAAAACCATATCTTGGAATGAATTCTCTCAGCAGGAGCTTAGCTACAGTAACTCCATCATTCCTTCTTGTCGGATTGGCTTCCACCCAACGAGAAAACAAACAAACGACCACAAGAACATACTTCAATCTATTGCTTGGGGGCATTTCAATAAAATCTAGTTGCATTCTAGTAAAAGGACCTCCTTCCCGTCCTATTGTTCCTAGACTCACTACTGTTTTTCTTCCTGGATTTATCTGTTGGCATGTAAGACATCTTTGACAGAGACTCTCAGCTATAGCTCTGAATTTTGGGTTGTACCAAGTTTATCTGAAAAGTCTAATCATGGCATTCCTACCAATATGAGCTTGTCCATGGTACATCCGTGCCATGTTAGAATTCATGCTATCAGGCATAACTGGTCTTTCATCTCTATAAACCCAAACGTCATCTTCCTCTCTTTTTCTGCAACCTGCTTTTATCCAACCATCTTTCTCCTCTTCGTTTGCTTCTTCCTGTAATTGTCTTACCTCATCCCATGTTTCGACAATGTTAGTAAATAGCAAGGGACATGAAACATTTTCTTTTTCTCTCCTCCTGTTTAGCAAGACCATATTTCTGGCACAGTATTGGGCTATTTCGTCCGCATACTTGTTTCCCATAGCAATATAGTCTGTCCCATTTTTATGTGCAGCACACTTCACCACTGCAATCTGTTTAGGCAGCTGTATCGCCTCAAGCAATTTCTTCACAAACTCACCGTTCCTAATGGGAGTTCCTGCAGACGTCAAGAAACCTCTCTGAGACCAGATCTGTCCAAAATCGTGGGCCACTCCAAAGCCATACTGGCTATCCGTGATCACCGTAATTCGGACATTCTTTCCCAGTTTGCACGCCTGAATCAGAGCAATCAGCTCAGCTACTTGGGCTGAACGTATCCCTCTCAAATAAGATGCTTCCATTATGGCAGCTACTGTACACACAGCATATGCCGCACTCAAAACTCCTTCATTCGTCCTCAGACACGATCCATCCACAAACATCACATAATCTGATTCTTTCAAAGGCTCATCCTTAATATCTGGTCGAGGCTTTGTTCAGAATTCAAGCACGTCCAGACATTGATGATCGACTTCATCCTTAACTCCTACATTTTCTTCGTCTGGCAGAGAAGCTGAAGGATTCACACTTGTGCATCTATCAATGGTTACATTGTCTGCACTCAAAATCACCTTTTCATACCTAGTCAGCCGACTATGTGTCATGAATTGGGTTTTGGTTCTGGTCAGAAGAATTTCAACAGAATGTGTAACATATACTCTTAATGGATATCCCATCACAATGCCTTCACTCTGTTCCAGACTCACACAAGTAGCAGCTACTGCTTTCAGACAACCAGGCAACGCCTTTGCTACTGGGTCTAAAACAGCTGAAAAATAAGCAATGGGTCTTTTCATTTTTCCATGCCTTTGCACTAAAACTGAAAGTGCACATCCATCTCTCTCACTACAATACATCTCAAATTCTTTTTCATAATCAGGCATTCCCAATGCCGGTGCTTCACACAACTTCGTTTTTAATTCTTTGAAAGCCTTCATTTCTTCCTCATTCAACTCAAACGGATCTTTAACATCTCTTTTTGTCAATCGCTGTAAAGGTTTTGCAATTAATGAAAATCCACTTATCCACTGTCGGCAATACCCAACCATTCCAAGGAACATTCTCACCTCTCTCTGTGTCATTGGAGCTCTCATTCCTCGGATAATCTTTATTCTTTCTGTTGTTACCTTTCGCATCCCTTTCTCAATCTTATGACCTAGGTATTGTACTTCCTGTTGACAAAATTGCAGTTTTGATGGAGACACTTTGTGCCCTCCTTCTGCCAAGTGATTCAATAAAGCAATTGTGTCGGTAACACAAGCTTCTTTGGTCTTTGATGCCACTAACAGGTCATCAATGTACTGGACCATTACAGATTTTTCAGGCATTCTTAAATCTTCCAATGATTTCTTTAGGATCTGATTAAAGATTGAGGGGCTTTCTGTATACCCTTGAGGAATTCGGCACCATGCCAAAATACGCTCTCCGAACCGGAACACAAATAATGGCTGGCTATCTGGGTGTAACGGAATAGAGAAAAATGCATGGCACAAATCAATAACTGTGTACCATTCTGCATCATGTGGAATCTGATACAGTATTACAGCGGGGTTTGGCACAATTGGACAACAAGGAATAACGATTTTATTTATTTTTCTCAAGTCTTGCACTATCCTATATGTCCCATTCGGCTTTTTCAATCCCATTATAGGTGAATTACATGGGCTACTCATTATTTCTTTCAAAATTCCCTGTTCAATCATTTTATTAACTACGGGTGTTATTCCTTCAATAATTTCTGGCGTTAATTTGTACTGTGGGGTATTTGGGTAATTTGTTCCTTCTCTTACAGTGATTTTTACAGGGTCTACTCCTCTCATTAACCCAATGTCTTCGCCTGTGAAATCCCATACATCAGATCTGACTGTTTCCTTTAATTCAATTGGGATTTTCTCTACGTCAAACACAGGAAACATGTCATTTACTCCTGGTTCTAGTTCTGCCATTGTCATTTTATACAGAACATCTTCATCTGGTGTCTGAAATGCAATACCATCCGGGGTATAATAGATGGTGCAATTCATTTTACAAAGCAGATCGCGTCCTAGCAAGTTTACAGGACTACAATCACATACCACAAACTGATGCATTTCTCTGAATGGTCCAACTTTCACCTCTACTGGTTTAGTAAGAGGCACTTTAATCTGCTGGTTTGAAACACCCACAACTTGGATATATTCACCTGAGAGAGGAAGGGTTGGAATTTCCACTGATCTAACAGTAGAACGGGTAGCTCCAGTGTCCACAAGGAATGTAACATTTACACCATTCACTTCTCCATCCACAAATGGACCTGACTGATCTACCTCTAGAGTTGCGCCAAGCACGCACTCTTCCTCCTCTCCTAGGCACCGTCATAAACTTTCATCCGATTCATTTCCATCCTGCCGTAACCAATACTGCGATATTGCAGCTGCGCGCAGCAATTTTGTTACCTGCTCTCCTCCGTAGAATCCTGTCTCTGCACTGTATCTCTGGGGGTTTACACTCTTGGGAAGAGGTGGTTGTGGCACCTGACTCTGTTGAGTAACTACCTGCAGTTGTTGCAGCTGTTGGTAACTCACCTCCTTCTGCACCTGCAGATTTAATGATTGATTTTCCATATTAGCTTTTGGAGGAAATTTACACTTGTTTCTCCAATGCCCTAACTTTCCGCAATTATGGCATGGCCATTTCTTTATAGCCTCTTCTATACTCATTTGACCTTTTCCCTTACCTATATTTGGTTTGGATTTAATCTGTCCTGCATCACCAGTCTGATTATTCATTTGAGCTTCTTGTTTTTCTGCAACCTTTACTTGTGCCCACATCGCTTTTTCTTTTAGTTTACGTTGTCTACACTCAATGTCATCACTACAGTATTTGGCATACCTTAATACTTCATCTACAGTGCTATTTTGCCAGCACAACATGTGCTGCTTAATCATTTCACTTATCTCGGGCTTCAATCCATATACAAATCTATATACAAAATGACTTGTCCTTTTCACTCAAAGTCTCATAACCGCTATACTGTTTGAAAACCAAAAGTAGCCTTTCATAGTAGGCATGTACAGATTTCTTACTCTCCTGAGTCGTTCTATAAATCTTTACCCAATCTGTTTCTTTTGGTGGAATTTTATTTTTCAGAAACGTGATAACCTGGTCATACTTTCTCATCACTTCTGGACCTGGCGCTCCAGTTTTTGCATCTCTAGGATATTCTTCTGTTGGCCAATCAATTGCAATCTTACATTCTGTCCATAAATCTGCTGGTACTACAATGTCAAACAATCCATCCAGATCTACCCACAACACCTTCGAAACCTTTACAAATCTTTCCACTTGTCTATACCATTCTACAGGTTTCTCTCTCAATTTCGGAAAATCATTCGTAAATGACAATATATCTTGTCTAGACCATGGGACATGCACATAGATCCCTCCTGGAGTTTCTCTCATTGGACATTCCATCACTATTGGTTCCTTTTCTTTCACCGTAAAAGCCAAAGATGCTTTATCGGTCGTTCCCCTTTTTTCTTTTCATCCACCTGCTCCTCCATCTGTCCACATCTCCCCATTTTCTCAATAACACAATCAGTTCCTTTATCTATGTTAATCGTCCTGATGTGTTCAGATTTTCTATATCCTTTTCGCAAAAATCTACCCTATACGGTTTCTGCAAACTTCTGATTTTTCCAAATTCTACTCCTAGTTCATTCGCTGTCTCTTCCAACTTTTCATGCAAATTTCTAGCTCTCCAAGTAATACTCTTACACAAAAACATAATCTCTTCGTCCTGATATGCTTTCAATTTTTCTGTACCAATAGTCCCTAAAATCAACTCCTCCATGTCTATCTTTAGTCTGATTACATCCAACGGTTGTGGTTTTGCATCTTTCTTCTGCAAATTCCTCATCCACTCATTTAATTCTTCTGGAGTCGGACCTACAGGGGTACTATTTATTTCTATCCAATTTGTACTTCTCTCTGGGGACTCAGTTGCTGACTCAGTTCCCATAGGAATCCTTTTTATCTCACTCTCATTTATTGTCAAGTTAGTAGGTGGACTCGATCTATATGAACCCACCAGATCTCTTGTCTCTCTAGTTTCTGTAATTATCCATTCTCTCATTCTTTGCATATTTGAGTTCATTGGGATGGTCAAGGAATGCTCATCTATTCTTTGGTTTTCAAATACCGGTATTACTGGTCCTATTGTCACTGGCACAGTCACGGCTTCCATGTTCATAGTTAATTCCCTTATTTTCTCAGTCAATTCTCTTGTGGTTCTTGCTAACTCAACTGTATTACCACTGTCAGACTTCTCATTCTGTGGGGTTTCTGATTTCTCATTTAACCTATTTATTTCATAACTTCGTTCAGGGCTTTGATTCCTCCCAGTTTCCATTGGTGGTGCATTCGGTGTCACCACCGCAGAATTCTGTTGATATGGAGGTGGTTTTCTGTTTAAAATATCTTCCAGCAATTCATCCTCTGTTTCGCTACCTCCATACCCATACCTTTCCGCTACTACATGTTTCTTTTTCTCTGTACACTTTTTCCCTGTAACTTCTTCAACTGTTACGGCTGGAAACAAACCATCCGTCATATTAGCATATCTCCATCGTCTCATTCTGTCTTCATGATTCACTCCCCATACTCTTCCATGAACTAAACTATAATTCTTTGCACCTCTGTGTCTTTCTCTTTCATACATCTCATCTTCCCATTCACCTAACGCTTCAAACTGTGTCGGTTTAGGTCTTGGCTCAAGTTTCATCATTTTCTCTCTCAAATTCTGAAGTACAGCTGTGCTAAATGAACCATTTTCTGGAAAAGCAATTACTCCATCATTCTGAGTGTATTTTCTCCAATTTTCCAACCAAATGCAAGTATGATAACCATATTTCAACATCATATGAGAAGCTGGCGTTTTCGGCGGATGAATTACTTGTCCTTCCCTTGTCACTACCTTCTTGTCCTTCTTGAAAAAGTTTTTAATTTTCGCCATCCATGACGGTTTCTCTCTACAATACTCATAATAAGCCATATTTCACGATTCTTTCTTTTCGAAAAACTCACAACTCTGTTCTGTTTACTGTGTGCTTTTCGGACCTATCCCAGCGCGTCTCACACCAACGCACCAATCCGAAAACTATACGTCACTCTCAACTGGCCAATACCAGCGCGTCTTCACACCAACACACCAATCAGAAAGCTCTTCGTTTTCCCACCACTGGCCAATACCAGCGCGGTCTTAGTCAATGTCAGTTCTACTCCTGACCCCTCATTTACAAAAATTATCGGCAGTTTTTTCTTGACTGAATTTTATTAGTTACAACGTAAAACACATTTCCATTGTCTATTTTCGCTAAACAAAAGAGATAGCTTACTCTATCTTGCAAGAATAATGTTTTGTTCGATAAGTGTAGCACTTCCCTCTACCTTACCCTTCTTTCAAGCAAGGGGTAAACCCGTTTCTCTGGGGATAAAAAACATGTGGAGACCACACTGCTCCTGAGAATTAAGGCTAGAGTTTCAGAAGAAAACCGGTTGCTATTTCACTCATACACGTTTTATACATGAAATGTCCCTATCATAACACAATACTGTGTTATCACCAATTTTTAAAAATCAGACAATGCACAATTCCATGTGACTTCTCTTGCCACACGTGTCCACTTCCTACTTCCCGGAAGCTTCAAAATTTTGACTTACATATAACATGATATAATTTTAACACGAAGTGTTAGACATGAATAATCAATAATCAATAACCAATAATCACCAAACTAATCTATAGTAACCATAACTCTGCTACCAAGAAATCTGATCCAGCGCGGCTAATATAAATTCTTCTCCTTTGGACATGAAATCCAGGTGAAATCATTCACATCCACTATACCATATGACGGTGGGGCCCATAACACCGCATATCATACACTCAGTCGTTCCCTGGATCACACCCACATTCGCTAAGGAGAAAAACAAATTGCTGGAGGAACAGAATACCTTATTAAATTTGACAGATTATTACCTTAAACATCATATACATTCAGTTTTTAATCCTGTCTGTTCTAAAACATCAAGGTACTCCGCTCTTTGGTCGATGGACCAACTAGTAGAATAAGTTGATGGTGATCGAGACCAGCTCAATCATTTAAAACCCTTGTAAATGTCAAATCTATTAATGAACTAAAGAACCACAGACTCAAAATTAATTAGAAATAAATTTTTATCTAAATTCAAGTTTGCACGAGTGAGATTCTTAGTTTATTAATCACCTTAATACATTCTTAACATTTATATAAGAAATTCTATAAAGAAATTGAAATTATGCATTACCTATTTAGATGCAGATAGGATTAGTTCACCAAAAGAAGATAAACCGTATATCACAGAATAGACTCCCAAACTGACTGACTGTCCCTCTAGATGGCCTCCTCGACGGGACCTCCCAAATAGATTTCCCGCAACGGTCTCGTTCCTTCCCCAGTCAGGTTCGAAGTCAATGGCAGCATCCGCATTAACATCAGCATCAGCATTTGCAATAATAGCAGCATCGACTCCTCCCATATAAGAGCAGTCCTTCTTATACCCTACTTCTAGCTTACTACACAAAAAGTTGCAATGTTTGGGGTGCAGGAATCACGCTAATTGGTCCATTTGAGGGGTGACGAAGATTGTCTCATCGCCTTCCTTGTTCAAACTGGTTTCGGGGATGGTTAAAAGTTCTCTGTTTCCCATGTCCTTTGGGTAAAAGCAGTCCAAATTGTCTATTCATATTGTTGCGATTGTGATGGTCACATTTTGATCAGTTCTTTGTTTCTCAATACTTCCTTCTCCCCTTTCTCACGGATATGTGCTGAGTCTTTCTTGGCACTCTCCTCATAATAGGTTACACCGTCCTTGACATTTCTCACTCCGTGTACAGGCCGTACCCACGTGGTTCAGCTCCATTATTTCTTTCGCTTAGAGGCCATCTTTGGTTTCTGGTATGACCTCATCTATGCCGGCAGCCATTTTCGCAGCCTGGCCTAACAGGCCCAAACGGACTATCATAAAAACAAACACAATCATAATTAAAATAAAGAAAATAAGCCTTTCTGTTTACCACCTGTCATTCTAAGAACCCGTGTTAGGTGTTACCTAGCAGAAGCGACATTTAAAGCCATTTTACTTTCCATCCGCATTCTTTGCCACAATACAATTTTTACTACACAGCACAAAACATGCGATTTTACTCTGATTAGTACGCAAATCACAGTTTTAATATTATAATACTTTACAATGGTAAATAAATTAGATTTTGCACAAAAATGGCAGTTACCATTTATGTAAATGTTTATTAAAGGTGCATTTTGTTGGTTAGTTCATCAAACAATTAGTACCGTTAATTTATTATTCTTATTAAGGGGGTTTCAAAATTATTTCATTTACCTTGCTCCATCAGCTGCATGGTCGCCCGACAATGACAGATACTCATCTCCTGTATTCTGCAGCCCTCCAAGGCAAATAAAGAATGTCTAAAAAGTGCAGTGTTCTAAAGAGTAGAAACAAGCTTAGTATGTGACCACTGTGTACAGAAAAAGTTACAAAACTCTATTTATTTACATACTACAGTGGACGCACTTAGGAAAAAAAGGAAAGAATATATAATTTATCAAAATATGACAGTGTTTTACCGACATAGTCGTATGATAAACTCAGAAAACTGAAATGACTAATGTTGCTATGTCAAATGACTGTGCATTTCCTCATCTACGTTCGATTTGGTGTTGAGTTCTAAGATGTACCTACACTCAAACCTTCTCAGGGAAAGTGGCCTGTCTTCTTCTTTTCTTTGCACTAGCATGTTGTCGATTTCAAAGAATTTGAGTTTAGATGAATCTCTGTTGTGAAATGTGTTGAAATGCTGAGCTACAGGGTACTGTTGGTCCAAGTTAGTTATTGCTTGTGCATGTTCTAGTACTCTTTTCTTAGTGGGGTGCGTAGTACTCCCTACATAGTTGAGGTCACAAGGGAATGTCAGTACATATATCGCAGAATCTGGGGTATATGTGTAATATTGGTGGATTTTCTTGGTTAATCTGTCAGTAGTGACAAAAATGCAGTCACAACTGTGCTACAAGCTTTACATTTCGTGCAAGGGAAGAACCCTTTAGCACTTCAGCTTTGTTATGTGATTGCCTGCTTATGTCACTGTAACTCAATCTATCCTTGAGTGTGGTCCTTTTTCTGAAAGTGACCTTAGGGTATTCATCAATGTGGTTGATTAAACTATTTTCTACAGAGAGTCTAGGCCAGTGTGTTCTTAGAGTCCTTTTTAGGTCCCCTGCTCTGCTGGTGCATGTGGTGATAAATCTACTCATTCCTGTAGAGTCTTATATGGGTTTACTTCTAGGAACTAGAAGTTCTTCCCTCCCCACTGTCTGTGCTTTATGTAATGCAGCATTTAACATGGCTGGTTTAAATCTGTTGAGCATGGTGGTGCATTCTTCCTGGAAAGCAGAATCATTACTGCAGTTCCGGTGTGCTCTAAGAAATTCCCCACAGGGGATGTTACAATAAGGGCCTTGGAGTGACTGCTTGCAGCATATAAAACTGTGTTACCCGCAGTCGTTTTTCTGTGAAGCCTGGAAGTGAGTTTTTTATTTACAACTTCTACTGTAATGTCAAGGAATTCAATCTTAGTTTTGCTTGTTTGGGATGTGAGGCTAATGTTGACAGAGTTATAATTTATTTTTTGTACGTTGTTAGCTTCTCTGTCAGTGCCCTTTCATATAACAGAGATCGTCTATACAACAAATCCACAAGATGACTTTGGAGCTGAGCTCCTCTATTGTCTCTGCCACCTGCTGCTCCCACCATCCCATGAAGAGACCGGCATAACACACATTCGATGTTATTTGCATTTTTGTATTTCACCCCGTGAGTGCCCGCTGTTCTCTTTGGAGAAAGGGTTGTGTATACTCGTGGAACACGGAAATGCTTCCTCTGATCGAAAATTATACCATCGCTACACGAGGAGACAGCGATCACCGACCCCAAGTAATAACCTTGACACCTTGTGTAGCTCGGCACACCACGACAAGTCTGACAACAAAAGGAATCTTCACAAAGAACCTTAAAAAGCTAAAATGGTCAGACTTTTCGATACCAACAATAATGTCAATATGCAGAGTCCAGTTAGGTGCAAGGAGCCTCGACGATACTCCGCTTATTACATCATGGGAGACCTTTTCTAGCCAATTGCTTACATTTTTTTCGTACATACCGCAAAAAATTCAAAGAGGCAATTCAACATTTACATCTGTTGAAATTAAGAAATTAAAAAATCTATGTAACTCAGCATTAAGACATGCACGGAGGTGCCCGAGGGACGACCAGTTATTTAATATTTACAAACAAGCCCAAAAAACACTCAGGAAAGCAATATTTCTAGAGAAACAAAAAAGCTCTGACCAGCTCTCGACAAAATTAGTACATGCAAGTAAAAACCATAATTCAAGGACCTTTTGGGCCCTTGTGAATGGGAGAATAAACATCCAAGGAGGACAAAACAGTGCCAATATCAGTGAAGATGAATGGGTATTCTTTCTAACGGCCCACTTTAAAGTTTCTGAAAAGGAAGAAGGTACATCGGCTAAACCATTAAATTCGGTTGCCCCCGATTAACAGAAGTCAACTGCAGCTCCCCCTTGGCACAACGCAGGCCCGGACACCTGAGCAACCTGTAGATATGGCTACCCGGACGCCGCCAGCAACTGACATAAAATCCTCACCCCAGCAAGAGGAGCCTCTCCAACAGGTATCAAAAGCAATAGAAGCACTAGCAACTCGAACAGCACGAATCATAACCAAAGGCCGTTCAGATGGGGCTCCTGGGCCAAATGGTCTTCCTCAGGCACTGTATAAGCAGGATACCAACTTTTGGGCCAAACATCTGGCACCTTTACTTGGCTACTGTTGGTGTAACCAGCTCATAGCAGAGTCCTGGCCCAGAGCCATCATACATCCAATTTTCAAGGGCGGCACAAGATCCGATCCTAAAATATAGGATGAATGCCCTTCTGGATGTTGAATCTAAATATTATGCCAGTTTGCTGTTTCAAGATCTGTCATCGTGGGTGACAAAAAATCATCTTATACCTTTTAACCAGACGGGATTTGTGGCAAAATCAGGAACCATCACATACCTGCTTGCGATATCAGTACTGCTGGACAAAGCATCGGCCTCAAGAATGCCAATCCATTGCTGCTTTGTCGACTTCAAGGCAGCTTTTGATCGCGTGCCCAGGGGTAAACTATGGTCCAAACTGCAGAAATGGGGGATTCTACCTGTCCTCCTAAAAGCCATAATTCAGCTACACACAAACACACGGATCCTTATAAAACTGGAAGACGGTTCCCACATTTCTAGAAAAATACAAGCATCACGCGGAGTAAAACAAGGTTACGTGTTGGCGCCCCTCCTTTTCAATCTTTTTATTTCGGATACACGCAGTTACTTGACGATGTAAATTCCCATCCTCCAAAACTCAGTGGAACTAGGGTCAGCATCCTATTGTATGCAGGCGACCTTGCCCTACTTAGTCACACCAGGGTCAGCTTACAGAGACTGCCTGATTGATTGTTCTTTTATACCACCCTCAAATGACCTTGAATTAAATTTATCATAGACCAGGGTAATCACCTTCGGGTCAAGGAAACATCAAGGAGGTGGATGGCAGTTCAACAGAAAAAGCATTGAAAGGGCCCCCTCATACAAATATTTAGGGGTCCATATGGATAGAAGGTGCACCATCTCAAAACATAGGGACGAGGTCGGAGCTAAAGCTCTGACTATTCAGGTGGCACTTACGAAGCTTGCAATGCAGCTATCCGGACCAAGCTTGACCCCTTTAATTACCGTCACGAAGGCCAAAATCTCTAACTATCTTTGCTATTGTCAGGAGATTATGTTGGGAAAAGACAACAGCTTGGTGAATAAAACAACAACAAGAATTTTTAAGCAAGTAAGAGCCTACCAAAAGCTTCATCCCCTGCACAGATACAACTTGAGTTTGGCCTCCTAGATCATCGAGCGGTTGGGGCAGGTGCATTCATCAAATTGTGCAACAAGTTACACTCGTCCAGAGAAGCAAGCCTGGAGGCTAAGCTGTGGAAGGAAATATCATCTAGTCAGCTGGGACGATCACATCGACTCTACCTAGATGATTCTTTACAACTTTTGGAAGCGAAAGAAATTTGGGGCACCAATCCATCTCAGCAAATCCTCGAAAATATACATCATAAAGAATGTTCGTTCCTGGTCCATTCATTCGGACAGTGCACAACTAGCACAACATAAACATGCCTGGATGGTCATATCAGGGGTTACGCCAGGGGCTGAGGCCCCATACCTGTCGGATACCTATGCAGTGTTTTGGAAAAAAATATTTCTGGCTCTAAGAATGGGGGAATGGTCCTTCCTGCATCATTTACCCAGCTGGCACCGCATAAATGACAATACAATGTGCAGGGGGTGCAGGAGTAGTAAGGAATCAATTGAGCACGTGGTAGGCCCTGGAAGGAGACACGCAAGACTGTAACGGGTGCACAGGATCACAAGGCGCACCCGTGTGTGAGTTGGAAGTTCTCCCTGGACAATACACGACAGCCCACATTGGGTGTTATTTGTAGGGAAGGACTCCACAGATTCCACTAGCATGCAGACAACATCAGCAAGTATTACGTTTTCTAACATCTGCTTATAAATGGCAAGATTGTGCAATTTGGTGTATTCTTTTAACATCATTTGCAAAACGTTAATACTGCCATTTGGCTTAATGGGACATCGACATGCTAATATGTCAGCCTAGCACTAAGTATTGTATTCAGATGGAGCAACCCTTCCTTTGTGCCTACATGTTATTAACCAATGGGAGCGCAGCCTGACGGATTTAAAGAACATTGTCTGAATTGTGTGTTTAATGTAGTAAGCATTGAGAAAGGCAACTCTGCCGAAGCTCGTTTGCTTGCGGGACGAATGAATTATTTGTATTTTTATTTTTTGTGTGCAGATTTATATAGCACAAACTCGACCCGAAGGTATTGGAGCACTTTACATGAGCACCAGTTACGTTACACAAGGACACATTCATTTTTTGGTAGGCACGGGCAGATTAAGTGATTTGCCCAGAATCACAGGATGTGGAGTCGACCCCAAGGCTCGAACCTTGGTTTCCCAGCTCCAAAGTCGGCAGTCTAGCCGTGAGACCACATCCTCTCCCCCATCTATTTGACCCTGTGAGTACCCGCAGTTCTCTTTGGAGGAATGGTTGTGTATACTTGTGAATCTGCCCTCATGAGCGGATCACCCGCCTTAATGAATTCATCAGTTAGATGGTATATATATATAAGACGCCCCGCTGCTGATGAGCGGTTCTGCGGCGCTTGAAACTCAGGACGCCATGAGAAGGGAGAGTCCAATTTTGCGGGACATGATAATGGCAGGATGTAGGATGTGCAGTTTCCCACTTTTAATCAACCCACTGGGGTAAAAACTTTCTTTAATTTCACGAGCACGGCAGCACCCACATGGGATTTATTGAGTGGAAACAACAAGTACAAGGATGCAATGGTGCACTCGCCCACTGGGGTGGGACTTGGTGGACTTAAATACCGGAGTTCCACAATGGCTGCTGTTGCTTCGTTGTGTGCCAGTGAACAAGGACATAGTGTTGTCTGAAACGCGTTTGGCTTTACAGATACGATTGGAGAGGGGAGCTGTCACCACTGCAGGCTGCAATAAATACGGAGCCAAACTCTCTTGTGTGTGGCGTCTTCATGTGTGGGCAATCCTTCTGTTGGTATGTGTAGCGGCTAGTCCAGCCACGAAGACGCCCCGCTGCTAATGAGCGGTTCTGCGGCGCTTGAAACTCAGGACGCCGTGAGAAGGGAGAGTCCAATTTTGCGGGACATGATAATGGCAGGATGTGCAGTTTCCCACTTTTAATCAACCCACTGGGGTTAAAAACTTTCTTTAATTTCACGAGCACGGCAGCACCCACATGGGATTTATTGAGTGGAAACAACAAGTACCAGGATGCAATGGTGCACACACCCACTGGGGCGGGACTTGGTGGACTTAAATACAGGAGTTCCACAATGGCTGCTGTTGCTTCGTTGTGTGTCAGTGAACAAGGATATAGTGTTGTCCGAAACGCGTTTGGCTTTACAGATACGATTGGAGAGGGGAGCTGTCGCCACTGCAGGCTGCAATAAATACGGAGCCAAACTCTCTTGTGTGTGGCGTCTTCATGTGTGGGCAATCCTTCTGTTGGTATATATACATGTATATATATATATATATATATATATATTGCAAACCAACAGCTTCCATGAGGAATCACCGCACGCCAGGAGAGTTTTAGTTTCAAACTATAGAAACTTTATTTGCAAACGTGCAAATTTCACCATATACCACCACCAACGCGTTTCAACCTCCACGGGTCTTGTTCACGGTTATGTGAGCCAATCTTTACTTTCACTTAAATACTCCTGGCCCATTCTTGCCCACCATGAGGCATTGTGGGACATGTAGTTCGCATATCAATCAACAGGGTTGTTGTAATTTTTGTTTTTATTCCTGTTTTCCTAATTCCTCTTACTGTGATCTGTGTGTGTTCTACTATTTGTATGTTGAATGTTTGATTCTGAGCACCAGTTTTGATGGTTTGTCATGAGTTTGTATATGACACAATTGTTCATTGGCTGTGGGGGTGAGATCGTGGTTTTAAAGTATGGGTAATCGTTGCCGGATACATTTTGATTCGTTATATTGAAGGCATATAACGGCTATGGGCTAAGTGCCTGTGGTTTGTTTTATCTTTATTCCACCATTTCGGCTCAGTGCCCATTTATAACTTCCGCAGCATTTATTCTCGATTCGAAAATTCTTTTATCTCTGTCCATACCGAAAACCCATTTACACTGTTGTTTTGTATTTCACTTTTGATTATATGTAGTGCCATTGTCCTCCGCAGATTGCGAGCTCAGTGCTCCAATACTGTTTTAAGCAGCCTATGTCACTCCCACCAATGCTGTTATTGTTATTTTTTATTTTCTGTGTCATGTCGTACTTCCATTTCCCAACTCCATTATTCGATTCCTTGATTTATTGACTTTAAAGATGAATGTACAATTCTTCATCCCTGTTTAATCCATACGGGGTTTTAGTTCTGAATCTGATATATATATAAAGACATTTTACTACATTTTACTACATTTTAAATGGGGTGTGGTGGGTGTATATTAGGGGAATTGGCGGGAAGTTTTATTTCAATTATTCATTTCAAATAAATACAGAAAATTCAATATGTTGAACATTTGAAAATATTCTTTCAATATTAAAGTAGACTTTTTGCTTGTGTATTTACGTATGAGTTTGAGGGATACTGTTCATTATTAAAAATATTTATTACTTTTCTACTAATAGTTAAGTTTTTCCCATTTTAAGACAACATTCTGTTGACTTTTAGGTTTTTAACTTTTTTTTTTACTTTAATGGCTTAACTTATATTTAATGGGTACTAATATTATTTGGGCGTAGTGAATTTACCCAACACCTCACCCCACATCACTCCAATTATATGCAATTTCTTCAATGTTTTTACACTGCAGTCAGTATTTAAATTGGAATTCGAATAACCTGAGCCCCACCTATGCACTCTTCCCAATGCTTCCTAGAGTACAGATGGAATAGAAAATCTGACTTCGGCTAATGTATGCATTTCCCCAATGTTTGTTAAACTAGAGTTACAATAGTAAATCTGAGCCCCAAGCCCGAATGTAAATCTGTCCTCTTCACAACAAAATATTTAATATTTTTAAAACTGGAATTAGAATAGGACATATGGGTCATATAAGTAGTGCTGCAGCTGTCCTCTGTTCTCAGTTGTAATTCCTCACTCTTTGTCCTCTAGCCAGGGCTGCTAGCTGCTTCTCTGGTCCCAGCAGTAATTTCTCAATCTACGTCCTCTAGAAAGTGCTGCAGCTTCTTCTCTGATCCCAGTGTTAACTCCTCATTCTTGATCTTCTAGGCAATGCTGTTAGCTGCTTCTCTGATCCCGCCGGTAATTCCTCATTCTAAGCCCTCTAGGCAGTTCTCCAAGATACTACTATGGTCATGTCAATAGTTCCTCTGGGCAGTGTTGCAGCTGTGTCTGTGGTCACAGTGGTAATTCCTCATTCTAAGTCCTCTAGGCAGTGATGCTAGTTGCTTCTTTGACCCTTTCGGTAATTCATCACTCTTATTCCTCCGGACCGTCCTGCAGCTGCTTCTCTGGTCCCAGTGGTAATTCCTCATTCTCAGTCCTCTAGGCAGCCTCCTGTCAATAACTCCTCCATTCTAACCTCTACACAGTGCTGCAGCTGTGTCTCTGTTCCCAGTGGTAATTCCTCTTCCTAAGTCCTCTACACAGTGCTGAAGCTGCTTCTCTGGTCCTGTTGGTATTCCCTACATTTTAAGTCCTCTAGGTAGTGCTGCAGCTGTGTCTCTGTTCCCCGTATTAATTCCGCATTCTAAGTATTCCAGAAAGTGCAGCCATCTGCTTTTCTGATCCCGTCAGTAATTCCTCGTTCTAAGACCTCTAGGCAGTGCTTCTAGCTGCTTCTCTGCTTCTGTCGGTAATTATTCATTCTAAGTCCTCTAAGCAGTGCTGCTAGCTGCTTCTCTGGTCCCAGTGGTAATTGACTATTCTTAGTGTTCCAGACAGTGCTGCAGCTCCTTCTCTGGTCAAAGTGGTAGTTCCTCATTCTAAGTCCTCTAAGTAGCACTGCAGCTGCTACTCTGGTCCTGTCAGTACTTCCTCATTCTTAGTCCTCTAGGCAGTGCTGCTAGCAGCTACTCTGGTTCCGTCCGTAATTCCTCATTCTTAGTCATCTACACAGTGCTGCAACTGCTTCTTTGGTCCTGTCAGTAATTCCTCCATTCTAAGCCCTATAGACAGTGCTGCAGCTGAGTCTCTCTTCCCAGTTGTAACTCCCCATCCTAAGTCCTCTAGGCAGTCATGCAGCTTTGTCTCTGTTCCCAGTGGAAATTCCTAATTTTTAGTTCTCTAGACAGTTCTGCTAGCTGCTTCTCTAATCCCAGTGTTAATTCCTCATTTTTAGTCCTCTAGAAAGAGCTGCAGCTGCTTCTCTGGTTAAAGTTGTAATTCCTCATTCTTATTCTTTTATGCGGTGGTGCTAGCTGCTTCTCTGGTTCCGTTGGTAATTCCTCATTCTAAGTCCTTCAGGCAGTGCTGCATCAGGCAGTGCTGTACCTGTGTCTCTGTTCCCAGTGGTAATTCCCCATTCTAAGTTCTCTAAGCAGTGCTGCAGCTGTCTTATATTTCCAGTGGAAATTCCTCCTTTTAGTCCTCCAGCCAGGGCTGCTAGCTGCTTCTCAGGTCCCAGTGGTAATTCCTCATTCTACGTCCTCGAGACAGCAATGCAGCATTCTGATCCCAGTGGTAACTCCTCATTCTTAGTCCTATAGGCAATGGAGTTGGCTGCTTCTCTGGTCCCAACGGTAATTCCTCATTCTAAGTCCTCTAGGCAGTGTTGCAGCTGTGTCTCTAATCACAGTGGTTATTTCTCATTCTAAGTCCAATAGGCAGTGCTGCAGCTGCATGTCTGTTCACAGTGGTAATTTCTTATGTTTAGTCCTCTAGCCAGTGCTGCTAGTTGTTTCTCTGGTCCCAGTGGTAATTCCTCATTCTTAGACATCTAGTCAGTGCTGCAGCTGCATCTGTGGTCTCATCAGTTATTTCCATTTGAAGTCCTCTACACAGTGCTGCAGCTGCTTCATTGGTCCTGTCAGTAATTCTTTAATTCTAAGTCCTCTAGACTGTGCTGCTAGCTGATTCTCTGGTCCAAGTGTCAATTCCTCATTCTTAGTCCTCTAGACAGAGCTACAGTTGCTTCTCTGGTCCCGGTGGTAATTCCACATTCAAAGGATTCTAAACAGTGCTTTAGCTGCTTCTCTGGTCCCGTCGGTAATTCCCACATTTTAAATCCTATATGTAGCGCTGCATACGTGTCTCTGTTCCCAGGGGTAATTAATCATTCCTAGTGCTCAAGGCAATGCTGCTAGATTTTCCTCTGGTCCTGTCGGTAATTCCTCATCCTAAGTCCTCTAGACAATGCTGCATCTGCTTCTCTGGTCCCAGTGGTAATTTCTCATTCTAACTCTTCTACACAGTGCTGCAGCTGCTTCTCTGCTCCCAGTGGTAAGTTCTCATTCTAACTCTTCTACACAGTGCTGCAGCTGCTTCTCTGGTCTCATCGGAAATTCCTCACTCCGAGTCCTCTACACAGTGCTACAGCTGCTTCTTTGGTCTTGTCAGTAAATCTTTCATTCTAAGTACTCTAGACAGTGCTGCAGCTGTGTCTCTGTTTCCAGTGGTAATTCCCCTTGGTACGTTCTCTAGCCAGTGCTGCAGCTGCTTCTCTGATCCCAGTGATAATTCCTCATTCTCAGTCCTCTTGATAGTGCTGCAGCTATTTCTCTAGTCAGAATGGTAATTCTTCATTCTAAGTCTTATAGACAGCGCTGCAGCTCCTTCTCTGGTCCCAGTGGTAATTCTTCATTCTAAGTCTTATAGACAGTGCTGCAGCTGCTTCTTTGGTCTTGTCAGTAATTCCTCCATTCTAAGTCCTTTAGGCAGTGCTGCAGCGGTGTCTCTTTTAACAGTGGTAATTCCTCATTCTTAGTCCTCTAGTCAGTGCTGCTAGCTGATTCCCTGGTTCCAGTGGTAATTCTACATTCTAAGTCCTCTAGGCAGTGCTGCAGCTGTGCCTCTGTTCCCAGTGGTAATTCCTTATTCTCAATCTTCTAGCCAGTGCTTCTAGCTGCTCTCTGGTCCCATCTGTAATTTCTCGTTCTAAGTCCTCTAGGCAGTGCTGGTAGTTGCTACTCTGGTTCTGTGAGAAATTACTCATTCTAAGTCCTCTAGGCAGAGTTGCAGCTGTGTCTCTCGTCACAGTGGTAATTACTCATTCTAAGTCCTCTAGTTGGTGTTGCTACTGCCTCTCTGTTCCCAGTGGTAATTCTCTATTCTTAGTTCTCTAGGCAGTGCTCCTAGCTGCTTCTCTGGTCCTGACAGAATTCATTCTAAGTCTTAAAGACAGTGCTGCTGGCTGATACTTTAATCCCATCAGAAATTCCTCATTCTAATTTCTCTAGGCAATCCTGCAGCTGGATCTCTGTCTCCAGTGGCAATTCCCATTCTTATCCTCTAGCCAGTGCTGCTAGCTGCTTCTCTGGTCACAGTGGTAACTCCTCATTCTTACTCCTCTATGCAGTGCTACTAGCTGCTTCTTCTGGGCCCGTCGGTAATTCTGCATTCTAAGTCCTCTAGACAGTGCTGCTATCTGCTGCTCAGGTCCCGTCAATAATTCTTCATTCTAAGTCCTCAAGGCGGTGCTGCAGCTGTGTCTCTGGTCACAGTGGTAATTCCTCATTCTAAGTTCTTTAGGCAGTGCTGCAGCTGGGCCTCTGTTCCAGTGGTAATGCCTTATTCTTAGTCCTTTAGCCAGAGCTGCTAGTTTCTTCTCTGGTCCCAGTGGTAATTCCTCATTCATAGTCCTCTAGGCAGTGCTGCTGGCTGCTTCTCTGGTCCCGTCTGTAATTCCTCATTCTAAGTCCTCTAGGCAGTGCTGCTAGCTGCTTCTCTGGTCCCGTCTGTGATTCCTCACTCTAATTCCTCTAGACAGTGCTGCTAGCTGCATCTCTGGTCTCATCGGTAATTCTCATTTTAAGTCCTCTAGACAGTGCTGCAACTGCTTCTCTGGTCCTGTCGGTAATTCACACATTTTAGGTCCTCTAGGTAGTGCTGCAGCTGTGTCTCTATTCCCAGCAGTAATTCCTCATTCTTAGTCCTCTAATCACTGCTGGTAGCTGCTTCTTTGGTCCTGTCAGTGAATCCTCATTCATAGTCCTCTAGACAGTACTGATAGCTGCATTCTAATTGCTCTAGACAGTGCTGCAGCTGTGTCTCTTCTCAGTGGTAATTTCTCATTCTTTGTCCTCTAGCCAGTGCTGCTAGCTGCTTCTCTGGTCCCAGTGGTAATTCCTCAATCTAAGTCCTCTAGGCAGTGCTACAGCTACTTCTCTGCTCTGGTCCCAGTGGTAATTCCTCATTCTTACTCCTTTAGGCAGTGGTGCAAGCTGCTTCCGTGTTCCCGTCTGTAATTCCTCATTCTAAGTCCTCTGGGCAGGACTGCTAGCTCCTACTCTCGTCTCATCTGCAATTTCTTATTGTAAGTTCTCTAGGCAATGCTGCTAGCTGCTTCTCTGGTCCCAGTGTTAAATCCTCATTCTAAGTCCTCTAGGCAGTGCTGTTAGCTGCTACTCCAGTCCCATCGGAAATTCCACATTCTAAGTCCTCTGGGCAGTGCTGCAGCTATGTCTCAGGCCTCAGTGGTAATTCCTTATTCTATGTCTTTTAGACAGTGCTGCTAGCTGCTTCTCTGGGCCCAGGTGTAATTCCTCATTCTAAGTCCTCTAGGCAGTGTTGCTAGCTGCTACTTTTGTCCCATCGGTAATTCCACATTCTAAGTCCTCTAGGCAGTGCTGCAGCTGTGTCTCTTTTCATACATCCACTACACTCCAAACCAAAACACATAGATAAAAGACATTGCCATTTACTATGCCAATAGCTCTAACTCTGACAAGTTCGAGATCTATTGCATTGCAAATGCTTGTTTATCTTGACTTTAGTTCAGTTATAGTTTAGTTCTACGTGTACAGCTCAAGCTCCTATTAGCTTAAAAGCTGCAGAAAGTAGTTTTCCTTAAGGTGCAGCTGAAACCTGATCATATAAAATCATTGCAGTTTTGTACTGAGGAACATTGAGTAAAAATGTTCTACCATCTTTTCGACTCGTCAATATCTGCCGCACAAAGGCTGTATGCATCCGGAGATGTCATGGTAAATGACTTCAATATCTGACGCACAAAGGCTGTATACATCTGGAGATGTCATGGTAAATTACGTGGGTAATAAAATGTAAAAATTGCAAATGGATGTTGACTTTATTACGTTTTAAACCAATTGCTTATCTGCACTATTTTCTTTGTCACTTGTACAATGTGGCGCAAAGAGAAGGGAGCACAGCTTGATAATAAATAGGTGTCAGCTTTCGGTTTGTGTGTAATCTAGAAGCCGCACACATTTTAGGTAATTTCCTCGTCCCCTTCCAAGGCATTACCCCGTTCCTATTATACACTTTAATTTATTTGTCAAACAATCATTAAGTTATAAATTAATGACATGTTCAGAAGTCTTCGTACAGGAGACAAATGAAGGCATATACCGTTTTTTTGGGTGAGAGTGTGTGTGTGTGTCCCCTCCTTCCAAGTTTAATTGCATGCGGAGAACTCTGGCATTA